>CM017442.1:10360557-10767354 GCA_007726485.1 Eragrostis curvula
ATATTCCGGTTATACTCTGATTTCAGGTGCAGGGTCGATTTGACACAGAGGGGTTTAGGGATCCTTTTCTGAACCGTAAGGTGTTAAGATCCTAACTACATAGTGAGATTTCTCATAATGTCTCCACGGTTAGCTTTTTCTTTCTTCCAAAAAGTATCTAATCATAATATCACAATTCAGATCATGCAAATTAAAAGTGGACGAATGAATGCATGTTTCATTATGACCAACGAACGAGATGTCCATTCATGACATAGATAGAACACTAACAGTCGACACCAAACTCTAGCTCTGATAACAAAAACTTTGCAACCCAACTGGTTGATAGACAGTCAGGCACGAAACTAATCGACGCTTAGCCTAGAAACACAAACTTATTACTGGCACGAACCAAACCTACAAAACGAACTCCATGCAAGCATGCTGCTACTGCCTAGCTATCGATGTCGAGAAATTCCTTGATGGAGTCTTCGAGCTTGTCCATGACGGCCTTCCATCCAGCCTGCGTCGGGTGATACTCGTCCCAGTAGAAGTACTTGTCCGGCTTGTCGCACACCTGGAACAGTTCTTCGCCGTTCCAGCTGTCAACCTGGCCGCAGTACCCGCCCGCCTCGTTGCTCTCGCAGCAGGGAGGTGCCGGTGCACGAACCCCGTGCCTGACTTGGGATGGATGATCTGGTTGAATGTGGTGTAGAGGTCGAGCAGGAGCACCGAGTCTTCCGAGCCGAGCTTCTCCTTGATCTTCTTGTTGTGGATGTCCGTGATTTCGCTCTTGATGCACTCGGTGTAGTTGTTCGCCGTCCTGGTGAACCGCGGCGAGCAGCCCATGGGTTGCAGCATGTTCACCAGCACCTTGGTGACGCCCAGCTCCTTGATGTCCGACACGCCGTTGGCGATCGACTCCGTCACGTCGTCGATGAAGTTGGTATACTGTAAATGCACGATCGAGGAAATGGAAGCCACATTATTGTACTATATATCAGCAGTTCAGCACACGCATCTATATATATGCATATAGATTTGAATACTCACGCCGTGGCGGTCGGTGTCCTTGTGGGGGATGTAGGTGTAGTCGTAACCGGAGAAGGCGACGAGCGCCACGGACTGGTTGATATCTCTGCTGATGATCCCATGCTTCAGCAGCCTTCTGAAGCGGCCGATCTGCGCGGAGAACTCCGACGCGGTGGTGTTGATGGCTTTCGCCTTGGAGAAACCGGCGGCGAAGTTCATGCCGAACGAGTCGTCGTCGTCGTCGTCGCCCCGCCGCATGTTTTCCGGTGCTGGGGACTCGTCATGCCCCAAGATCATCGCTGTGATACAAATGAACAAACAAATCTTAATAATTAGCTTGTTGACAAATCGATCTAATTAATTAAACACAGATGTGCCGCGTGCGTGTGCGTACGTACCGAGGAAATCGGATTGGACCTTGCCGTCGGAGAAGCGGCCGGTTGGGCTGTAGTCGTGGTTGGCATCCGAGACGCCGTACGGCTTGTACCAGTTCCGAGTCCACCAGGTCAGGCCCTGCTTGTCGGTGTTCCCGTTGTCGACGAAGGTGTCGCCGAACACGAAGAGCTTGCAACTCGACGCCTGCCGGCGATCATCACGATGGCGCCGGGATGATTCCGCATGACCGGCAGCTGTACATGCAAAGCACAAACCCAAGAATGAATGAGAATGATCGATCGAAGTAGGAGGAGAGGCAGCGTGCGTTACACACCATGCAGGAGGACGAGGATGCAGATGACGAAGAAGAGGGACTTCATGGTTGTCTCGCGCTGAATGAAGCTCAGGGAGAGGAACTGAACCGTGAGGAGGAGGTGTGTGCAGAGGACGTCGACGGCTCGCACCTATTTATAGGAAGGGGACGAAGGGATGAGTACGAAGAACCGAACCGGTTTCATCTTGGGGGCAATCGCAACTTACTTCCTGTGATCTTGGGGGACAATCGCAACCTATACATCTCAACAGCTGCTTGCTGTGATATTGGGGGCAATCGCAACTTGCCCATCGTAACAGCTGCTTGCTGTGATATTGGGGGCAATCGCAACTTGCACGTCGTAACAGCTGCTTACTGTGATCTTAGGGGGCAATCGCAGCTTGTACATCCTAACAGCTGCAGTTCGATCTAACATAAAAACAGACCTTGCGTACTCTGTTACTGTCAGCGAACGATCCTCTCTAACTGCCGATAACCTGTGATCTCTCGCTCTCTCTCGCTCTACAGTTACGATATGGTACGTCCGTCAACATGGAATACGCTCGGTTGTTCAGATATAGTACGTGGTTTTCTTGTTGGGTTGCAGGGGGGATTTGCCGGATGTTCGTCAGTTCGTTGAGCTCTGCACAGCCGTGACTGAGGGAGCTGACTGACGGACCTGAATTTTTGAGCTCTCACTTGTCTCGGTTCTGCAGCTCTCTTCTTAAGACCAGTTCGTCTTTGGCTGAGCTTCCTCGAGGAGCACTTGGTTGGAGTTTCACTACTCTGCAATTCTGATTTCTTCGGCTCTGCTTTGTTTCTGCAACTCATCTCCTCCTGCAGGTCTGAATGCAAAGGCGCTCATAGCGCAATGGCAAGTCCATTGGCTGTGGAGCTGCCCACCCAGGCTCGATTCCTGGGTGCTGCACCCGGTTGATTTAACGTGCCCACCTCTCTGTGCATTGGCTGCAGATGGCCCCCATGCTCCCTTTGTGCCACATGGTGTGGGTCCCGCGCTAGCCAAGTTTCGGTGGGTCCCGCCTTAATACAATGTCAGTGGGGAGGTCTTTCCTCACTGATCGAATTTTTTTTTGCAGGTCTGAATAATTGCAGCGGCAAAGTTCCTTGCCCAGCAGCAAGAAGCAGCTCGGCCTGGCTGTGGTTTATTCCATTCAGTTCGTCGACCATTTTCAGGGCATAACAGTGTTCACATTAATTTCGCGGTACTTGCATGATGTACAAATGTTTCGTATCCGTCTGCAGGTCTGAATAATTCCAGCTCATTGTAGTATTCTGCCAATGTACAGAGCCCACAACGGTTTGTCTTGTCCCATGCGCATGGCGAGTGCCACGATTTCAGCTTGAATTTGGTGATGCACAAGTTCACCGGCGTATTGGAAGGCCATGAATTGAAACCAGAGCAATAACAGTTTCGACATTCTTGTCGCCGATCAATTTTCAATGCCACAGATACTAGTAGTACCTTGTTTCAAGGTTCATATACTAAGTATAAAAAAAAATAAAGGTTCATATACTAGTGCTTCAACAATCAATCGAACCCTCGAAGGATTCTGATTCCGAGTTTAGCATCTCAAAATTTCGATCAAGCCGACCCGTTTGGCACGCAATTTGGGTCCATTGCCAAGAAAACACGCAGCACAAAAACCAAAAGAAGGCGCGTGGTCACCTCGTCACTGCCGCCACGCGCCACCTGACGCTCACCTCCCCGTCTCCCCCGCATCGCGTCGTCCGCCCGCAGCGCCTCACCAGTTCACTCACCACCCTCGGACTCGCCTCTCCCCGCGCGGCTAGCAGCCATGGTCTCCCTCCGCTTCCCCACCGCAACGTCCCCCCGCCTCCCGCCACCCCCGGCCGCCAACCGCGCCGCCATCGCCGCAACAATCGCTGCTGCGGCGGCGGCGGCGGCAGCCGCGGCCGCCGGCCTCGCCCTCACGGCCAAATCCGCCGGCCGGCCCCTCCCTCACCCCAGCCCCTCGGCCCCACTCTGGGCCTCGCTTTCCCTGGCCGAAGGTGCAGCCGCCGGGTCCGTCGAGCCCCGCACCGGCGCGGCATTCCCCTCTGAGGCCGCCGGCGGGCGCAGCCTCCTCGGCGTCGGCCTCCGGAGGACCACCGTCCTCGGGCTCAAGTCCATCGACGTCTATGCATTCGGTAATCCACTGAAAAATAGCACCTTGGATCTCTCTATATTGGAAGAAAACTGCGACAGTGAGAAATTTTTTGAAATTTCTCTTAAATCATGTACTAGGTGTGTATGCGAATGGAGACGATTTGAAGCAGCATCTAAAGGAGAAGTACCAGAAGTTCTCAGTATCTGAACTGAAGGGAAGTACCGAGCTGATCAAGGATGCGTTGGAGCACGACATACAGATGACGGTCAGGCTGCAGATCGTTTATGGGAGATTGAGCATTCGCTCGGTTCGGAGTGCATTTGAGAAGAGTGTGGGAAGCAGGCTTGAGAAGTTTGGTGGACAGGACACCAAAGATTTGCTTCAGAGGTAATTTAACTGTAATTCAGGTTCATTTTCAGTTATGCCTTTTTTTTGGACACATGCACAAATCTCTTTGAGACCTGTATCTGTTGGTGATGTTGAACTTGTTACTTTAACCCATGCTTGATTATTTAGCCTTGCAAAATATTGTTTAGTGCCACGTTTATCAAGTTTGTGTGGCTTAATCGAAGAAATGCGTCACATATAATCCATGCAGTGATTGAGGTGGTTTATTAAGAGCATAGGAATTTGTCAGAATATAATACAGTTCGTCAAATTCTTATTGAGCCGATGTATTCCTAGCGGGAACCTTTTTATTCTTTTGTCGTGTGCAAAGATGCTAACTAGTTTGTTGATTCTGTATTCTTCTGCTTCTTCCGTGTGTGGCATTTGAGCACTGTTTATATCTAAAAGAAAATCATGTCGGTGGTATTTCAAATGTTTATTGCAATAGGATTCTGGGTGATATGATACAGTTGCAATAATGTGGATTGCGAGCACTGGTTGATGTTCGATAATCTGCAGTGAGAATGTGAGCCTGTTTGATACTCCAAAACTAGAGTGTTTAAGTTACAAAGTTTACACCTTAATCTGGTCCCAAATCTGAGTTTTATGTCACATACCACATCTGATAATAGCTTTATTGACTCTTACTAATATAATCCTGAAAATTTCATCTTGATTTACGTAAGTATGCCAGGTTTCTTTTTTGGCAAACAGATGCTAGTATTATGTTGTTTTGTTACCTCATATATTTAAATGTCAGCATAAGCTTGTTGAATTTATACCTTGGTATTTTGCAGTTTTGTTTCACTTTTCAAGGATGAATACAAATTGCCGAAGGGGTCAGTCATTGAGCTTTCTAGGGAATCTAACCATGTGCTGAAAATAAGTAGTAAGTCCATTTCTCCCTTTCTCTTTTGTTGATTTCAGAATTTAGTAGTAGGATTCACTTTGATGGAAGGAATGATTAATGACTCATAAAGATGCCCTTATGGCACAATGAATGTATTGTGCCCTTACTGAAGATATATAAGATATTTGTTCACAGATTTTTTTACATATGTTGAATGCAAATAGATAAGTCAGTAGTTAGAGTACAAGGATTACCTTGGACTGTTCATACCTCTTTTACAAACTAAGGAGAGCAACCCTTAAATGTTGGAAGAGGGCATCTGAAACCATCTAAATTTTCAACTTCTCAATGCAACCAGAAGCCTTTGAATCGGCTTCCATAACACCAGCAATCCACTGCCCTAGCTGTGTCTCTGCCCTGATCATGACCACCACCCACCATGCCTTCACCAAACCTCCCATGGCAGCCTCTAGCAGTGCACCTCCTTTAGCCCTGGCCACCCAATGCCTCCTCGACGCCCTACAGTACCACCACTGCCACTGACCCTACCTAACCCTGGTGTTGTCTCAACAGCCATTGTAGATGTGCTTTCCTACGTAAAGCCTTTCCGCTTGCCCTTTTCACGGTTAGCCTCTGATTCCATTCTATTTGTTAATAGTTTCATACATTTCTCCAGAGAATGGCAAGCATTTAATATTAACTTAGTCTCCTAAAGATCCACAGGTTACATTTGTTTGTGAGTCATATAACTATCACTATTAACTCTTAGAATTATTTCAAGCGTGTAATGGTTTTTTTTTTCAATTTGAATTGTTTGTGTCTTTATGAGTTTCTACCATTAGTTAAATTGGTACGTAACGCTCACGATTAATATACTCTCTTCTTGGTGTGTGCAGTTGAAGGTGAAGAAGTGGGGAGCATCCAGAGCAGTCTCTTGTGCCAGTCTATTTTAGATCTCTATATGGGAGACGACCCATTTGACAAAAACGCAAAGGGTAACATCCAAGAAAATATAGTTAGCATTCTTAAAAGTTAAAGGGATGAATTGTACTTAGATTTCAAGGAACTTACCTCTAATCAAATTCCAACGGCACGTTCACGTAATCTTTTAAATATGTGCCCCTAGTTCTTTACTAATTGCTCCTACTTCTGGACTTGAAACTCCATTTCTATCAGAAATAACAAAAACGCGGAGCCATAAAATGTGCATCTTGAATGAAATTTTTTGTGTTTGACTGGTGACATCAAAGTAGCCAACTGGTCATTCACATACCACGTGTACAAAAAATGAGAAGACAAAGAAACAGTGGGCCTGACATGTCCGGTTGAGTATTGCTAGGGATCAGATACTTGTATTCATATGAGCAATATTCAGTCTGAAAAGAGTTGCTTCTTGCTGCACTTTTCTGAATGGTGCCTTTTTTGTCCTCAGCACTTTTCTTGTTGCATTTTACTAGTTTATGCTCCACCCAACTTGATTTATTTATGGCTGTAATGCGCATGACGTGCCTAGATCATGGCCATGCTTCTTGTTCCTCTTGCTGTTGACATGATGCGGATATGCTTTCGGCGACACGGTTAACCAGCACGTCAGGTTGGGCAAAGTTGGAGCCGGGTTAGCAAGTCGCCGGAGCTGATCGATTCCTTTGCACCCATTGTGGTGGCAACCCTGCCGGGGAAGGAACGCATGGTCACGCGGCTCACGTCGTCGGCTAGTAGTCATTTCTCGCGTGGGTTTTGTCATTTCTCGCGTGCACGAAATCTCCGGCTCCGTTGCTTTCCCCGGCCAGGATCAACGCTGACGTGGCCAATCGCTTCTATTTCATAATATTCTGTAGCTTAAGTTCTCTGACCGATGGGGCCTTTAGAGCCCAGCTAACAGTTGGAGCTCCCGAGTCCTGAGCCTGACAGAGGAAGAAGCGGCGCACCCAGCGCAACGATGATGACGACAAATTATATAACAGTAGTTTTTCCTCCGTGTTTGAATAAATGGTACTATTGATTTTTCTGTGTGCAACTTTGATCTCTATTGTTTATTAAAATAGAGCTATTATCTATTAATTCTGTAATATGATTTTTATGTTCCCAAACTAAATATTTTTGAAACTACTGATAGTCAAAGTTTTAAATTTTGATTGAATGTTGGTCAAAACATCATATTTTAAAATGAAGGAAGTCGAATTAGAACAATTACTGTAAACCAGAAATATTATCAACCAACTTTCAATACAACACTGAGAAAAAGGAGAGGCTTGCTTTAGGCAGGAATCAAATTCTCAATGTGCACTCAAAATGTCAAGTTCCTATAAAACGATTCACAACCTCAAAAATATCAAAATTTGTACTCGTTAATCCATGGCTAAAGGAACTATATAGAAAAACCTCCCTTGGCAAATTAAAGGATCAGGTTACTTGAAGCATCGCATCAATTCGCTGACCAGGTAAAACCTGAAAGCGCGGCCGTGTAACCGCACAAGAAAACCGTGTTCTCCCTGGCATTTCCCCCGGCGCAGCTACTCTGAGGGGGAAAAAAACATCTTTTTCAGGTGAAAGGAGCGATTCCTCTTGTGCCCCGCGACTCGCCGAGCTCGTGCTCTCCATCATCTCCGGAGAAGAGCCGTTTCTGCGTCAAACAAGAACGAAGTTCGCGCCTTTTTTTCCTCGGCCGGCGGTAGGTTCGCAGGCGCTGCACAGATCTACGCTGCAGGAAGGGAGGAGTTGGAGCAGCAGGATGGGGCCGACCGTCTCCGGCAAGGACCAGGCCATGTCTGGTGAGTCGTATACTCGTATGCTGTCTTTGGGAAAGAATCGCGTTGTTTGGTCGGTCCATTGATCCATTCTATTCTTCGAAATGGTTGGTTGCGGGTTGCCTGGTTCAGTTGTTGGGTTTAGAATCATTTGGACCTTTAGGTCTTTGGACATTTGTGGTTATTGTCCAAAATTTCTACGATTTATGTGTGAAATTATTCAAATCGTTGTTGCTGCTCTAGCTTATTGTGTGCTATGGAGCTGCGAATGCGTGTCACAGTCACAGAGGTATTCCGAGAATGTTGGAATATTGTTCTCATTTTTTTTTTTTTGACGGTCGACGTGGGGGAGAGCATCCCCACCTGAAAGATTTACCATTGATACCCAGCAAGCCGGGACAGGATGGTGTAAGGCACCAGGATTTTACAAGTTACATATCATCTGAGAGGGGGGTAGAGTGTAGATTACATTGTGAATAGATTACACCACTGATCGACCACAACTCGGGGCGTATGTAAATGACAATATGTTGTCCCCCTTTTCTTTTAAGAGAAGGAAAAGTCCCATTACGTTTTTTTTTCACTTCTTATGATGTAAAATACCTATCCAACAGTTCTTGGAATCATTAATTTCATCTGTGCCTTATGATTCAAGCATTGCATTATTTGGAGCATATCTGGAGGCTAGGAGTTCCGTTTTTGGAAAGATGGCTTGTGAGAGAATTGCTTTTACTTCATATTGTCTTCCAGTTATCATTTTTTCCTCTTAGAATGATTGACATAATGGAGCAGTACTTTTTTTGTTTGGCTAATTTCGTAAATTTTAGCCTTGTGCTTGTGGTTTATGATTTCAGTATGCAAATTTAATTTTCCAGCATGGACGTTTTTTGGACAGATTTGAGTTGTTACTTTCCAGCTCATTTTTGAAAGAAAAAAAAGTTATGGAAGGGATCTGTGTGCAACAGGACTTGGATAATCATGACTTGTGAAACTATCATACTCCTATATAGAAGGCAATAAATTAGAAATGCGTTGGATTCTCGGTACCACCTGCACTGGCACCATATGATGGGATGAAACAAGTAGTTTCCAAACGCTCTGTTTGCCCAATGACATAAAGTTGCAATAGTCCATGCTCTAACCAATTCTCTTTGTATTCCAGAGCTCCAGGATAAACATCGCGCGGATCTGGAGAAACTAACGTTGACATCACAGCCACTCAAGACATTGGCTTTCTTTGTGTTAGCCATTGCTCAGAGCTTGGGACGAACATGTTCCTCTGTTCTGAAGAAAGGTGCTCGGTTGAAAATCATGGTTCTTTTGGTTGTTGCTACCTGGGTTTTTCTGTTGTTCACTGATGGCCCACATGAAAAGGTATCGTCAATTCATCTTCTTTCCAAAGTTATTAGAAAAGTTGTATGTCACAAGTTGGAACAGCAGGGTGATATAGATGCTAGATTACTAGGCAGTGAATTGTGCTATGAAGCATAAGCATATAACTTAACAGAAAGTTAGAACGTTTTACATTCTGGCATTTACATATTACAAACTGAATGATGAAACAAACTTTGCTGTCTACTCTATTGCGGTATCTTCAATGCTGGACTGAGGCTAGCTGTCATTTGGCAAATGTGTCACGTTTTGGTCAAGATAATTTCATGCCCATAGCTATTGTTCACATTGGTTGGTAATGTGCATCCAATATGTCCCTTTATTTGTGCATGCACGCTAGTTTTGCAGTGTACAGGGTCTCGTTTTACTGTTTAGATAAACATGTTATCTTGTCATCAATGCAGCATGTCCAGGAGCTGCTTAGGTATGTCCGTTTTGGATTGTGGTGGGTTGTACTAGGGGTCGCTTCATCCATTGGATTAGGTAATTGCAAACAGTTTTCATATTAGTGAATTTGTGCAATGAGGATTTGACTAGTTGATTGAAGTATGACATAAATCAGTTTACATTAGTATTACAATTATTTTGCAGGTTCTGGTTTGCACACTTTTGTATTATATTTAGGCCCCCATATTGCCCTTTTTACGATAAAAGCGGTTCAGTGTGGTCGGGTTGATTTAAAAAGTGCTCCTTATGACACTATTCTCCTTAAAAGGAGTCCATCATGGTTAGAGAAAGACTGCATGGAATTTGGACCCCCGATATATAAGGAAACAATTCCATTCAGCAACATACTGCTAGAAGTTTATCTTGAAGCTGTTCTTTGGGGCATTGGAACTACACTTGGAGAGCTTCCTCCATATTTTCTGTCAAAAGCAGGTTTCATTTACACTGCTTTGCATCCAGAAACTGTAGTTGCTTTGTTGCCTCTGTTTCTTTACTTGTCTACTTGATCCACCTCTTCAAGCCATCTGTTATCAAAATAGCTAGTTAAAAGTGTGCCACTACCTCTTTTCATGATAAAACTTTCTGCTGAAATATACTTATGCTCAAATTTCCTAGAGGGTAACAAATTAAGTTTATGTACACTTTCTAATATTCTGCTGACACTGTAATATGCAAGAGGACCCTTGCATAGTTTTTTCAGAAACTAATAATGATGCTTTCTTATATTATTATAGATGATTAATGCTTACTTAGCTTATATCGAAGTTTAGCACCTTTCCACAGAGAAGTTGAAATGATTTAATTTTACTGAGAAAAAAAAAGTTAAGGCTCATGGGGCTTTGTATGTACCTAAAGAATGTTGCAGCTTTATTACCTGCTGGGTTATCTGGCTTACAAGTTAACGACTGTAATCCATCATATAAAGTTTGGTCTACGCTCCATGAGCATTGTAAGATTATACTATTGGGCGGGAACCATCTACTCAAAAAAAAAATTAGAAAAGGATCTACTCAAGATGCAGTCAACCTATTTCTGTTGAATTACTCTATGTTGTTATGTTGCTGACTCCTTTTACTATAAATGAACCACAGCTAGCATGTCAGGCCACAAAATAGATGAGTTGGAAGAATTGGATGCTTCCACGTCAGAAGGCTTTCTATCTTCAACTTTACATCAGGCCAAACGCTGGCTCATGTCACATTCTCAGAACCTAAACTTCACTATAATATTGCTACTTGCTTCAGTGCGTATCTTCTTATTGACATCTCACATTTTTTGTCCGAGACATACATTAGTATGTCACTTCTGTTTTAAATTGCTGACTTGCCTCGTAGCACCTTGACGGTTTAGGCTGTTAGGTGAATACCATTTAAAATTGTCGAAAAACTCATGTTCAGACTTAGCTGAGAGTTGCTATAGAAATAGTACATTTTGAAATGTAGCCATGGCATAAATAATGTTAAATATGATTAGTGGAGCTTTGCAGCAATTCTCTATTATAGTGACACACTATTTCCTTTTCTATGAAATATAACATTTTGAGAAACTCTAACTCTTTCGGCTGTCAGGTTCCAAACCCTTTGTTTGATCTTGCTGGCATCTTGTGTGGACAATTCGGCATACCTTTCTGGAAGTTTTTCCTAGCAACTTTAATTGGAAAGGCCGTAGTTAAAGTTTGTATTCAGGTTCGGCATTTTCAAACTTTTTGGTCAATTCCTGTAGCAACGAGTTATGAACTATAATCATGGTATAGTACAGATTCCATTTCACCTTTTGTTGAGCCAGGTAACCTTATGTTTACAAATTACTTTTCAGACAACATTGGTGATTACTCTTTGCAATAACCAACTTCTTGATTTGGTGGAGAAAAGGCTTATATGGGCATTTGGCAGTGTTCCTGGAGTGGTATCCGTCCTTCCCTCTTTGGCTACTAAGTTGAAGACAGCCAAGAATAAGTTTTTGTCAGCTCATGTTGCTGCATCAGCTTCTACTGCCGTGGAGGTATGGATTTTACTCTACCAGTTATGGAAATTCAGTTCCCTGCCGCCATCAGCTTCATGTGTACTATTAAATATTAAACTGATTGCACCACGATTGATGGGTCAGTAGTTATCTTATGGCTTGTTATCTTCGAAAAGGCAAATACTTGACATAGTATATCGCACTATAGAAAAGCCCTTTATCTTAGGTGACTACTCTGATAATGATAACGGTTCGAAAAAAGTGGTAGAAGAAAATCATATTAACTGATAAGGAATTTAGCACTTGACCTTTGATGATTTACTCTGCATATTTTAGTAGCCTGTTGCTATCTTCATGGTTGGTACAAAACTTTGTTTCTAACTGTTCATGTTGTCTTATCCATTTTTAGGGAAAGAAGTGGAACCTGTCATTCTCTTTGATCTGGAACACCGTGGTGTGGCTCATGGTTATAAACTTCATTATTCAGATAATCACTTCCACAGCACAGGGTTATCTCAGGTCACAACAGGAGCTAGAGATCAGTAAAAAAATGTCAGAAGCCAAACTTTCTGGATCCAGACCTTCTTCTGGCATATCGAAATGATTCTGCTTGGGTATTCAATCTGATTTCTGCTTTTACGTGTATATAACTAGTAGCTGTGGCGCGCCCTTGGCGCGCCCGTCTAAGATTTAGTGTATTTGTTAGTAGCACGTATGATTATTTGTATAATAATGTTAGCTTTTTTAATTAACAATTTCATGTCATATATGGTACATGGGCCTGTACTGCCATTGCTGACTGGACATGATACATGGGCCGTTGAGGTTTTTTTTTTGTTTGAGCGGAAATAGACCAAATACTGGCCTGTTAACTGGATCCATTGACGTGGTCTAATTTCAGAAGGTGGAGATATACCATGTGGAAATTTGGATCCCGCTTTCAAAGCCGGTAGCTTTTGGTTGACTGTAACAGCCAGATTGCACTGCAACTCATCTCCATTCTCTTCTAGGTCATCTACCTCCTCCAGCGTTGTTAGGTACAGTTTCTAATTCAGTGAGAAGTTATGCAAGCTGCATATGTAGAGACAGGCAAGTGAACAGAGAGGAGGGGCACTTCAAGAAGGTTGGGGGGGGGGGGCACAAAGTCGTATGACAACAGGTTCATGAAAGGCCTCACGATGAACAAAGGAAATCAAAGTCAAGTCCACATCGACGACAAAGTGGGATGTAAAAATTAAAGTCTTTGGGCATGTGTACAGAAGATAGACTAAACTGAAAACATGTACACAAGCACATGCTTGATTCCTTGACCATTGTTGTCTGGTCAGAACTTATCCATTGCCAGCTCTGGATGAATTCTAGTTGACAAAAGTGATGTGAAATAAATTAATAGATGTGCATAACAGCTAAAAATACGAGCGTGTGGTAATTCTCTCTTTTGGAACTCAATGCTCTGCAAAACTGAAACAAATGTCATTAAACGCAGCATATGGTAGAGTTAAAAAATACAAGCCAATACAACAAATATCAGATACTTAGTACCTGTGTAAACTGTACGAAAACCATTTCCAGATTTAATATCATCTGCCAGTTCTAAGTATTTCATATGACAAACCAAATCGCCTCCTTGGTTCCAGGCTATTTTGGGTAAAAGTAACGAAAAAATCAGGACGACCATAAACCCTGCAAATAGCTACTTTTTCATTCAGCTCGCTGCCTCATCAGGCATGCGCCTGTCATGAGCTCATACATAAATGATCAATAATAAGATCACTCATTTTCTTCAAATAGAGCATTATCATTGATATCGATGTACATAAAAAAAACCACTAAAATGAAGGAGCAATGGCAGGCACGTCAACAAAGGAGGAACATGAGAAGACAACACATTAGCACATGTTTGGCCGTGTCAACAGTCACATTGTTGACAAAGTAAAATTCAAAGTCATCACGAGGAGAGAAAAATTGGCACCTCTTTAAACATTCATGCAGGACATACCTTTCAATTAACTAATTAGGCTATTAACGTGACGGAAATGGAAAACAAAGATATATGTGCCGGCAGACAAAAATGCCAAAATGCTTATTAAATGTATCTACGCATAGATACCAAAAAATCAATTAAATTCAGCAGTCGTGCCTGAACAATATTTATATACTTAAATAACTGTAGAAATCAGTAAATGGAATTATGTGCACCGTTTAAGAAGAAGTCTGTTTTCAGAAAATAGCTCCTTGAAACACATCAACTGGAAGTAAACAAATACATAGCAGGCTGCAGAGTTTCAGATCTTCAGTTCCAATTCAAAGTTTCAGATTTCAGTTCATTTTCAATTTCAATCCCAAAGAGTAGCTGGTTAAACTATGTATCTCTTAAGCTCCAATTCTTTTCTTGGATCATGAAGTCGACTATAGGATATTTGCTTCAAACAATCACGCCCGAAGTGTCTATGAAAAAAACCATAGTGAAAAATAATGGAAACCTATTGCTAGAACTAAGACCGGCATACATCGATCATGTGGAGCATGTTCATCTAATCCACCACCGGCAAACGGACATTTGTCTATCTATAGGCTGCAAGCAAACCCCCATCCTCATTTTTCAATGTCAAACACATTTATGTTCCTTCTCACCAAACCGAATCAAGCGGAAGCAAGTGGAGGATTTTGCACCTAATGCGTCCATGGCCAGAAATGGCGACCTGTTGCAGCTCGGGCAGAGGAGCACGTGACAGAGTTGGACGCCGCGAACGCTCCCTTGGCGAAGCTCCACACCGCGTGCTGCATAAAGATGACGGCCACCGTGCTGACGATGTCCCTGGCCCCGAAGGCCGCGGCCAACGGCCGCGCGCGAACGGGCGAGCCCCTGACGTTTTGCGCGTCGATGACCTCCAGCTTCAAGATCCTTTCCTGGGCCATCACCTCCTTCTTGTCAGAGTCCCCAACTCCCCGTCGCTATCGTCGTCGTCGGAGCCGAGCGCGGCGGGCTTCTCTGTCGGCGGCGCGGGTCTTGGCACTGGCATCGCGGTGCGCTCGATGGCGGAGCCTGTCGTGGAGCCCTCGATCCTGTCATGGAGACGGAGGAGCTTCGACCAGCAAGGGCAAGCGAGGCGCAGGCGCCATCGTCGCCGCCGCGCCACGCTGACGTGCTATTTGTGGCCTCCCCGTGGAGAGCTAAGAGCTGCCGTTTGTGTCCATGGCCATGCGCCTCCTCCGGCCCACGCCAGGCCGCGCCGGCGCTGCGTGAGGTCGCGCCCGTGCCCCTGCCAGGCCGCGCGGGCACGGTACCCCCACGATGGCGAGGTGCGGCGAGCTCGGACCAAGGCCGCACGAGGTTGGCGCGGCGTCGAGGAGGCCTCTCCGCGAGCCGTCATCCGCCGCAACCCACGCCACGGGCCATCGCTATCGCCCCGGGTTCGCCGCGCCCCATGCCACCGCGTCGAGCTCGGCCTCGACGGGCCGCCTCCCGCTGCGGCCCGTCAGGTCTCCCTCTCTCCTCACCTGCGCCGTTGAGTCGGCCTTCCACGCTGCAGCCCCGGCGCGCCGCACCGTGCCGGCCACCCGCGCGGGAGAGGTAGGCGAGGAGTATGAGATGGGTGGAAAGAATCACGAGCACCTGGTGCATCGCCGGGGTGGGGAGGAAGATAAGATGCCAGGGAGATGGGCACGAGCGCGCGGAAGTCAAGCTTGTGGACGCGCTGGTGCTCAGCGTTCAAAAGAAGCGGCTAGCTGTTCAACGAAGGACCGGACAATACTGCAGAATGCCTCATTTTTCCACGGCCGGTCGTGAACGACGGCGAACGTTGAATGGCTCTTTTGCATTTTCTCTTCTTCGTATTGATTAGAGACAAATACAAGGACCCAAGCACATAAAAATTGAACTCAATTACTGTTGCACTGAAGCTTTTCGTTGCACAACCGAATCCAACAAAAAATCGAGGGTTTGACCGTCAAAAAAAACATGCCACATGTTGGCTGTGTGACGGCCAGATGCAAGAAAATGGACGGTCCAGGAAATAAGGCGACGTGTCTCGCTAGATTTCAGGCAGAAGCGGTACAGCAATTCTGGTTCTTGATTATATCAGGCTCAGAGAGGAAACTTGCGTGAAGAATGGGTAACTGATTCGGGGAATGAAATTCAAAGCATGGCCATTGAAAGTGTGATGCCACTATGGTTCAGGAAAGAACATTGATACGTTGTACATAAGCATCCCATGGAGACTATCCTGCATTATTGATTATTGCTGTATTTTTTCATTCAAAAGCCCAAATAGCTAATAGTTTTACTAGTACTGAAATTGTAAGGTTACCCCAGCTACAGCCGTGGGTTTTGTACATAGCAACCAAGATATTAGGAAAAGGAAAAAAGGGATATCAATTATACAAGCTATACCTCCTATCTTCCTTTGTCTCTGCATTGGCAATGATCTCTTGTCGGAGATCAGTCCTTTCTACACGATTGATCACGACGCGACGAGTTTTCTGTTCCTGTCAATGCACACACCAGTGACACCACATGCCAGGTGGTTAATGGAGAAAGCTGCTATCTTTATCAACTCCTTTTTCCTGTGAACTTGTACCTGGCATTGCTTGTTGTACCAGAGTCCAGCTCTTGACGCAACTTCAGGGGGGGGGGGGTAATTATTGGTTTCCTTTCCCCCACAGAGTTCTCCTCAGATAGGTGTGTTGGGTCATGTTAATCTACGACAAGAAATATGTTGAAGAAAAGGATGGCCAAGAGTTCTAGATGAACCCGGCAGTTTGGACCGTGTTTTTAACTATTTCTGGTTGAAATTTTTTTTTTTAGACCACCTATTTCTGGTTGATTTGGAAGCGCTTGCAGGTTGAGCAAATGCACTCACTCGTAGGTCAGCCATACCAACCAAGGATTCTTTTGCTGAAAATGAATGTCGCTACTGTTTGTGATGTGTGTATTGAGGTAAACAGCTAGAGATATTATGCCCACACTGAACCACATTGATTCACCATAACATCACATTTTAACCACTAGTGTCGGCTTTTATGGTGAGGTCTTAGCCTTTGACATTGGAGGTTAAATTTTGATTGGCATTGTCCGAGTGGCAAACTTGATGCGAAAATTTGCAATTTTCAGCTCTTTCTTCCATGAAAGTAACCGGACCACATACAACTGGAAACGTACACATGAATTTCGCTACAATAAATCATGCGTTTTAACTACGCCATTTTAGTTTTTCTGTAACGATACTGATACAGTTAGTAGGATCACCTTTTTTTTTTTGAGAAACAGTAAGTAGGATCACCTGAGACAGGGCAACAGAATTTATACTGATAAAAGTAGAAATGCAGTACTGTATAATGCAGGGCCGCCCTTGGGGCGTGTTCGGCGTTTTAGAGTCTAAAATTTAGAGGGGTTTAAACACAAAGAATCTTGTCTTAAATAAAGTTTAATTACAAAATTAACTGCAGAACCCCCCCTCTAAATCGCGAGACGAATTTAACGAGGGTAGTTAAGCCGTGATTAGACGATATTTACTGTAGCATCACTGTAGCAAAACATAGATTAATTAGGCTCATTAGATTCGTCTCGTAAAGATGTACCCATCTGTAAAAAGGTTTTGTCATTAGACTTTATTTAATACTCCTAAATAATAAGATTCTCTTTAGAGTTAAATTTTAGAGGGGTCTAAACGGTGAAACGAACACACCCTTGTTCTGGGGCCGGGCTATTCCTGCATAGGCTGCTGGGCTCTTCTGGCCTAGGGCATTGTCCTTTTCAGCCTCTACCTGCTACAGAAACCACAAAGCTAGAAGCGAATATGATTCGTTCTCTATGTAATTACCCATCAGATCTGCAATACGGTGTCAGTACCAAACCATACTAGTGGGATCCGGCGCGCTTCGCGCGCCGCGTCGTGAAACTTTTATTTGTTGGTTTCGCCGTAAACAGTCACGGATGGTTTTGTTTTATTTGTTTCCCGCGAGGCAATCGCTTTCCTAACGTGTCACTTTAAGATGATTTTACAAATGGCTCAAGTGCAAAGGTTATGCAACTCTATCAGGACAGTTCCTAATGTGTCACCTAAGGATGATTAACAGTCATTCCAAGAAATGGAAATAAATTTTCCTAAATTATGAAAGAAATTTGAGCCTACACCAAAAATATACTTAGATAAATAGTCAACAGCTTATCACAGGTTACAAAAAGCAATGAGAATTACAAGATGTATGGAATTTTCTACACATACACCATATGCCAAAAAAAATATAATAATTACTTTTTAATAATCAAAAGAATCTGAAGGTCACTGAAAAATCAGAGCATCCCTTGTAAAAAAAAGGGTTTGGAGCACAACTCCAAAGTTATTTCACATATCAGATTTCTGGAAGGGAAAAAAAACTATCCGTTTACATGATCAATGCTTTTACTCTATAATATACTGTATACTTATTAGGGGCTCCTTGCCCCTCCAGAAGCTTTTCAAAACAAAATTGTAAAGTCTTTTTTGAAAGAAGACATAGAAGGTCTTGGTTGCTCAAACGCTCACCATGCGCTCAGGTGTAGCTCCTGGACACAGGATATCTTTAGATATAGTAGAGTAATGGTTCAGTAACTTGAATAACATGTATCCATCTCTCCTGAGTTCATAAGAATGTTCTGTGATTGCCACCTGCAAATTTTCCAAAACAAATGAGGGAAAAAAAAGTTATTCCAGCTGTTGTTACAGGAGAAGCATCAAACTAAATGAAAACATTACCAACATGCCATCTAGAACGTTAAAAAAAGATAAATCCATACAGTATTCATGCAAATTGGGAAATCATAAATTTAAGATTCATCATGCAGTTGGATTCCTATGGCTAACATATACTATTTTAATGCTTGACAGCAAGGAAACCCCTGGCCATTTATTGGGTCAGATTTTAACAGAGCAACTGAATAGATCAATGCAATGTCACTAACTGCTGGAACCACCACCCAAATCTCATGTCAATTTGAACAGGTCAAACCATAATTTTTTGTGGTACATTATTTTCGTATTTTTTTAGACACTAATGCCCACAAGGGCAAACACACCAAAACATGCTCTTACCAGTGAGCTTGACCGGGTGTCATCGTCCTTTGATGTTTCCACCTTGTTAACTAAGAACAGTTGAGGCAAAGCTATTACAAATGGTGTTGTGTTGTTGCATCATAGAAACCAGATTCTGTATTTTTACAAACAGAGTATTGCAATTATCGAGGGAATATATATTTATTTTATTTACGGCAGTTGAAAATATGAAAGGAAACATAAAGCACAAAAAAGGGGAAAACTGAGGCTTTAGAATTCATTGCCTCACGTTCATAGTAAAAGCATCATCACAGTTTGCGATGACATATATAGCCAACAGGTAAAATGTAATGACCTTATACTATGTTTAAAAATAAGTTACAAAATCAAGAAATAAAATTCATCGATCACATGCCCTTCCTGTTGGAAACAGAGAATGATTAACAAAACACAGTCTGAGTTGGCAAACCAAAACATATCATGCATAACTTGTGCATCCAGTTCAAAAAGCTATGTACCTTTAGAAAGGCTAAATCAAATGATAAAGAAAAACAAGGGTCTAATATCCATTTAACTCCTTATATCGAAAATTATTTATATTAGGGGAAGCCAAATGGTCCAACCGAATAGCACCCAGTTCTGTGATGGCACCCTCTTAGCAAACCTCCAAAAGTAAAAGAAAAAAGTGCAAACAGAACGCATGAGATCCCTAAATATGAAGAAAATGTTGTCAAGTATCTAAGCAGAATTGTCACCTTTCTACACCATCATAAAAAAAAAGTGACATACATACATGTGATACTCAAAATTTCATTACAGCGACCATCCGTATAATATGAAACAAAATAACTCAACGAACTTTTCTGAAAACAAACATATGGAAGATATAGAATTTTTTACTTTCCAAAAAAAAGATCCTAGTAAGTAGTCCAAGCTGCAAATTCACCTGAACCAGAAGCTCAGCAGTACCACTCATTCATCCAACATCCAAAGGAAACATAAAAGAATTAGAAAATAAAATGGAGCTCAACAAGCCAGCAGGTACCTCATCCTCATAGCCCGCGCAAGCATATTCAAAGCACAGCGCCTCTGCTACTCCCATTGATTAATTCTCACCAAGCCAAGATTTTGAATTCAATTTTGAAAGTTCACTTTTATACCAAAACAGCGAAGAAAAGCAAAAACCAATCAAGCAAGAGACGCATGCATGGGATGAGAACCTTGTACTAATCAGGTATAAGAATAACAAATGTTGCCTGCAAATGGAGAAATATAACTCAAATTGGAAATTATTTATTATCTATGTGCAATAGGAACGATAAACCTTCCAAATATTCAGACAAAAGATACATACATACAAAGAAACTACACACCTGACAGTATTCTGAAGTGTGCAAGTCATCAACCTCAAATAGGAACATGTTCCAATATTTGCCGCTCACCTTAAACCTGATAGAAACATAAGGAAAAAAATTGAAAACACAAATGAATGTCCCAATTTGAGTGAAGATTGGTCTTTTTTTCTTTCCAAAGAACAAGAAATATTGCCAACCTGCTGAAAGAATTTCAGGTTCCATACAAAATATACACTTCTGTCTCATGGAGATTTAGAGATGAATACATTAGGGGTCACTGTCGTCAGAAAATCAGCTAAAGTGGAACAAGCCAACAATGGATGAAATTAGCTCAAACAATCAGCTGCCTGACAAACCTGTAAAAGCATATGATGAAATAATTAATTACATTTGAAATCGGACATTCCTTTACATAAGAGAAAAAAAGCGATATGCGCGTACCAAAATTTGATTGTGCTGGCTGAAAGTATGTTTTAAATTGAATTAAAAAAGCTAAAAATTTGCAGACCATACACAACTATTTCATGTGTCCGAAAGTGAGAAAAAAAAACTGCAATGCATGCCAAATATACTTATACATGAAGAACCAGGAAATTGGAGCATCAATCTTATCCAGGAATTTCATGGCTTACTGAACCAAGGTTCAGTCTAGATAATAGAAACCATTCAGGCATCATCACCACAGGAGAACCTTGCGAAACAATAGAATAAAATCAAGGCAGACTAAAAAGTACATGTATGCACCACATGTGCTGTATATGTGCAGAGATGGTGCTCAGTGAATTATTAGTATTCCTGCTTGTTTTGCCCACGCTTCACTTGTTTATCTTCTATGGAAAATACTATAAAATAGTTGGGTTTTGAGAACTATTTATTGATGGGAACATAGTCTAGTGAAGGTATTGAACTCCAACGACCCAGCATATCAAAGTTTTGTACAAACACAACCTAGGAAAAGAAGCCATCTGGAATGGACAACATTATCTGTGATTTTATTCACCACCTGGAAATTAAAACTAAAAAGATCCTGCTAGGGACAGTGCATGTTTCGTCTACCACTTTGCTTTGAAGCGCAGGTAGACAGCAGCACTCAAAAGAAAAAAAAATGTGACTGGTAGAGATGGTTCTATATAATTTGTTAAATAGATGGCACATGCATTACAATTCAATTACTGAAGGTTACCTGTAAATATATCATTCTTATAAAAGAAAATCCTCATGGTCCAACTGTTAATGAAGAAGCAGTAGGAGCTGTTCATCTGTGACAATAACTGGGATATGATGCTTCTCTGCAGAAATAGCCTGTCACCATTTTTAGTGTCCCAAGCCAAATAAAAAAGCTCAATTTATATTCATTGGTTTAATTAGGAAGTGTCTCATTTTTTAAGCTCATTTACCTGCCACACTGCCCAGAAACTCGTCTTGCCTACAAATCATACAATGGATAAACTATAGAAACATGAAAAATACTAAACCAAACAAGATTGGTACACAGAATATTTTTTTTTCTAGCCTTGGTAGCTAAGGTCACAATATAAGTTCAAATAACATAACCAGATGCAATAAGTTTTCCTGTGCTAAGGTAACATAAAAGATTTTCCAAAAAAAAAAAACTAACAAAGAAGGATTTTCTAAGGTCAAAAGATCAGTAAATTCGTTCGTGTGGTAAATGCAGAGCACATCCAAAGGCTAAGCACTTGCGTTTACATCCAGCAGATAAATTATTGATGCGAATAAAAGAGAAACAGTCTCCAAATTTAATTCAACAATTCAAGTTTCTAGTTTTACAGAGCTGACAAGCAGACGAAGAATACACTGGGCCACTTTTATATAGCAGGAAAGAGTCATAACTACTGTGATTAGACCATATAGTAGAACACAAGGAAAGTAATTAAACTATAATCTATAGTTGCACTGCGTGCTGCTAACTTTAACCAAATATGACTCCCAGGAACCTCAAAGAGGTCAAACATTTAATCAGACAGTAATTTAAGCATGAACTCTATTTTCTATTTAAGCATAAACCAACCATCAAACCATTTTATTTGTGTGTTTGTCATAACTGGTAAAGAGAGTTTAATCCTATTAAAGATGATATTACAGAATGTGGCACGATCAAGAAGAATAGGTAATACCTCACATTTCAGCAATGATAGTTCTGAACTCAGAGGAAACAATCTCTTTTCCAGTACTGCCAAACACAACAGACAAATTAAAAAATGTTATAGAACGGCAACAGTTAGAAACTAAGAAGATAAATTGGCAGAAAAAAAATTCCTACCAGTCTGAAGATCTTACTTTCTCTCTAAATTTTTTGGCCATCGCTCTAGCAGCAAGCCACTTTCCTCAGTATACCAATATGATGTACCATGATTCTGGAAACCAGTTCCGTAGCCCTAATGCTGGAGCCGAAGCCAAATCAGAAAAAAAAAAAAGAAACTGGGCTCATCAATTAAAAAGAGAACAAGAACAAGATCTTAAAATACAAAAAAAAATGATGAACAGGAAGAGGAGAAAGGTCACCACGATCTGGGGTGGAGGGGGGGGGGGGGGTCGTTTGCTGCAGGGGGGCGTAGTCACCGTCCTCCATGGCAGAGTGGCCGCACCCACACCTCAGGATGGGAGAGGCAGGAGGCCGCCGCCGCTCCTGGCTGAACCAGCGAAGGAGGAAACGCCGCTCTTGATCCACATGCCGCCGGATCGAGTCGTCGCCGAAGTGGAGGAGGGGCGCAGATGAAGGGGGCCGTCGCCGTCCCTGCCTTCACGGCGGAGGGGGCCACCGCCACTCCTGGGATGGAAGAGGGAGAGGAAGCCGCCGCCTAGATCGACGGGCTGGCCGCAGAATCAATTTCGCCGCCAACCATCGATGGAGAGGGAAGAAGAAGGGGTGAGGGAGGAGATGTGGGCGGCGGCGGAGGAGGAGCTCGCCGGCGGGGAAGGCGGGCTGCGGCGCGGCTAGGGTTGAGGGAGCGGGATTTTTTTTTTATCTGTACGAGGGAGCGGGTTTGGAAAAGGTGGAGAAGCAGATCGGTCAACAACCGCAGTAAAAAGGAACGTGGAGCGAAAAGGAAGACGCCACGTTAGCAAAAGTACACGGTGATTTTTCTCACCGTAACACGCTTTCTACCCCAGCTAAGCACACGGCTTCGATGGGAATCCAACGACGCAAATCGCCGGGATAGCGGCCGATCGCTGAGAGCGCGGCTACGGGGGCACAACTAGAGAAGAAAATTTTGCAGTAGGTTCCTAGGGATTGCCGCCATATAAAATATTTGAACTGTTTTTTTATTATTATTTATCGGCATTTTCCGTTCAAATGGAAATGAGTACATTGTACACGTACCCTGCGAGGGTGCACGAGCTCTCCAATTATTTTCCTTTTCCCTCCCTGAAACCCTGACTGCGAGACGACACGAATAATGATCGAAAGCTCTTCCTTGATCACCCTTTCTATTCATATTCATTATCTCTTTGAAATGTTGGTTTTAGGGGGGTAACATGCCAAGAGTATTTTATACGTACTACATAGTCATGGGCCACATATAAATATACTCCTAACAACTTCTTTCTGCAAGTACACTAATACTATTAAATTTAAGATGTTGGTAGGCACTAATGACGAACCGTTTTAGATCAATCTTTCCTCTTTCCTGTCACGCTACTCCTGTTAACTACTCTAGACTCCAATTAGTCTCTTTCAAACCATTGCAACTACGATAATACGTCTACGATAGTCATTACCACGTACTCGTAAAGTAATCGATATAATTAATAGCAAGTTGGCAGTAGGAGAACAAATGTTTAATGATAAGGATAATCCTGGCACATAAACAAGTGCTACGGATTAAACAATGGTTGTGTGTGGAATTGGACATTAGCCCCAGCATTATTCAATAGTTCAGATGTGTTCATAGTAGCTATAATTGTACTGGTCAAACAATGGTTCCCAGGCTATGCACTTGCCCTAAATAATTGGGCCTACCACCAAGTATTTTGTACCTAGTGGTGGTAAACACACAATAATATATCATGCATCAGGTAAGTAAAATATTGATAATTTTTATGTGACACCAATCTTATGATGAAGATCAAGCTCTAGTGGAGGTGGCAGCATTGGCTGGGTTGCTTGTCCATGTCAATGTGGGGCTTGAGAAAATTTTAACCTAGAAACATGATCCCATATATAAAATAATCCTTGGGCCCAATAAAGTAAGCACAAAGAACACAAAAGATTAGAACCAACTTACACCGAGCTGCCTACCACAGCATAGTTTAATGCTGCAGTATAGTAAAGAAACTGGACAAGAAAGAGCCTTTCGAACATTGGGCATCTCTTTTCTTGAACCTCATTATCATGTTTTCAGCCTTTCAACCTTTTATAGTCCGTTCTTTCTCGCCTTGCCCTATAGAGTGTAGGAGTAGCAGCAATTTTACAACCAAAAATAATACAAGGTACAAAATTTTAACCATAAAAATATGTCCAGTGATATCGATCCCAAACAGCTTGATCCCAAATGGACATGTTCCATTACAAGGAACAGGATAAGTTCAATTCTGGATGGTCACGTGTTGGACAAACTTGATATACAGTGTACTATACAAAACTGTTTTGACTTTTGGTGTAAAAGAGTAGAATTGTGAATCGAATTTCCACCCTGAATCAGGTAATTTAAATTAGAGGGTGAGATGACAGTTAGGCTGGTCCAACTTTCAGAAAGTAGATTCTGCGAGATAATCATCGAGACTAATTTTCAACTCCATTTCCCAGGTTTGAAGCAATGAGCATCATCATTACTCTATTAACCAGTCTAGTGGACATGAAGCATTTTTTGCCATCACACCTTGTACTCCTTTTGTATGGTTGATCTTCCACTTGTATACAGGTATATTTACCATTCTACTTATCGAAAACTTATCGTCAACTAGTATTAGGTTAATAGCTTGCGTAGTTGATGACTTGTTCGCTCTCATTTCATTTTCTTCTTTATCTTTATATATAAATAAAATGTAATGGTGTCTATGCAGCACAAAAAGACGGTTAATAAAACTACACTTTGGACTCTTCTTCAGGTGGAACGAAAACTCGTTAAGTGCATGTGAAATTGTCCTTCCGCTCGAGATCTCAAACTTA
The DNA here is from genome assembly GCA_007726485.1 of Eragrostis curvula. NCBI lineage: Eukaryota > Viridiplantae > Streptophyta > Magnoliopsida > Poales > Poaceae > Eragrostis > Eragrostis curvula. Next base: position 10,385,691 of record CM017442.1, read on the forward strand.
AAAATCTATATCTTCAATATTGTTTATGTAATGCAATACCAACGTGGAAATATGGTCGAATTTTTAAGTACACTTAGTTGTTATATAAGGGTGGGGACATTTTGATATCACTTTTGGCCAAATTGAAGGGTGTTGTTTCCATTTTACAATCAAAAGAACTATTTGCCATGCCATTTTTTTTATTAAAACCTTCATCTTTGTCATATAGCATTGGTACATAATCCATTCGATGTGTATCTATTTCACTAATTTAAACTATGTATGTTACCTATGCTGTTTGTCGTCACTGAAGTTTGTAGACAATGTTCTTTTAGTTTCTTTTGTAACCATGACTATATAATCTAAGAATTTTTTTTCTCCCTAAGGAATTGAGCAATTATCCTACCGATTACTCGAAAAACAATAACTATATACTGCATAGACATTTGCAACTGTTAATTAAAAGGACTAAATTGATCGATATATAAGTGCTGGAAGTTTATATACATGTTGGGAGACATGCCATTGTTATTACGTAAGGTGCAATGGCATGCTCGTTTAAAGAAGGAGATAGTTTACATACTGAGGTCCACATATATACAAAGAAATGGACTTAAGCTAGATATTTGGCATAAACTATGATGTAGGTAGCTGAACTTTTTTAAAAGCTATAGGAAATTCGTACCTAGGTCAACATTATCTGATACAACAAGGGGCAATTGCAAAATAACCATCCTTTCAGACTTCAATTGTGTTTTGACCATTGGTTTTCAGATTTTGCGATTTTACCATCAGTTTTCGAAAAACGATGGCGATCTTGCAAAATAGTTTTGCGATTTTACCATCAGTTTTCAAATAAATCAATGGTGATCTTGCAAAATCTGAAAGCAATCAATGGTGATCTTACAAAATCTGAAAGCAATCAATGGTGATCTTGCAAAATCTGAAAATCGATGGTGAAAACGCAATTAGAGTCTAGAATCATAGTTAAAACGCTATTGTCTCATACAACTAATAAAAAAAAAGTTACGCATGAAGATAAAAGATGTACAAGAAAAACATATGTCCCATAAACAAGTACTCAAAGCTTTGATCTATATTTGCATCCTCTGCGCAGATTAAAAGGGACGAGGTTTGTCGACCTTGTGATTATTTTGTTTTTTCAATGGGGGTTGTTCAAACATTAAAGAACATTAAATCATCTCCTATTTACCAACTCATTGAGTTAATCATTAGGTTTTAATTCATGAGGAGAATCGTTGCCAAATGCAAAAACAACAGCGAGCTGCACACGACAGTCCAATGCTAAAACCCGGAAATGGAAGTAGGGGAATTCCTTATTAACATGTTAACACATTTTCTTACGAGACACTTAGATCCACCTAGTATCTCGAAGGGTATGTGCATGGTATATCGAAGGGTATGTGCATGAGAGAGTATGCAGGTCACCAACCTTCTTCCTAGGGAAAAGAAACAATTAATTGGCAAAATTTTACTTGAGACCTTTACAATAGATTTCGCTGATTGATTGATTTAGGTGCCTGCAAGCTGCCTTGATCTCGTCCCTTCAATTCGCATCGGACAGATGGCATTAATTTTCTAGTTGGATTACCCAAGTAAACATCCGTGTGTACCTACCACTTTAAAAATGTTGTAAATATAGTAGTGTTACATCTGAACTAGACACTAGGGACGAATCCACGGTATTTCTCGGGTGCGGGTCCAAGCAATCGTCGAGAGATTATAAACTAGCAGAGGCCTAGTGGAAGTGGCAACCTATTTTTATAGGGAATCATTGTACCATTAGGCTCCATGCAATTCATAAACAATGAAGCGTGCATCCAATTTACAAGTGACATGACAGTACAATATATTCTTTTAAGATAAAGAAGCAGACGCGTATCCTTTAGTTAGCTAGTGATACAGGAAATTGTTAATTGTATCCCCATCGCTCCAATTATTTTATATAATCACCTCATTGATATCTTATTGAGTATTGACTGGTTACTATCCACGAAATGGACAAGGACGGTTCTAGATTTCATGATACTTTATCGATCGACCGGCGGCCGAGCAAGGGAAATATATTTTGTAGTATTACTATTCTGCAAAGAGCCCCTTTGCTATCTCCGTTTAATTTCTTTGGAAGATTAGTGAGGTCAAAGTTTTGATCTTGATGATCTATGTTGCCAGCTTCCAAGTTCATCCCAACAAGAGCATAGAAGTCAATTATTTGTCCCTTTTGTACACAGCTAGATATATTCTGCCACAGTACCGTTAGCATGCATAAAATCTACTGCGAAATTAATTGAATGATCACATGTTCCTCAGTAATTTGGAAACCTTGAAGTTATCCAAAATTTTCATCTTGTTTCAGTAGAATTAAAGCTGTAAAATAAATTATTTAAGAGACGCACAAGACTACATTGGTAATGGGCAATTTAATAACTGAACAGGAGCTGTAATAGACACACAAAAAATAGATGAGACAAGCAAACATGCTTGAGAAAAGAAATAAAAAGAGAAAAAGATGAGCCATGGAAAAAGGGCATACAAAAGGGTGAGGAAGAGGACAAAAGAATGTTCTCTTTTTCATGAAAAGATGAAGATAATGTTTTTTTCCTAAATTTTAATGTGCATGGTGTGTGAATAGGCCAACAGCAAAATGAGAAAGAAATCATCCCAACAAAAGCTTGATGGGCCATTTGCATTGACATTAATTTGGTTGAATGCAACCTCAAAAAAAGGCATGACTTTTTTCTGCATGAACTATTATAGTTTCTACATGAGCTATACCCAGGCCTTTAACTGAACAGTGTGTTAGGCATGGTAGCTTGGACATCTAAAACAAAAGTGAAAATAGTGTAGGCCCACCAAAAACGCTCGCAAGAAAAAAGGTGAGTGACTGGTCTGAGAAGGGACAAACCAAACTGCAGAGCATACGGAACAAGCCAGCATGCGACATCATTTCTAGTCATTGCTTAGGCCATGTGGTCAAATAATCAAGGAGCGTGCATTATACTAATGCATGGCTTAGTTTGCTTGCCCTCCTTTTGATCTACCTGTGAGTGTGTGTGCGAAGGTCATCAGCCTACCCAAATGATATGCCAATAGGTTGGACCCAGTGATCAAGGGACCGTTCGTGAATGGACCTGCAACATGCAGACTAGATAATCTATCCTATAGAGATGTGTATACATCCTTGTCATATGTCATGAGGTAGCTCACCATATTAGTTACACATAAGAAATGGTCCACATAGGAAGTTCGTGGACCACAAAATCGTCAAGATCTATACTCATGTGGATGGCACTATTTGGTGTCATTTTCAACTCTTGTTTTTTTAAATGAATTCTTCATACGTATTAGTATGATTTTAGCGAAAGGGTATCATGCTGACACGAATAAGTTAAATGTTTGGTTGGCGAGCCAAGTTCGAATAAATAAAAAGGAACGATCCCTAAAATGTCATTGTGATAAACTTGTTTCCCCTGTCTGCCAATGTTAAATTTTAAATTTCCTCAATACTATTATTAGCGAAATGAAAGGGAGTAATTTTGTGATTCTTAATCGTTTACTCCATTATTTCCCCTTCTGTTGTCACTAGGATAACAAAATTAATGACAATTTAAACAAATTGTCACCTCAACAAAACAAAAAATGTAGGGAGAATATGATAAAAAAATGTTTCCCGACAATAAATCGCAGATGCCTCCTTGTTCAAACAAGCCCTCAACGCTTTCACAAAAACCGGAAACAAGCCCTCGCAAATCGCCACAAGTTAGTGCAACCGCCACATGCTTTAGATAATCGGTGACCTCGCTTGCCCCCCCATATTAACACACATAATTAATCCAACGGTCGATGCACCTTTGGCCTCGTTCAAACGACCACCCCCGCGCCGGGAGGAGAAAGTCGCCTACACGTCCGAGTAGGAGTAGTAGTCGTAGGAGTTCGTCAAGCCTCTTTCGATAAAGAATTCGATCGATCCCAATATACAATTGGCAGGCAGGGTGAGGTGAGCGCATCAAGAGGGTGCTGCTGTCCCTTTTAATACTCTCGGCACAAAAGATAGGCGCCGATAGCAACGGCCGGAAAGCATCATCGCATCGCAAGCAAGCGAGCAACGTGCGAGTGCGCAGGAAAGCGCTGGAAGCAGCCCGGCTGCCGCTGTTATAAAAAGCCGGGGCGGTTGACAGAGGTGCGTTCGTTTCTCTTGGTGGTGCTCGCTCTTCCTTCTCCATCCATGGTGCTCAAAGCTGGCTTCAGTCCCGGCCGTCGCCGGCGGCGGCGAAGGTGAAGACAGCCATGCGCCGGGAGTGTGGTTGGGAGAAGACGTGCTCGCGCAGCGGCGCCGGCGCCGGCATCGTGGTGCTGCTGTTCATGGCCAGGCCGTCGGCGCGTGGATCAGCTGCTCTTCAGGGAGGCCGGCCGTCTGAGTGGCCGTGGTGTACGTTATCCAAGGTACGTATAGTCAAGATCAAGCTTGTCCGTCGTCGGAGGTGACAACACCACGCCGTCGAGCCGCCGGCAGGGTCGTCGCGTATTGGCTATACCCGGCGACGCTCTGCCCTGTGCAGGCTGTTGGTCTCCGTGCCACATCAGTCTGCCGTGCGGACGAGGCAGAGGAGAGCAGAGGATTTCGACCAAGGAAATGGGCGTCGTACGGCCTACCGGTCGTTGTTTGCGTCAGTCAGAAGAACTGAAGAACACCGCAGGAGCACGCCGCTTGAGGTCAGCCAGCGTTCAGGAGTCATGCGTTTCCTCACCCCAGTCTCTTTTTTTGGCGTTGCGTTGCGTCACGTTCTTTCGTGGCTCCCATCCTGTGGCTCCGTTCCGTGTTTTAGAGTCTAAAATTTAAAGGATTTAAACAAAAAAATTTTTGTCTTAAATAAAGTTTAATTACAAAACTAACTGTAAAACCTCTCTCTAAATCGCGAGGCAAATTTAATGAGGGTAGGTAAGACATGATTAGACGATATTTACTGTAGCATTACTGTAGCATCACTGTGGCAAAACATAGATTAATTAGGCTCATTAGATTCGTCTCTTAAAGATGTACCCATCTGTAAAAAAGTTTGTTTTGTCATTAGACTTTATTTAGTACTATTAAATAATAAGATTCTTTTTAGAGCTAAACTTTAGAGAGGTCTAAAGAGGACACCGAACGCGCCCTGTGTCTTCCAACTTCCTGCTCGTGTGTTTTTCTGCAATGTTTCCCCAAACTGTCCGTGTTTTTTCTGCAATGTTTCCCCAAGTATAAGAACAAGTCGTTCGCGTTTTTCCCCTTCCCTCGGTGGTCTTTGTTTTTGCTTCCGTGTCCCTCTTTCCTACGAGAGCCAGCCAGCAATACATGTGGAATGGAATTAACACCGGCAGTCTCTCCGTGTGATACCACCATCAATCAGTTGGATGTGTGTTGACAAGAACGCAAGGACTGTGACAACGATCTCAAAGTTGTTTTTTCTTGACAAGCCGTGCGGTCAAGATCCTTCAATAGATGCCACAGTAGACAAACCACCGACAACGTGGAAAGGTAAGAGATCACAGTACCGTACTTCAAATACAGCTGAAACTTGCACTCCATCCAGCACGGTGCCGCCCAAATAACGTACTAAGCTGATCGGATCCATAAGCACAGTTGCTCATTCCCTACCCAAAGAAGGATTTCCAGGGTTTTCCAGATCGCAAGTCGCACGCTTTTACAAGGAGGCAAAAAAAAGTTCAGAATCGGATCGCTTGCAGTTCGCATTCCGCTCTGCTGCTCACCTGTACGACCTCAGCCACAGCTACACACCGACGATGCGCAGATGATCCCAAGGAGGACCCACCTGTCCACCCGCGATGCCTACGACCACGTGCCCGCAAGCCAAGATCCGGGTGCTCACGTGAGTGGCGTGTGGTCCCCGCGCCGGGCCCACGCCGCCCCCACACGCTTTTCCCACCACCGAACGAACCCGGCCCAGGGCGCCCCCACACCGTGCAAGAAGAAAAAAGAACAGGAATTGACACGCGGGCCCAGACGAGAAACCGCCAGGCCCACGTGTCACTGGCGGCAAACAGGGAAAGGCGTTTGTCCTCTTTTTTTCCCCCTTCGCCGTGCAGCGGTCGACAAAGAAAAATATACTGTAAATACCCGGCTTATCCTCAGCGCGGGCCCCACCACATCCTTGCCCATTTCCACCTCCGCCGGTGGGTGCACGACAGCCCATGGTGGACCGCGCCCACGCGTGCGTGCCCCGTGGCCCCCGCGTGGGCCCATGCCCATGGCTAATACACCTGCCAGCTAATCAACAGGTTAATTAACTCGAACCGTTTCGTGAACCCGATCCACGTCAGCCCGCTCGTCCCACCTGCAGCACCACGGGCCCCGGACCCTGCCGCTGTGAATTTTGACTGCCTAGCAATCTGAAAAAGCGGTTGATGGGCTGCCATGCCGGCCGCGGCTCTTGCCTTTATTGGGCGATGGGTGGAAAACGGCATCCACACGTGTTCATATCCAGGGGCCAGCGAGGAATCCGTGAGCAAACACACGGTTAAAACGGGAAAGACGTACGGTAAATCACGGAACGGCCGACAAAATTCGAACGGAATTTACCACCCGTACAGCTGCTGCGCCTGCGCGTCACTGCATTTCCTTTATAAGTATTTCATTATTTTTTTTCGAGTGTGTTATTTCTTAATACGAAAATACTATAGAGCTGACCCAAACGTCTAACTTTGGTACGGCCATACATGATCTACGGTTGATTAGCATGTCATTGGGCTAATGAATCACTTCCGTGTCATAGGATTGTCTCAGTCAGACGCAGGTCGGACCATGCGGCCGGACCTATAGCAAAGTTTTTCTTTATAATAATCGTATTAAGTCTTGTGTGACTCCACTCTGCCGTCCGCCCGTGTCCTTCGCCACAGTAAAATTTGTTGCTGACAGGTGGGTCCTCTCCTCTCGAGGCATTGTTGTCGCGCACCCGCTCAGGTTCAACCCCTATAAAACCGGCTCCGAAAATAGGGAAAAAGATCCCTCGCAAACCCTAGCCCTCCGCGCGCCCCCACAGCGGCGGCGGCGTTCGTCTCGCTGACGAGGCGCCTCGAGGTGGTGTTGCAGTGGCGGACGAGGCGTCTTGAGGTGGCGTTGGAGTGGCGGACGAGGCGCCTCGAGGTGGTGATGCAGTGGGTGATGAGGTAGAGGAGATCTCCGGTGGAGCGGAGGAGGAGGAGGATTGCCTCGGCTTCAAGAAGTAGCAGCCCTCGTCGTCGACGCCGTGCCGGATCTGGACGGCCACGGACATGCATCAGGGGCCCTATCTCCGAACTCCTCCTTGTCGTCGCCTCTTGCGGAGTAGAGAGAGGGATTGCGGCGGCAAGCAGGAGGACCAAGGCGGAGGCGGCGCCCACAAACTCACTAGGAACAACTTCTTCCGAATACACACAGAGGTGAGCATCTACAACAACTTCGATGAAATTTAGTTGATTTTGTATTTGCAGGTATGAGTAAAGAATTTTTGTTAAAAGCTTTCTAACATATCCATTCTTGATTGCTAATGGTGCGGTGGTCACCTTGAAACAACAAATTTTCAAATCCGATATTACTGGACAGTGAGATTTGGTTGGTTTTCTATTTGCGGGTATGAGTAAAGGATTACTGTGGAAAAGCTTTCTGACATATTCATTCTTAGATTGCTAATGGTGCGGTGGTCACTCGGAACAGAACTAGAGGTATATATCAATACGGCCCTTTTCTTAATTCTTTAGTAATAGGTGAAACCGGTTCTGTTCATCAGATTCAAATCGCTCTGCCAGCCAAATTAATTTCACTCTAGCTGTAGTATCGTGTCTTTGATATTTTAATTAATTACTCAAACTATTAGTAGTAGATGATAAATGCGGTGACATCTTCTGGAGTCCCTTTCCTTGTGGACTGCTACTGCTAGAGTACGTTTTTTTTCCAAAAAGGAAAACGGAGGGGGGCAAACCAGAAAATTATTTTATGCGGAGTAGGCGCGTATAGTGGTGCGGTGAAGGTTGGTGGCTAGTGGGGCTCCCGCGTGACGTCAGCCCCGCCGCCACGTCGGCGCCCACGAGCAAGAAGCAATAAAGAAAAGCGGGGGGGGCCCGCACGGCGCCTCGGCCCCACCGCCACTGCCTGCCTGGAGACTTTCCTCCGCTTTTAACCCACCAACAGCAACCGGTGCGAGGCCGCGCCACGTCAGCCGGAGGGTAAATCCCGCGCCACTGTCCAGATCAGGGGGCCGTCCCCGTCCCGGGCCCACGCCGCGGGGCCCGCCAAAAGCGGACAAGCCATGCATTGGGAAATCAATTTATTTATCGTTCTGGATTTTATGATGTACTGCTAAATTAAATTATTCGGCGGGCTAATGGCGCCACGCCCCATCCATCCATCCATACCCCCACCCACCTCCTACTGCCGGTGGACCGCTTAGATTTTTCCCGGCCGCGGGCGACCGCCACGTGTCGGTGGCGGCCCCATGCTTGAGGCGGAAGGAAGACAGGCCCGAGATTTTATTGCGGGTTCGGTGGCGCCAGGCCCTGATCCGAGGGCGGCGGTGGCCGCCACGCTGGCGCCGGGGCTCAGCGGCCGTCGGATGCGGGATCGCTAGGTGCGCGGATCTGGACCGTCGGATGCGGAGGTGGGCAGCGACAAAAAGAGGATGAGGTGAAGGGGGCGCCTAGAAAGGGAACCCGACGGAAGGGAAGAGGCCCCCCGAGGAGGCAGAGGGAAAGAGAGGTCGGAAGAGGGAGGCTGGCGAGCAGAGAGAGGAGCGCCAAGTAGTAGCATACCGAGAGATAGAGTTGTAGAGAGAGAGAGAGGCGAGAGCCAGCGAGCTCTCCTGTAATCCTTCCTTCCTTCCTTCCTTCCTCGCGGAGGAGCTGCGAGATTCGCGAGGGCTCTTCTCCCTCCGGCGTCCTTGCTCGGATCTGCGTGGCCTCGGCGCTGCCCGCCGGAATCCGGCGGCGAGGCGGTGATTTGCCGGGGATCGGAGCCGCATGTCTCAGATCTGAGATGGACAGGATCCGGGACGGCAGGCGAGGCGGCGTGTCCGTCGGCGGCGGGCCGCCGCCGCCGAGGAGGCGGCTGAGGAGCAACGGCGGCGGAGGCGGCGGTGGAGGCCCCAGGGACTCGCCGCGGTCCGAGCGGCGGCGCGGCGAGCGCCTCATGCTCAACGGCGGCGGCGGCGGCGCGGGCCGCGACGACGGCGACGACACCTCCGACGACAGCCTCGGCGACGACGACGACGACGCCGAGGAGGAGCTCGCGCCGCGGTACCAGCCCCCCACGCAGCGCCGCTCGCCGAGCACGGCGGCGCCGCCGCCCTCGCCGCCGCAGCAGCACGGCGGGGGGCACCACCACAGCAGTAGCAGCAGCGGCGGTGGGGGTGGTTACCACAACCACCACCACCACCACCACCACGGCCAGCCGCAGCAGATGCAGCGGAAAGGCGGCGGCGGCTCCAGCCAGAAGAGTCCCATCGTGCTCAAGGCTGCCGACGAAATGATCGGCGTGCCTGTCCCGAGGAAGGCTCGTTCCGGTACGGAGCACCACCACCGCAAAGCTCAAATTTTTCCTTCTCTCCAGCGGTTTCGCCCGCATGGCCGACGCTAATCCTGCTTTCCCTGTTCGTCGCAGCTTCTACGAAAAGGTCTTCGCACGAGTGGCCAGTTCCTGGAGGTGGAAGCAGCGGTGGCGGCGGCGGCGGCGTGGGAGAGGGCTCGCAGATCCAGCGGCCTTCGTCACGGCCGATCTCGCCGGCGTCGGCCACGACCACCGCGCCAGCTCGGAAAAAGCTGGTTAGTTTTTTAGCTCGGCGGCGCCCATCTCCTTGCATGTTTCCCCAGTTTTTGCTCTCTTGCTGATATCCTCTTCTGGTGTTCCTCGTTCCCCTCAGAAACCCCTTGGTGGCGGCGGAAGCAGCGGCGGTTCAGGGCCAGCGCCGAAGCAGCGGCCGTCGCCGTCCTCAGCAGCTCCTTCGACAACCCCGCCACAGCCGCCCCCGCCAAAGATTTCGAAGTCCCCATCTTTCATCCAGGAAGAGATCGAGGTCGCCGAGGTGCTATTCGGGCTGACAAGGCAGTTCCCCTGCCCGCCAAAGCAGGAGAACAACCACAAGCTCGAGCACAAAGACGCGCCGGAGGCCAAGTCCGGGAACTCCTCGCCGGCTCCCTCATCTTCTGGCGTCCGGCCGTCAGATTCGACCTCCCTTTCCACTATAGGTGGGTAGCTCTTCAGTTGGTGTTCTTGCCTTCGTTCCCCCTGTTTTCCCTTCTATTCTATTTCTGCGATTTTTGTGTTACGGAGTCCTTTTTGGAATTTTTGTTTTCTGGAGTTTTAAGCCTCTTCCCGTCGGCTGTTGCAGCGCCGAAGAGGAAGAGACCACGGCTGGTGAAGTACGACGAAGACAGCCGTCCGGCGAGCCCTGCAAAGCCGGAGACGGCAGAGCCGTCCTCAAGGCAGGAGGCGCCTCCTGCTTCTAGATCAGAGGCAAAGGCGTCGACGTCGGCAGCAGCAGCCGAAAGTGGAGCCAGCACCGCCCCCGCGGCTGCTGCCCAACTTGATGCCCCGCGAGAGGCAGACAAGGCGGAGGACCGTGGGAGAAGCAGAGATTCGGAGCTCCGGGCCAGCGAATCAGATCGGCGAGATCACAGGCCGGAGAGCCGGCCAGAGCCGCCGGCGCCGCCCTCAGGCAAGGCGGAGGCTGAAGCGACGCCGGTGGGCTCCGAGGCCGCCAGGAACGGTGAAGCCACCGCCACGACAAAGATGTGGGCCTCTTCGATTATTTTATTATTGGTGTTGTGCCGATCTGAATAGTATATTCACAATTTGTGTGAACATTTTTTTTTTTCTCTCAGTGAGCTGGCATCGGATGGGGCTCGGCAAGAAAAGTTTTGCATTGATCTCATGGTGGGTATATGCTTCCTTGTGTGTGTGTGTGTGGTTGAATGGGTCTTGCGGAATTTGTTGGGCAAAGTTTGAAAGCGACAAATTTTGCCGCATTGCTGCTTGGTTTTTTCTTATCTTTATGGATCCTTTTCTGACTTTTTTTCTCCTTTCTTAATTCCAGGCTCCCCCTCCTGGGAAGCTATCTCCTGATAGAGATGGCGCCTCCGACCCTGATGCGGATAAGAAGGGACTGGATTCTGAGATTGACATGGTGGGCACTTCAGATTTACCAATTCTTTTGATTGGCTTCTTTAGCTGGAGCATTGGATATTGGTTTCTGATTGATATTTTTATGTTTTTTTTTTCCCTTATGTTTCATTCTAGTTGGGGAGAGCGAATTCTGATAAGAAAGATGGAGAAAGAACCCGCAGAGGGCTGGATATTGATCTGGAGGACCAGAAGGTGCAAAGAATTCCAGCGGATGAGCTCGTCCCAAGGAAGCTCACGCTACAATTAGATTTGGAGAAGCCTAGCCTTGGTGAAGAAAAATCCCCATCGGAACGACGGCAGCCACAGCCAGCGCCATTGCAGCAGCAGAAGTCCTCAAAATCTGAGATAAAGCATGAGAAATCTGGTGAGTAATTTGATCTCTATTTGCATTTGGTCCTTGGTTTTGGAGTCGTTTCCTTTTTTTTATCTGAATTTCTTGTTTTGCAGCTATGCCTGCTGTTACACCACCTATGCCGATACCTGTTGGTGGCTGGCTGGGGAGTTTTCCGCCGTTTGGGTGAGTTTCATTACATGCTAGATGCATAGCACACACTCTGGACTGGTTTCTGAAACTTTCTTGTGCCTTGGCAGTTACCTTGGTCCAGTCCCGGGGCTATCAGCAGCGGGTCTTCATCATCCTATGGATGTCAAGCCAGGGTCTTCTAGCGGATTACCGGTGTGCATTCTCACTTCAATCGAGCTGTGGTTATCTGCATTTGCTTTTTTCCTCATTTTTTTTCTCATCAAGTCGTATGGTTTTCTTTGTTGCAGCAAGCTGCATTGCTTACTCAACCAACTCGCTCAAAGCGCTGTGCTACGCACTGTTTTATTGCACAACTGATTCAGTACCACCAGCGAGTTGCAAAGATGAACTCTTTCTGGCCGCCAGCAGCAGCAGCAGCAGCCGCCGCCGCCAATAGATCAGGGCCGTTCTTTGGCCCAAGACCATTCAACATGGGTGTTGTGCCACCGACCGACGCTGCCTCCATCCTTGTCAACCCAATGCAGGGGAGCTATCCTGTTAGGGCTCACACTCCTCTGCAAGAATCAAAGGCTCCTCCAATGGCTAGCTCGCCATTCCAGGGCAGTCTCTCAAAGGATAAGGCGGCAATGGGCAATGCCACTGGTGCTGAATCAAGCCAAAGGAAGCAACCCCCTGCTCATGAAACACAGCAGTCCACTCCAATGCCCAATATGCTGGTATGTACATGCTGCAAAGTTCAATTTGAGCTTATATGAAAATTTCAGGTGTTGTTTCTTACAAAATCTGCATTTCATTTTACAGCAAGGCCCAGCATTCATCTTTCCATTTAATCAGCAACAAGCTGCAGCGATGGCAGCTGCAAGTGCTGCCAATCGAGCAGGGGATGCAAAATCTTCTGGAGCCAGTAATGCGATGCCACCTTCTGCTAATGCCCACGCTGCAGCAGCAAATCCTGGTGCCGCAGCCATGAACTTGAGCTTTGCCAGCCTGCAACCGGCTGATTCAGCTCAGTTTTTGGCCATCTTACAGAATGGCGCATACCCATTCCCGGTTGCTGCCCATGCTGGAGGGCCTCCTTCATATCGAGGCATGGCACCAGGCCCTGTTCCGTACTTCAATGGGCATGTGTACCCTTCTCACATGTTACACCCATCACAACAGCAAGGTGCGCATCAACAAAGTCATCAAAAGGCTCCCATGCCAAGCTTGTCCAATTCATCTCAAAAGCATCAGCCGCAACAATCGCAAGGGCTATTGGGATATCCACCAAATGCTAATCCAGCTGCAGCTGCTGCCAATAATTCCCAGAATTATTCCGGCGGCAATCAGCGCTCTGTTCTACTACCTGGCCTCACACACCGACAGGAGAGCGACAAGACCGGACAAGATGGCCCATCAAGTGATGACAAGCCATCTCACCCTCAGAAGGGCGGGTATGACCATAATTTTGCTGTTCCAGTTCACCTTCCGAATTTTGCTTTTGCTGCTCAAGCTGCTGCTGGCAGTCAGAGTGAGAAGAAGTTAAGTGATCACCATAACCAACAACAGCAGCCACAGGCCAGTCGAGGCCAGGGGTTGAGAATTGATCTTGCGTCATCTCAGCCTTTTGTGATGCCCTTTGGCTCTGTTGGTCCTCCTGGATCTGCCTCAACTGGTCTTGATTTTTCTTCATTGGCACAGAGCCATGCTATGTTCCAGAGTCATGAAGCAGCACGTCATGGTTATCCTCAGCTTAATTTTGCTGCAGTGCAATCTGCTCAAGCCACGCAGCACAAGCCCCAGCATCAGATCACAGGAGAAACAAAATCTGTTGCTGGGGATTCATCCTCCACACCCAGCACTGGAGACGAGAGAAAGAAATCAGCATCTACTAAGTATTCGGGTGATTCACAGCAGCATTCACTTTCCTTCTCAAGGACTGAAAGCAAATCTTATGGGCCTCCTTTCCTTAGTGGTGGCACTAATGAGAGCACCTCCCGCACGTTGAGCCTTATTGGAGCAGAATCTCCGAATGCATTTGGTGGAAGTAAATCTACAAGTTCAACCCCTGGATCTACGCCAGCTGCAGTCTCGTCATCCATTTCTCAGATGCAGCAGCAGCAGCTCCTTCAGATTCAACAGAAGAATCAGCAGCAATTCATTCAGCAACACCATCTGAATCGACCCAGATCTGCCGCACCAAGCAATGCGGGTGGATACTCAGACCGGATGAACTTTCAAAGTATGATGTACCCATCGGGTGCTGCCCAAGGGGGAGCTCCTAGTCAATCTCCTCAGCTGAAGGGGTCTTCGGCGAGAGTAGCAGCTTCAACTGCTGCTGCGACCTCCCCTGCCGCTTCGCCCTCTAATTTGGTTGTGATGAAGAATAGCGGTCTCCATCAGCAACAAGGAAAAGCTCCTATGCAGGCTCTCTCCTCTCCGGGTCACCAATCCCAGAGCTCCTTAAGCCTGAGTTCATCTAAGATGGGACCTTCTATAACGAATATGTCTACTGGGGGAGGGGATCTATCTCGATCTTCTAATGCCCCAGTTGCTTCTGGTTCACCATCCAATTCAGTGTCCAAAAGTACTGGTGGCAGTCCACCTGCTCCTGGAAGTGCAAAGGGTGTCCAGCAGTCTGTCCAATTGTCATCACCGCAACAGTCTGCCAAGAATACCACATCAACTTCAGGATCCAAGTCAACTTCCACAAATCACTACAATATGCCTATGCCGTCAATCCTTGGCCAACAGCCCAATGTGTCACCAGCTTCTAATCCAGGGAGTAAGCAGCAGTCCCAGATGGCGCCAACCTCGCTGAAACAGCAGCCGTTTCCACAAGGTCACTTCTTTATATCCAACACATACGCGCCACAACCTTCAGGTCCTGGTGCTCCTGCTCCCGTTGCCCTCTTCCAAAAGCGTTTGGACAGGACGCAACAGCAGCTGCCCCACCAGCAGAATGCCATGTCGGGTATGTCCACAACGCTGTCCCTGTTCTCTCGTTCTATGTCAATTTCCATTGTTACAATTTCAACTGATTCAGGAAATGCTCTTGCAGCTGCCAGCAATAACATGAAGGCGCTTCATCCTCCATCCGGTAGTTTCATGCATCTTGCGGCGGCGGCGCAGTCTGCAGGTGGGGTACCACATACTCACATGTCAGCAGCGCAATTGACTTTTGGGGTGATGCCGATGCCTGTAAAACCTTCAAGTGATCAGAAGCCTGCTGCTGGTAATGAACTTGTGTCCCCTTTACTTTAGAACCTCAGCATGCACTTCAATTCTTTTTCCTAACATAAAACTCTCTTGTTCATCAGGAAAGTAACCAATCTGGAAGCCCACATGTTGTAGTCCGACGGCAAGCGAACTGCTAATGGAGGGGAAGCGCGAACGCCCGCTTCTCTTGGGCGCGGAAGAAACTATCGCAAGAACAGTAGCGACGGCAGCGGGTCGAAGATGCCGCTTGGATGCTGCTGTGAAGAAGGATGATGCGTGCTGCTGTCAAGAAGGATGATGCGCCCGACGTTCCATCCATGCAGAAGCTTTGGTAACCTAGTATTCGGAACGGTTTTTCTTGATGGGAGTGATACTTTTGTGTAGCTGGTTATCCTCTCATGGTGGAAGGCTGAAGGTGAATAGATAGAGAATCTCATTTTGCTGTTTTTTAATGCATGTGTCCAGAGCTGATCTCTCTTCCTCGCCCCCTCTCTAGCTTTGCTCTTTTCGTTGTTCTCTTAACTGAAGGAAAGATTCAATTAGAATGCAGGATAAGGTAACTTTGCTGCGATGCTGTGGTGTTCCCATTTTATACGTCAGTACTGTATTCTGCTTGGATTGTTTTAGCAACTGGGGGGAGTGGTAGATGAAAATATCCCTAGTAGGAGCCAGAGCCGTGATTGGCGGTGGCATGACCCGCCTTTTGGGTTTGTTGTTGTAACTAGCACTAGTAGTAGCCTTGGAAAAAGAAGTGAATGAATGATAGACAGATTATGGATGCAATTCTTATGCTTGTCTTTGTGCTGACGTGCAAGTGCTGATCCGAAAGTGCGGTGCATGTGGAATCCTCCCGGCGATCGCATTTGTCCCAACTTCTGTGGATGGCCGCGAGTTGCATATCGTCATAGAGATAATACTATACTATCAGATCAGATATATATCCTGTGCGTAAAGTCGATCAGATCAGATATATATCCTGTGCGTAAAGTCGCTGCTAAACATACGTGTCTCTGCAGATCACCACTCGACGTGCAGCACGGTCGACGAAAAGTATCTGGAAGCAACGAAACCAAACACCGGGGGCCTCTCCCTCGCTATCTCCAGCACAGCGGCACGAGTTTGGTGTTGACATTTCTTCCTCCTGGTTGTGCTGCTCTGCTGCTGGCCCCGAGTGCGAGTGGGCACGGAGGTGTTGGGCCCGAGCGCACAGCTACTTGTCTAGATCCACTGATCCAGAGCTCCAGAGATTGTTATTAGTGACATGTGATGAATTGTTCAACACCTGTACGTTGCTTTTACTCGTCACGGATCCTTTCATTAACGATTCTGCAGACGCGGGTTGGCGCGAGGGTCCCTGTCATTTTGCAGATAATTGTCTTTGATGGGGAGAGGTTGGCAGTGCATCTGCGCCCTTTTTAGCAGGCGCGTGCAAGTAAAATTTGCCGTGTGAGGACTGAGGAGAGTTGCTGTACGCCTGTCTGTCCCTGTCGTGTGACGTCGCAGGTGGTGAAGGCAGCTGTTGTTGTTCCCGGCAAGTAACTGATTCTGTTAGTATACTGTATTGTACGCCTGCTGGTTGTTATCAGTAGGGAGTGGGAAAGCGAAGCCAAAACCGGTGGACTGATTAAAATTGTGAACAGGCGGCTATGTTAGAGTATATTTCCACTTCGCCGAAACCGGTGTTGAGTGCATGTGATTGGCTAGGGTTGTCGGATTCTCCATTAGCCGATTTCTTTTCGTTTTATTTTGGATGGAAGAGAAAAGGGGACACGAGACGAGACTTTGCTTGGGAGGTTCGTCATTCTTTCTCTGGATTCATGTTTTGACTGGCCGCGTGAGACGCGCCTCTGCCCGGTTGCCCCACACCATCGTTGGTGGAGGGAGCCGTTTTCGTTGGGTTGCGTTCGGCGCTCGTGCTTGTTTTCAGGCGGCGGTAGACTCGTGCAGCACGTTGAGTCGAGGCCAAGGTTGTGTGGTCTCCGGACGTTTGTGGAAGTTTGTGTGGTCTCCGGAGGGTGCTTTTTAAAGTGATTCCGCAACAACGAAAAAGGGATAAATTTGCAAGGCATAGGAGAAGAGGAAGAGAAGAAGGCGAGCCGCGAGAGAGTTTGGCTGGCTGACTTCTCGCGCGCGCTGGCGACCAAAACGCTTCCCGCATGGCGGCGCCGCAAGCGCGCAATGCGGCGGGTGAAACTCCCGCGGCGTGGCGAGCGATGGGGTTTGCCGACGACGACTACTGCCACCCGATGGCCGCTGCCCGTCCTCGCCCCAGGCGCCGGAAAAACCTTGCGCGTTGCGTTTCTCCACCATTTCGCCACCGCGACGCCCTTCCTTCCGAAATGCTCCAACGTCAGCTCGATCGGCATGACGCGAAGAGGAACTAGTGCAACGACCCTACCTCCCCCCGGTTCATCTAATAAGGTCGCAGGCTCGGCTTGCCTGAAACACCTGACTGCGGCCCCCCACACACACGCATCACGCCGCCTGCCCAGCCCCACACGCCTCCACTACCACCACCAGCAGCAGCAGCAAAAACACATCTCCCTCACCCGCATCGGATTCCTAGACACCGCCGGCCCCCCGTGCACCATGACCAGCGTCGTCACGGCCTCCATCCAGCCTCGCCACTGTTCCCGCTTCGCCCTCTGCTCGCTGCTGCGTCATCAGAGCGCCCCGAAGAGAAGAGGCAAAAGCCTTGTTGGTCGCTGCTGCCGCCACTGTTGCATTACCTTTTCGCGCTGGCTGGCCGCGCGAAGCCCGGACGGAGTAGTACAGCCAGTTCGTATCGTAGGGGTAGCAGCGTAAAGTTGCAGCTACTCCTGACCACCGCAGGTCGCAGGATATTCAAGAACAGTGCGTGACAAGGCATGGGGGGCGCCCTACTGTGCGTCACGACATGCCCGTGACGGAGTTGAATTCACTTGCCTGCCCCTCTGCCTGAGCAGTGCGGTAACAGTAAAAGCGACGTAGGACTAGGAAAACAAGGGAAGGACAATATCGGGAGGAATTTCTTCAAAAAAAAATATCGGGAGGAAGAGAAAAGAAAAAATGGAGTAGTATTTCTCTATATCTGGAACTGTAGTGGGGGTTCGCTTATTATCGCCTCAACTAAAAATGATCAGGAGATGTAATGCGACTCAGCTGAGGAGGATGATCTGGGTGTGCCGACTGAACGGCACTATGGGAGGGAGGAGAAAGCTAAGACAGGAATCTTGAGGACGGGCAGCAGCAGCACGGCGCAGCAGGGAATGCAAGAGCAAAAGAAGAACAGGAGGAAACGAGGAACGGAAAACCTCGAACAGGAATCGAATCGCGGCAAGCTGAAGGAGAACGAACCATCCGGACAAACTGCGGATCCGGCTCCAGTAATACCGCGAGCTTTCCGGTTAGAAGAGGCGGGAGTACCCGGCGGCATTGGGGGTCGCCATGGACCGAGTAGCAGCGAGTTTGCAGTCACGAGCGAAACGGCAGCAGAGGCCTTGGGTCCAGCTTCGTGTTCCTCCGTGCGGGCGCCCGCCACTATTTTGCGTCGCCGCTATATATACTGCTCCCTTCCTAGCCTGGGATTGCGGTCTCCGATCATCCATCACTTTCCCGATCGGGGAGGGACCCACTCATTGCGCAATCATTCATACGTGGGCGGGCGCGTGTGTTCTTTGCTTTCTTTCACCTCCTCGGTAAACGGGCGTGCGCCGGTGGCACGTCAACGTCGTGACTCGTGAAGCGCGCGCCTCTGGTTTCTCCTCCTCCGCCGCCGCCCATCATGTCGTCGCTTTGGTCAGGCACCAAAGGTGACCCTACCCAAGCTAAACCGTTATTAGAGCAAGTATTATGGAGTACAGTCAGCAGGCGGAATGGGTCTCCACGTCAGAAAAATCACCGCTGGCAGAAAGAGAGAATGAAAGAGAGTGTAAAGCGAGCGACTCGTGACGCGCCGGCGTGAGCGGGCGAAATACGCGTTCCTGCAATTCTATTGGCTGCCTTGTGGCTGCAAACCCGGAGGACAATAAAGTTTGGTGGGGCCAGCTGCTACTACACGCGCAGGATCTCCCGGCTGGCATTTTTATTTCGCCGGCAGCGGGCGCACCATAAGTCCTGCTCTTAGGCGTTTCGAGGAACAAACGGCGTGGCTACGGAGACTCCGGCGCAAGAGATCACGGGTGCATGTGGATGGTGTCCACCAGTAACGCTAGTACACGACTCCGGCGGAACCCCATCGTAGTAGGCAAAAACACAAGAGGATGGAAGAACACGACTCCGGCGGGACCCCACCGTAGCCGCGCTGTTCAGGGCGGCTGGGGCACCGGGGGACGGACGAGCGTCGCGATAAGGTTTGGTTGTACTACGCCATGGCGAGGCCACGGATGCCATCGGAGGAGTTGCAGCGGGGCCACGTCCGCCCGCCTGCCTCTGAGATGGCGTACAATTCGGTTGGCCGTGCGTGCTCGGCGCGGCTGTTCGTCATCGCTGTTCGTCTCTACCTGCACGGCTGCACCAACACTGAGCGATCGCGATGCATTATCTAGTATCAACTTTTCAACGAAGAAGAAGCTCGTGAGCCGAGCTTATTAGGATACTCTCTCATTCCATAGCGACTGCCATTAAAAAATAAGTCCAGGTGCCGTGCAACGCCTCAGCATCTAGAAGCCCAAACTCGTCCGTAAGTGTGTCCTCATACGTACTAGGAAGAACCAACTTCTCTTCCTCGAGTCGAGCCAGCATGGGTGAGTGACCTGGATAGATAGCAACCGAACAACGAACGAAAGAGTTGACGCCATCGCTGAGCTGAGCTGTTTGATCGAGGCGTACCAGGAGCTGTACGCGGTCCTCTACATGTGATTGGATAAGTTCGTAGTAGTACTGATCGTTGGCTCTGTCCGTATTCGTTCGTAGTACGTACCCCCGACGTACGCAACGTTCAAGCGTTGAAATGCGCCGTAGAAACGGTTGCGCGAGCTTGCACTCGACTTTAAACGCAAGACGGCAACAAGAGCGTGTCCGGAACACGTTGAGGTGACCGATGCTGTTAGTCCTAGCACGTTTCCTAAATCACCGTCCATCAGGACCAAAAATAAAAAAAAGCAATAAAATTTCTCGAACTTGGGGTGATGGCTCGAGGAGGACCGTAGTACGCCGATGCACAGGGTGAACAGCAAAGCCGTTGGTAATAGCAAGCACGTGCGTGATTGACTAGTCTCCGTCGGCACGGCAAACGGTAGGACCCGGAGAAAACAGGAGGCCACCCTATCCGCCGCAGCTCCTTCTACTCGTCCTCCTAGACCGATGCCCCCGATCCGATCCGCTTCACCCCATGGGACCGCCGCGGACGGGGCGGATCCCGCGCGCAGTCGCCGTCGATGATCGCCGGACCGGAGACCTCCCATTTCGTACGGCGAGTAGCGGGGCCCGCCACCTCGCGTCATTATTCGGTCCCTTGGTCCCCACACGTGGGGCCCGCCATTTTGTCAGAGCCGTGGAGCTTTGTTGTGTGGTGTGGAGGCCCGCGGCGCCTGGGGTGGGAGAGGCGTTCCTGCCCGTGGGTCAGCGAACGGGACCGGCGTGGGGGCCACTGGTTTGTGGCGGCATGGGCGAGGATCTTCTGCGCGTTTCTATCTAGTGTAGGTGGTCCACCCACCGCATCAGCACGGGGTTCAGCATCAATGGACAACGGCTGTGGGTGGTCCAGCTCTTGTTAGACGCCGCCCCACTTGCCATTAAAGAAATTTTGACACGCCATTTCATGTAAATTTTGGCATCAAAACACTCTACAGTCCTGCGCATACGGCTGGGCCAGACACGTTTGGGACCAGGGATTGCCTTTCCATCTCTCCGAAACGGCAATGCAGCACACGTCTGCGCTTTTGCAGCGATGCGTCGCCACCGAAAGGGGTCGGGCCGGCGGGACAGGTCAACTCGAGTAATGAAGATATTAGCCCCTTGTGGGCGTATTTCCATCAAAAAAAAAAAAACTCGAGCGGAGCGGCTTATATAAAGCCACGCCGCTTAGAGCAGAGACGGCAACGGGCCACACAACAACACCGCCCCCTCATCGCCGGGCGGGGCGACGTCGGAGCGAGTAGCTTCGCATTGGTCTTGCCGGAGGCGACCTGATGAAGGAAGAGCGCCGGAGCTGGCAATCGCCACACGCCGGCCGTCACCTGATCCTTGAGTCTCTTCGTTTCTCTTCACGGGAAGCTGATCCGATTGACCCCCCTTGTCTCGATTTTCGTTCGTCTGATCAGTCGGTCGTTCCCGGCCTCTGAGCTCTTTGCTCTTCTGTTATCCATCCCCTTTTCTGTCTCTCTTTCGTTTCCTACTCCAGACATTCTCCTGCTGCAAAAACACTCATCGGGAGCTCCTCCGGTCCGGCGTTTTCTATTTTCTTTTCTTTTTAGAAAATGCTAGTACTATTCCAGCTCTTGACTCTTGAGCGCTGTTTTGGGTCAACCTCATGCAATTCTTTTCCTTCTCGCTGTGCGTTGCCAAGTTCACCATCCTACTGCGGCTGCAATTGCTGCTAGTCCAACTTTATGTTGGTTTCCGTCCTTTTCTTTCTTGCCCTTCTTGGCTAATGCTCCCCGTTTGAGCTTGACATGTCAGCTTGCTTGCTTCCATTCCTAGCGCAACGCCACGCGCTTCGCTAGAAGGCGCTAAAGCACGGTCTAATCAGCGTTCCTTGATTAACATGATGCTTGAGAGTCCGGAACAGGCAAATGACCGCATTGAAAATGACTGCAGCCTGATTGCTGTTGCGGCATTAAAATCTGTCGATGGACTGACTGACAGCCACATCACACAGCTACGCCTGCCCTCACAAGAGCGCAACAAAAAGCTGGCCTATTCACGCTACTCCGCGGCTACAGCCCGTACTGGTGCTAGGTGTAGGTAGAACTGGATATGCTCCTCGTAATTATCACAGTCACCATCGCCCCCTGTCACTGTCTGCCTCCACTGCTGCTGCAATTGGAGAATACGGGACGGGACACGCCGGGGCCCACCTTCTGCCACGCCAGAATGAGGTCGAATCCAGCAGCTCCGCGGGGCCCGCGCTGGGGCGGCATCAGCGTCCGTAATCGTCGCAGCCTGTCCCTGTCGGCGCGAGACGTGTCGATCCCACGACGACGCGTCAGCGCGTGCAACTTGGCTTGTGGTGCCGTCGGCCACGACCGGGTACCGCCGGTGAACCGGTCGAGGAAAACAGAAGGACCTTTTCCGTGTCTGAAAATATCAAGGATTTATAGGTGCGATTACAGATGCCCCACGCAGATACTACCAAGAGGACACGTCAGTGAATGTTCTTTGGCCACAATCACAAGAGTAGCAATTTATAAAGCTAAAGGAGCAAGAGACTTGATACTGTTTTGATTCACTGGTAATAAAAACGAAAAATATTGACAAAGTAGCAGCCGGACACGACGGTGATGAGAGCCTATTTACGACGGTGGCGTTCCAAACAGGGAAACCAGGGCACAACAACGTTGTCGGAGCTTGCGTACATCCGTTTCAGCAAAGATTCTAACCCAAAAAACTGCGTATCAGGGAGGTGTGACCCAAATGAAAAGGCGGAATTTCTTCAGAAAACCTGTGAACACAAAAATTGATTAAGCTATAGCTCTACGCTGGTTTCTTCAATGCAGGCAGGGTTCATGTTTCACGGGAGTTTGAGGTACTTACCAGTTCTACCGTCAACTCTGAGATCTAAATTTTCATCAATTCCTGAAAAGAATATCAAACAATCCTGATTCAGTTCCTGAGCTTCTTGAACAATGAAAAGATTTTGTTGCACCATCAAGTGAAATTATTTTGTTCAGAAGTTCAAATGCAGAAATATTATGTCTTGTTGTCAAATGCAGGAAGACAGGATGCAGGGAATCAGCGAAAAAGGCCAATGAATAGATAGAAGTACCTCTTCCTTCTGCTTTTGGAGGGTCTCGATCTTTTTCATGTACTCGTCTGTGACTTTCTACAGAATTTGTAAAAAGATGATAGTCAGGATAAGCTTTTGAAGGTAGAATAAAGGGACGTTGCCGCATAATTGGGAATCTCAGTACAGCCACAGAAGGAAAAAGGTTAAGACTGTCCTCACCTGTAGATCGGCTGATAGATCCTTCACGTTATCTTCAGAAAGTTTCTTTTCCTACATAAGCAAACGAAAGAGATTAATTTCATCACTAAGGCACAATAACCCCGACAAACTAGTATCAGCTGAGAAAAGGCAGACCTTCTGCAGTTTATCATAAGCTTTAATTGCATCTCTTCTTATGTTCCTTATAGCAACCTGTAAAAGAACATCCGTAAAACATAATATTCATACCTCACTCTAATGCAAATACATTCTTGCAAAAGTAATCCAAGCAGGATAACAAAACAATGACCTTTCATGAAGAAATTCCTAGTATAACCTAAGAGTAAAACGCAGAGATAGCGAAGTTGGGGAAAAAAAGGCCAGATAGAAAGCTAAAATTTAATAATCCTGGTGAAAACTTGGTGACAAACAAGCAAGTTAAAGTTTAAACTATACCTTGCCGTCTTCAGCTAACTTAGCTACAGTTTTTGTCAATTCCTGCAAAAAGATTCAGAACTCAGATGAGTAAAAACGTGACATGAACTTAGATCGGTGCAATATCTATAAACACAATCTTTAAGGTAAAAAACTAAAATGCAAAATCCTTGCTGGGCCGTGCCATTTTTTTGGGCTTTCCAAGGGATAAATGCAGTTAACCAACGAGCCCTAGTTTTCCAAGCCTATGACAGCTGAACTTAATCCTGAGCCAGGCCAGGCTTATTTGCTTATGACGGCTCTAGTTATCAGAAAAGTTGCAGGTTGATGATTCGTAAGATTCAATACAAAGAAATGGGTTTGATTTTCATCTCGAACGCAGAGGTTTCGGATACAATTAGAAACTATTCACATTAGAATGAACGCAAGCTATCCTCCATCTAACTACTTTTATATAGATAAAATAGGAAAGTTTTCATTTTCTGTGATATGCCATATAGTCAGGAGATATATGGATTATATGGTAGCAATTATAAAATATAGGTGCTTTAATGCATATTTAACTTGCATGGTTATGCTTTATATAATTTGTAGGACAGATTTCCTGACAACATAACAAGTGGACACATGAGTTCCAAATGCGAACCTTTCTGCGGTCAGATGTCAATGGTGGAACTGTAGCCCGTATCACTTCTCCATCACTGCTTGTTGATACACCAAGATTTGCAGAAACTATTGTTTTCTCAATGAGTTTAAGGCTGCACGGAATATGGATGTGAACACATAGAACGATAGACACTACGTCAAATCTGCACTGTGAAGGATAGATGCTCACCTCGACTTGTCATATGGCTGGATAAGAAGAGAAGTTGCATCTGGAGTGCTTATTTGTGCAATACTCTTCAAGCTCACTGGAGTTCCATAATACTCAACCTGCAAGATAATCCTTATTAAGCTTAATTAATTGAACAAAACACTTCAAATAATCTTTGCACGTTATACTACTGGGCATACAATTTGGTCTGCTGGTACCACTTCAAGATTTAATGTATCTCACTGTACTGAAATAAACTATACTATCGAATTTTTGCCCATGGTTTTAGAAAAGCAGAAAACAACAGTTATGTGTATGCAAAAAGAAGAGGCATGAAGGTGTTACAGATATAGAGGAACGCATTTGATCAAACAACAGTTTACTTCATGTCAGGAAAAAGTAAAAAGGATAGATCATCAAACCTCAATCCTGTCAAGCATGGCCGGGTTTGCACGGCCTGTCCTCACAGTGTTGAAGTTACTTTGGACGGTTTCGATTGCCTTGTCCATCTTTTCTTTCTGAAGATGCATATCTTCAGCTAGTTAAAACTAAAGGTACCAGACTTGAGCAGGCTGCAGGCAAAAGAGCTTTTTTAACGGAGGTTGTCGTTACTTACAGCTTGGTCTTCAATTAAAGATTTTTCTGCTTCAATTTCTTCAATAGTGGCATGCGTCAAAACTGCTCTGATAACATGAGAGCCACAAACGAATAAATGATTAATCAAACGAGCGAGCATATATAAGTGAAATAAATATCCAAATATGCAAGCACTCGCCTCTTGTCTGAGTGTCGAAGAACCAGAGGCCTGCTAACAAAGTCTACTGTTCCAACTTGAAGTCTTGTGAAGCCTGAGGAGGAGCTCATCAAGACTGATTGCTTGGCGAGACAACCACAGCCTGCAGAGAGCGAAAATTTCCTGATGAGATCTAGGCACATTCCTAATCACAAGTCGAACTCTGAATCCAGCACATAAGGAGTTTATTTCACATTACTATTCAGAACTGGGAAGTAATAACCTGTTTCCATTTTTCCCACTGAGAACTGGGGGAAGACAAGAAGGTTTGTCCAAAACAATGAAAACCTATTATCCTCTGCATTCATTCCTTCTAGTAGTAATTTACACATTCAGCAATTAGCTCCTCTCAAAACAGATTTCTCTGTACTTTGTATAATCAGTAAAGTTAACCATTTCAAACCACTATCACAACAGCCATGTAGTAGTTGCCTATCTTAACACTGGTTAGGAATGTGCTTCAGAACTAAATGCTCCTGCATGAAGTTAGGCCCTCTATGTCTCAAAACTCTTCATATGCTTTAAAATGGTCCCCATTCAACCTCGAATTCAGAAGATTTTCATATTGGGGACTTGGCAGTTGGCACGTTTACCCTATACTAACGTTGATGACCGAATCGCAGCACACTAATGAGCAGCAAGAAGTATTCATTGCATTTTCGAAACGACCGCATCATGCATTTCGTAATTACACAGCCTCGTTTCGTCGTACCACTTGTTGGCATTAAACTACTACAGGGTCGTATTCTGCGCTGGGCGGAAGGCGGGAAGCAGTGGGAGGTTTGGAGGAGGCGGGAGAGCCGAACCTGCACGCTGTGTGAGGCGGCCGGTGAGGGCGCGCGGCAGGGAGGAGGCCGCCGCGGGGGAGACGGCGTGGAGCGCCATGCCGGGGCTGGAGTGGACTGGCGTCAGGCGAGCAATCCGCAGTGTGGAGCGAAGGGAAGGCGGAGACGGAGGCTGCGCGTGGTACGTGTGGTCGTGTGGATAAGGAAAAGGAGAGGGTTTGCAATCTCTTTTGCCGCGCGGGCTTGGGCTAGAATGTTCGCGATGCGAGTGCTTCCGGATGATTACCTTGACGACGGGCCTGAGTTGTAATTGGATTACGGGCACACGAGGGCCCAACTGTTATGTTATCCTCTTTTTTTTTTTTTTTTTTTTTTTTTTTGAGATGATGTTACCCTCTTCTTGTTATAGCGGCGAGCGGAGCCTCAGCGCACGGTGCTACCATGCGGCGCGTCAACAGCTCACACGCAGCACCGGTTCACGAACCGTCCGCGCCCGCCCGTCCTCCTCTCCGCAAGCTTGTGCGCGGCGTGGAGGCTCCACCGATCAGTGCCCGTCACCGATCAGAATATCAGATCAACACCACGCCCGGCCGCCGTCGTTTTTTTTTTTAGAGAAAAGGGAGCTTTTAATAACACCACGCCCGGCACCGGCTGTGAGAAATGCTAACAAAGCTAGAAGAATCTGGCTCAGAGCAGTGAGTGGAGACCACCAATCCTCCCTAATAACAACCTATGCGCCCCTACTGTCGAATCATGACAGATTTGCGCCACGTACATGTCGGTATGGACTCTCGAGACTAACCGGCGTCAACCGGATTCCACATCTTCAACGAAAAGCATCCTTTCGACATTGTCCCGCTCAATTCCACACGACCACCACCGACAGACACGCACGGGCCAAAAGTGTTGCGGTCAGACAGGGAAAGCTCGGTTCGGCTCGACTCCAACGCTCGTGTCGTGCTCCGCATCCGTCCACGGTCCACCGCGGGACGACTTGTTTCTCAACGCACGTATCCTCTACGCATGCATCCTTCTACACTTTCACGGAATATCGCGCGCGCCCAGCTGGTCGGTACGTCGGAAGGACGCAGTCTCGTCGTCCACTCGTTCCGGCTGCCGTACGAAGCTTCCGCGCGCCCACGTGCAGCGGTGCAGGCAGATATTCGCGCGGGTCAAGCACGCAGCACAGCATCCGCGCATTCAGGCAGTGCTGCGGTGGTCGCGCGCCGTGAACAGCGACCCGCGCCGTGTGACCGGCCGGTTGCCTGGAGCCCTGGACCCCGGGCATGCGAGGGCCGGGGGCGAGAGAATTTACGGCACGCGACACGTGAAACCCGGCTCACGCTCACCAAACGCCGCAGGGGCATTTCCGGGAACACTCGCTCGCTACGTGGCTGCTAAAGCCGCGGGGCGGAACCTTGGGTTATTTAACAGGGTGAGGCTGCAGGAGCTGCCACTGCCAGTGCCAGCGCTATCTCTCACTCACTCTCCTTTCCTACTCTGCTTGCTTGAGAGTGAGTAGGGAGAACAGAGGAGAGCGGCAAGGAGCTCGTTCGTTCCGTTCGCCTCGCTCTCTGTTGTTCCGGTTTCTCGCCGCTGCTTCGGCGACGACATGGCTGGTGCGGCGAGGAGGGCGTCGGGCGTGGCCGTGGCGCTGGTGGTGGTGATGTTCGCCGGCGCGGCGGCGGCGGCCGTGTACGAGGTGGGCGACAAGGCCGGGTGGACTATCATGGGCAACCCCGACTACACCGCTTGGGCGAAGTCCAAGAAGTTCCATGTCGGCGACACCGTTGGTGCGTCCCCAATCTCCACTGTTCTTCCCTCTCCGCTCCTCTCGCTTGCTACCTCCTGCTGCTGCATATTTTATCTAGACAATTCTGGTGTCCGTCAGAATTAAAACTAGTAGTAGAAAAGAACTAGTAGCAGTAGAAAAGAATCTTTGTCGCGAACAAAGCCAGGACTTGGGTCCGTGAGTGAGTGAAACCTGGAATCGAGCCGCGCTGTTTTCTCCATATAATACTAGTACTACGTACTTGCGTGAGAAACCTCGCAAGATATTTGGAGGCATGAACTGAAAACCTGATTAATAGTAGTAGTAGTAGTGTGGAGAAGAACCTCGCGCGGCTGGGGCAAGCAGCCCACATGGGCCAACCACAATAATCAGTCTCGCAAAACCTTTGCAGCAAAGTGGATGGAGCATTTAATCGTCCTGTTATCCTCTTCCAGCATATCCAACGCTCTCAATCGCGGTCGCGGTCTGTCTAGCACCGAAGTAGCAAAACAACTAGAGACCGTGTTCCGTCAGTTTCAGACCTCCTCCATCAGTAACATCATCGGTCCTCGAAGTAGTAGTAGAAAGGATTCTAGAACGCGGGCGGGCCCCGCGTTCCAATTCCGCGCAAAACATGCTCTCTCGAGTGTGGACGCTCGACCGCTCGAACCAGCAAACCGGACAGTCGCACGCACCCACCCACCCACCTTGTGCGGTGCCTGCCTGGTGCGGCACCGAAGGCGCTGGATCCGGGCGCGTCGCTATCCGTATTCCCGGAAGCACTGGCATTTGCGGGGGTGGCCGCTTTACTCGTGAAAGCGTCCAAAACGCGGGTCACGCCTACGACGTGTATGGCGCCAGCCGGGCGAGCCGTGGTGCGATACGAGAGTGCGTGTGTGTACGCGCGGCACGGCGGTCGCGATCCCCGTGCAGCCGTATCCGCGCTCACGCGGACCGGTGCGGTTGTGGTGGATGGAGTCAAGGCTTCCATTTATCGCCGCCGCGTAAGCAGCCGGCGTCATGAGCCGGCCGGCTTTATTGACGGGGTGCGAGTGCTCCGGCAGCGGTACCTACGGAATCCTACGTACGTACTGGAACGGTACCTTGCTCACTTCGCCGTATACTAGCTGATGGTCCATAAATGCGTTGATAACTGCAAACAGAGTGTTTGCTGTTGCGCGCGTAGATGGACCGACCTTGGTGCGATGCGAGCGGCTGGTACAAGGAAACCTACCAGTCGACTGTGGCACATGTAGCGCGGCGGTAGCGAGCGAGCGAACAACAGCTTCTGGAAGGATTGGCGATGGAGACGCGACGCGGCCCTTTTTCCTTTCCTCTCCGTGGTGATGGCGCGGCATCCGTCGGCCATGTGGCCGTGCCCCGGCGGCATCAGGGCCGGCCGTTTCGTGGCTTTCCGTGGCGTGACGCACGCCCCCAGCCCGCATCTCGCCGGTGGGTTGTGGACAGTGGTGGGGGCGGTGGCGGCAGATCGATCGCAGTGCGCGCACAGCGCACGCAGGCAGGCGCTGCTGCTGCCACCAGCCGACCAGCTGGATCTCACGGCGGTTTCCCCGTCGGGCAGAGAGATGGGCTCAGCACCGTGGGTGGGGTCGTGCGCGCCTGGCCGTCACTCGTGGTCGTACCGCTTTTGCCATCTGCAACAGCCGTCCAGTGCACGCCTGCACTCGTGCTCCCGCGTCCATTCTCCCCAGCTTTTTCTCCTCTGCAATTCTCGCTCGCAGCTGCAAAAAGTTTACAGACCGATGGATTTCTTTCAGCTAAAAATATTCCGCTGTGATGTCAGTCACATTTGTCACCGTACAGCCAGAGAGACACTCTCCCCTGCTCTCTCTCTTGCTAGCCAAAGGAAACGAGGACACGTCCTCTTGACTTAAGAGGTCAACATGCTTTGCCTTCTTTCTTCCTGTGAGAGCGACGAAAAGCTTAACACCAGTGTGTGAAACCACCGACGAAAGTTAGCATGCACGATAAGGGGAGCCATAATGTTGAGGGCTTTTTTTAGCTCCTAACAAAAGGCTTTGTTTGCTTGAAACTTCTCTTGCCTTTAGAAAAGAGGCCATTAGGCGTGTGTGGTTATTGGAAGGAGCTTTCCTCTTGTTGGAAAAACTGCACGAGCTTTTGCAGGTCCTATGGCCACCAACAGAGAAAGTTCCTTGTCGAGTCTATAGAATTATTTCCAAGCTTTTGCTTTTGCTTCAATGATGGATTATCCATTATAAACCATTATGTTGTACGGATCAAAGGAAAAAAACACATCACCTGACACACATGGTGCATAATTTATATTAAATTAAATACAATTGAATTTCTTCAAAAGCGGTTTTCGTATTGCGGCAATCTTCGTCCTTGAAAACATAATTCACACCACACCACTTTGTTAAATGTCTTGCTCCGAGTCACGTATGCATAGGCCAACTCAGTTGGAGAACATCGATGAAATGGTGGTAGGATTTTACCTAACCTTGCCTTTGCTTTGATATGGCAGTCCAGTTTTTCGGACGATAAGGCACCCATGTTAGGTTTGCCAGAAAAGAACCATGCACCTTAACATCTAGTTGAGCTTACTGCGTCCATTGTACTCCCTTAGTTTGAAAATATATGACATCGCCGTTTCAACTAATGCCATATATATTTTTCAAACGGAGAGAGAGTAATAAATGATAATAAGATATTCTTAATGGGTTAATAAGACATAAGGCGTGCTGGTTCGACATCGCCTATCTCCTAAGGCTGTCTCCAGGGGCACAACCACCATTGATGCAAACTGATTCAGCGGTTACTTGTTCATCAATGTCATCATTCACCAATGCAGTATTTATTTATTTATTGCGAAGGAATGCAGTACTTTGTTGGTTGACCATCCAATCCTGTACTTCCATCCTCGCTGTATTGTTTTTAGAGAGGAAGCTAAACTTAGCTGGTCAGGTAGTGCCATGACGTGTTGCTCTCCACACCTGCATGAAAACCTTTTGTATCTTGTCCAATAATTTTTTTTTCCGAAAGATATCTTGTCCAATAATGTTGGGGTCCTGTTGCCAACTCACCTCAAGCATGCGCTCTCATTGTATTCCTCCGAGCAATTTCTCGGCTGGTTGGTGGCTCTGGCCCTTAATGGATCCAAAAGTTGGCGGCGTGTATATCGTCTTTAGCTGGACAAAAGAATTGAAGGGACCTTATAAATCTCAAATGTATATAGCCGGCTGGACCATCCACAAAGGAGTATATGATTGTGCCAAACTACCATTTTTTGCAATGTGGGTTCCAGATTGAGGTAGGCCCATGAGCTGTAAAGCTAGCATGGCGATCATGCCAATTCATCTGGAAACTCCACTCAACTCAATCTAGTTTAGGTTTTACCTGTTTGCTTCTTATTAAGTTGTTCTAGATTAACCCTCTGTATGATATCTCGCATCAGCGTGTTCTGTTGTCTGCTGTTCTGAACCAAGGTCAATCGTTCCTTTTATGCAAAGGTATAAGGACGGTGAAGAGACATATATTGTCGTTGTCTATGATATCTGCTTGTTGGTAGTGGATGGAGAGTGAACTTTTGGCCTGTTGGCATGGATGCAAGGAGCCGGGTAGTGTGGAGTTACATGTTTAAATGCTTTAAGTAAAGGCATACCGGATTCGCTGATTGTGATTGAATTTTTTTGGGACTGATTGTGATTGAATGGGTTGGTAGGATCCTTGCTGATATGAAATACTCTTGATGGTTTATGATGTTTCTTAGTCGCCAGCAACCAAAAGTTTGCCCATGAGGATGTCGACGTTTTTATATGTTCCAGGGGCCCTTGACATAGATCATTAATATGATAAAGTGCATAGCTGATTAGTTTAACTTTAACAGCCTGTCCATCCAGCCTGATCAATTTAGTAACTTGTCCAAGTTTCATCATGCTATCATGGTGGCGATGTCCAGATTATTTGTTTATCTCTACAATATACTTCGTTTTACAGCTGATTTTGGCTGTGCCTGACGACAACCTGTGACCTGTTTCCGTGTGGCTCTTGCAGTGTTCACGTACATGAAGCAGTTCCACAACGTGATGGCGGTGAGCAAGGCGAGCTACAAGGGCTGCGACGCGTCCAAGCCGATCGCCACCTGGTCCACGGGCAAGGACTCGGTGGTCCTCAACACCACCGGCCACCACTACTTCCTCTGCGGCTTCCCGGGCCACTGCGCCGCCGGCCAGAAGGTCGACATCAACGTCCTCGCCTCCTCTGCTGCCCCTTCCGAGTCCCCGGCCATGGCGCCCGCGCCGGCCGGCTCCGGCTCCGAGCCCTCTGCCGCCGGCGGGTCCGGCAGCGCCGCCGCCGCCGCGCCGTCACCGCACGCCAACGCCGCGCCCAGGACCGGCGCCGGCTCCGTGGCCGCGACGATCGCCGCGTCCGCGCTCTCCCTGGTGGTGGCGGCCGTGCTGGCCTGATGAGGCGGCTTCCTGTTTAGTGTTTGGTTAGTGATTGGCGCCATTGTGAATTGTGGTGTGTGAGCTCTGTGTATCGTCTGGTACCTGGACCAGTTTGCTGTCTTACTGTTTTGCCTTGCTCTGTGGATCTTGTTGGTCTGGGTTGGAGATTTCTGCCGGCTGTTAATTAATCATTAATTACCTCATCATTATCTTTTGTGTTTGTTTATTCACCTCCGCATAATGTTATCGATTGAGCAGAAATTTAACGTTGCATTTGTCTTTGGGTTTCAACCATTTTTCACGCGATTTGCGTTGTTTTTCAGACTGCCATCGACCACTGCAATCTGAACATTTTCAGACTGAGAACCATGTGCTCGATCACTGAACAACCCGGCTGCATTCTGTAAACCAAGCATTGCTGGTGTCCAGGTTCAAATAATGTGGAGGTTCCTGCCATGCCTCGTTGGAAGAACACGTGAATCTCTGAAGAGCGTAAAATAATCTCTGTCGACACAATTTTCCGGAAAAGGCTGCCGTGAAGATGGGCGCCTGGTCCACAGAATGCAGCTGAACTTACATGACCTGCCAGGTGTGCCGCTACTGATATGGGGATGGTCCTGCCCTACAAACGTTTTATCGACTGCCTGTGCCTGCAGGTTCACGATCCAGATGTACAAATTGGCAATTGCTACTTATGTTTGTTCTCTATACACGCTCAGTGCGTGGCATCTGTGAGATGCCAAGTGTGTAGCAGGGTACCATCAGGCACGTACCGGCTGTTCGGAGCATCTGTGAGATCGTGGAACTATCTACCATCCTATAAAATTTGAAGTGCAATTAAAATTTGTGCAAGGAGAAAGAAAAAAGAGAAATCAGGTTGTGAATAGAAATAGGTTGCCGGTTCGTCATGGACAGTTTGAACCCGCACTATTCACAAGCTGATTGTTTTTTTTTTGTTGCATCTTGTACAAGTTTCCGTTGCACTTTATTTTATTTTGCATGATGGAAGAGGATGACATGCTCTATCTATACATATTTTTGTTGTAATTTTTCAATGCATATTTTAGACGGTATTTAAGTTGATACCATGATAACACCTAAAAATATGGTAACAACTTTTCCCCTGCTTCTGCACCGAAGTCATGGTGCATCTTGTGCATATATACCCTGCAGGTTTTAGAGATCATTGCGCTACTAAATTGTGCCCGATCCCAGGCCCTGAGCCAACTAGTGTAGGAGGTTCAATAATATTTTTTTTCTTAAAGAGTTAATTTCACAAAACCACAACTATTTGATCTATCTTGCACAAAATCATAACTTTTGCAACCAGTTTCACAAAACCACAACTATTTACGTCACTTACTTGTTGCACAAAACCACAACTTTCAGTTTCGGTCTCACATGACAGCCACACAAAAAGTTCATAGGACCAATAGAGGATGACAAGTGGGCCTAGGACCAAAACTTATGGTTTTGTGCGACAAATGACGCAAGTAGTTGTGGTTTTGTGAAGCAGGTTTTAAAAGTTGTGGTTCCTTGTAACAAGAAATCAAATAGTTGTGGTTTGGTGAAATTAACTCTTTCTTAAAACAAATAATGTAGAAGAAACAAATCAGACATGGTTAAACAAAAGCCCGTAATACCCTTAGAAATATATGGCTGCTCTCTCCTCAGTGTTTGGTGACGTAGTAAGTATTATAAAATTCTAATTGAAGAGAGGGGGCATATCAGGGGTATTTGATTGCTAGCCATACTTTGTTGTATCTAAGCTTAGAAATTTTTTATCAATTTGGCAAGTGTTTGGTTGGCAACAAACTCTACGCAAGATTCTTTGGAGCTCCACATGTTAGAGGTGAAAAAGATGGCACAATTCCTTTACATGTAACAAAAATATGAAATGTATTTGACACACTTGCATAAAGTTAAAGTGTGACAAATGGTGGCTAGCGACCAAATATCCTCACTATTTTTGGTATCTTTAATGTAAATAATTAATTTTATCAGTGTTTTATTAGTGTTTCAAATAGGTTGGGGGGGGGGGGGGGGGGAGAGCCCCCTTTTGATATGACTACGAAATCATCAAATATTTGTTTTGAAAATTCATGCAATGGTTTAGTTCTCTCAGATGATAATTATTTGCAAATGAATACTCTCCATCTACAACTTGGTTTGTACTTCCTTGATTTGAAGAAAAATAATATGTAAAGGACAAGTTTTTCCATGTCTTCTATGTCATGGCGCAAGAAACTATTTGTTAGGACTGTCTTTCATACGAAGCAAGAGAAGAAGTTGAAACAACATATTCGGATTGGTTTCATGCATATAGAGTTCAAATGCAGTCAACATTTTTTGTGTACACCGATGTGTGGTGATGCTTGTGATGAAATCAAAACTGAAGATGTGGATGATACTTTGACATGATTAGCTATGTTGTCTCGACAAATATACGTGATGGCATTGTTAATGATATGAAGGGGCGTTGAGGAAGTATCATTCGGTCCAATTGCATAATTCAAAATCATGTATGCAATTGATTATTGATGTTGGAAGCTTCGCCAATGTTGTTAGTTTGGATTTGGTTCTTGGTGTGACTGATTCACTCTCCTCTCAGTCACACGATTGTTACAACAGTGGATTGTTATGCGGCATCGTTGAGTGCTTGCCATTTTCTTCTGAAGAGACTATGGTAGTTCAATTGTGATGCAATATTCTTTTGTTTATAAGAGAGTGAGTCATGTTTTGAAGGTGTGTTTTCGTCTTTAAAAAAAAAATCTATCATTACCTCAAAGTCAGGACGGCTTGTTCCAAAAAGGGGGTGAAGTGACCATAAAGATATTTTCAAAGAGAGTTCTATTCTCATTAAATAGGGTATCATGTCATCATTTTAGATGACGCGGCAAGAAATTGATAAGAGAGAGAAGAGATTGGTTCCATCTAAATGAAACCATGTGTACACTATTGCCAACAAGCTTGTGTCTTGCATGTAGTTTTAGTAAACAACAAAACAAAACTATGTATTTATAATGTGTTTCATTGTTCAAACAAATGACTTGTTACGTATGTGGTAGCATCGGAAACAACAAAATGAAACTCACTATTGGAACTAGCCTAAGTGACCATCCCGACTGCTAGTATCTCCGAAGTTGTTTCATTTACTAAGGGGTTGTTTAGATCCACCTAGATTTTAACAATCCAAAATTTAAAAGTTACAGGGTATCCAAGCAAGACAGATTATGCACCAAATTCTAGAATCCAGGGCAGTGGGTCTTTTGACAATAGGATGATTTTATTTGTCAAAAGACCGACTACCTTGAATGTTTTTGGATAATTACAGATTGTGCAACCACTCACAAAAAATATAGAAAGGACAAGGTCATCATTAACCACCTAAGAAAACTGGATTCTAGATTTTAAGAATCCAAGATCCAAACACCCCCACTCAGATATTTTTTAGAAGCCAGATTATAGAAATTACATCTATAATCCAGATTCTCAGAAGTTATAGGGAATCCAAACACCACAAAGTTTGTACACAAATTCTATAATGGCAGCTTATAATTTCAAGGATCCTTCTCATAAATTATAATCATTGTGGTTGCTTTGCTGATGACACGAAGAAGGCATTGTGGTTGCTTTGCTGATGACACGAAGAAGGAAACTGGTATTTCTGCAAATGTTCTAAAAGTTGTGGCAGCTGATATCTCTGTTCCTGAAATGCTCTCTAGAACTACTTCGGCCTTCAGGTGCAATTTAGAGGGAACTAATAACTATAAACTATTCGCTTCAATTTGATGCTTTCACCGCTACTCTATGCCACATAGCACTGTGAATGGTGTTAATCATAATTTTTTTGACTTCGATCAGAAGATTCAGAACTTTTTACTTGACCAATCAGCATAAAAAAACCTGTTTACTCGATTTTTTTTTAGAACCTTTTTTGATACGTAGCGTTTACTCGAGTTTTTTTTTTTTTTTTTTTTGAGATGGCCGTTTACTCGAGTTGAATTGAATCCTGAACGAAAAGTAGTCCCGTGCACGCAAGACACGCAGCACGTGGGCCGTGCCATCTTCTCCGCAGCGGCCTAGTCCCTTTCGGCCCGGCCCAGTTACCGCCAGTCAGACCTGACCCGCGCCGCAGGTCGTCGCGAGTCAGCTACCAGGCCGCCACCGCCACTCACCTCCAAAAAATCCGAAGAGCGGCGAACCAGACGAGACCCGGTCGCTCCCAACTTCCTTCCCAAGCCTCGCGCTGCCGCGGACACACCCCACCCCAAGCGGCGACGCCGGCGCGATGGATTCGAGGCCGCCCCAGGCCGATGACCCGGCCGATGGCGCGCCGCCTCCGGCCGCCCACGCGGCTGCGAAGGCGGAGGTCGAGATCACCAAGCCCCGCAACGACAAGCGCGGGTACCGCCGCGTCGTGCTCCCCAACGCCCTCGAGTGCCTGCTCGTCAGCGACCCCGACACCGACAAGGTGAGCCGCTTCGATCAGTCCTGTGGGGGCTGTCAGGATTCTGTGATTGCCGCCCGGGTTTTGATTCGAGAATTGATGCGAGTTGATTTGGTGGTCTGCAGGCGGCCGCGTCGATGAATGTCTCCGTGGGCTACTTCTGCGATCCCGACGGGCTGGAGGGGCTAGCGCACTTCCTCGGTTAGTGCTCTGCTTCGAACTTGCTGCATCCGAGTTCTGAACTCGCTTAGCGGACTTTGCCTGAGTTGGTGATGCTCCGAGTTGTTTTGCCCTTTTGCTTGATCCGTGATGTTATCTGACATAGCTTTTCCGTGTTTGGTAATTGAACTTACCTAATGACCGCTGCAAATTCGATGCAACTGGGAACCGTTAATATCTCTCTTCCTGAAATGCTCTCTAGAACTACTTCAGCCTTCAGGTCTTTTAGCATGGGCCCTATCGCTGTACTTTGCTAATTTGTTATAAACACTAGTTTGATTTCTGCAGCTTATCACTGTAAATTTTGGTTGCTTGATTAGAATCCACGTTTGGTTGACCGGTGGTAATACTTATGTCTATCCACAGTAAGAATA
Source organism: Eragrostis curvula (assembly GCA_007726485.1). Classification (NCBI taxonomy): domain Eukaryota; kingdom Viridiplantae; phylum Streptophyta; class Magnoliopsida; order Poales; family Poaceae; genus Eragrostis; species Eragrostis curvula. Next base: position 10,422,658 of record CM017442.1, read on the forward strand.
AAGGTTAGAATATGGACAGTCATACAGACGAAGTAATATAAGTCCATATGCGCATGTTACCTTTTATGTTGTCGCTTGGACTTAGTCTTTCTGAAACTTGCCATATCTTGAGGAGGTGTCAAGATTATGAGTAGAATGTGGATTTGATTGTTATGTACGTGCGACTTGCATGCTGTAGACTTCTAATTAATGTTTACCCACTGAATCCGCAAATATGTCAAGGCTCAGAGCTAAGGGTACTTCAGCGAAGATAAGATCAAAATAACATAGTAATCTAAGGCAGTATATTCATGTAAATTTTGGGGGTGGTGGGAAGGGAATATCTGTAATCGCATTTAATGATTGAAGATTGTGCATGATAGCAGTTTGGTAGTTCCATATTCAAATGATGGCATAAGGAATTTGAATACTGTGAGCCAGTTCTGTATAGCTTCTTAAATTTATTCGTCGTTTCTTTTGCAGAGCATATGCTTTTCTATGCTAGCGAGAAATACCCTGTAGAAGACAGCTACTCAAAGTACATTGCAGAGGTACGCCTTTTTTTGGGCAGGATTGTTTGTTTATTTCTGTTTACAAAGAAATCCCTGTTTCGGGTCTTAGTATGATTTTGGTAGTAATTCGTTCTTGGGTTGTGCGTGCGTTCTCTCGTTAATGTAGTGGTAGTGCTCTAGAACAAGAAACATTAGAAATAGTGCAGTAGTGACGATTTACCTAAGGGCAGTTTGGATCATGAGTTTTACTAAAGCCATGTCAAGACCATCTTGTCAAATATTACGTTGTCCGGACAGTGGAAATAGGTATTCAAAGCATAAGTAGTGAGTTTATGAAAACCATTCCCTTCTGCTTTTTCCCCTCACAGAACTTAAAAGCAGAAAGGGTGTATATCTGAAGGCCATTTTTTTTTTGCCAAAACATTGTCAACGTTTACTAGAATTCACTGAAAAATGCTGTTTCACAAAACTATGAATGAAACATAACATAGCTATTTACATTTTGTTGATAGTTCCATATGATGCATTTGGGTAGACATCATAGTTCCATCCACTTGTTTAATTTAAAACTTAATAGTTCCATATAAGAAAAGTGCCTCTACTGTAATAGGAAAGAGCTTTTGTATCTTAGTGACTGCTGTTCTCTTACATGGTCCAAGGCTTCTATCATCTATCTTCCTTCCCTCCCCTTGATCCAAGGGTACCAGGATATCTGGTCAACATCAACATATCTTGTGCGCTAGTTGTAAAGCTGAGTAAACCGTCTGCTGTAGTTGTGGCTGAAACTATAGTTCATTGCTACTGGAATTTCATAATGCCAAGGTTGAGGCCCTCGAACTATGAATAACACTAGGATTTGCATTTTGCCTGGAACCGTCACCCAGCCCCCACCCCACGCACGCATGAAAAATTAGACCTGCTTTATTTAAATGGTACAGCATACCGTGCATTGGGGACAAGAAATTACTCTCACAAAATTGACAGGAGACAATAAAGTGCTATGACAGGATTGTGATTTGTTTACTCATTCATAAACTAAATTTATGATGACACCTTTATGTTATGGATAGTTGGATGATGCTGATTTTTTTGTAGCATGGTGGTTCAACCAATGCTTTCACATCTTCTGAAAAAACAAACTTCTTTTTTGACGTGAACAATGATAGCCTGCACGATGCTTTGGATAGGTACATTCGGTTGCCTTTTTTCTTATTTTTATTTTTCATTTTCATTGCTTTCTGAAATATTACTTATTGTGCTCCTGCCATCTAATTTTAGGTTTGCACAATTTTTTATCAAGCCATTGATGTCTCCAGATGCTACACTTCGGGAAATAAAAGCTGTTGACTCGGGTAAATAGCACTTCTCTTGTTTGAAACTAATCGGATAATATGCTTGAATGTTTAATCACTACTTTCCTGCTTTCTCTCTTTCTAGAAAATCAGAAAAATCTATTGTCAGACCCTTGGCGAATGAGTCAGGTACTTTAAATTTCCAAGCTTACCTTAAATAAGCAAATGACTTAGTCATGGAATTTTTTTGATTTTTCTAAATCTAAAGAACAGAAAGAGTAATAACTTCTTATTTTCTTAATTATATAGTTAGTTGTAATCAAAGGACAGTTTTTTTTATGTTATTTGTATTCGTCATTTTTTCTTATTACCGAGATCCTTTAGTTTCTTCTCTAGGCTAACCCAACTTGCTTGGGACTGATAGGCTTTGTTGTTGTTGTTGTTGTTTTTCAGCTTCAGAAGCATCTTTGCTCGGAGAATCACCCATATCATAAGTTCAGCACCGGTTAGTATTTGATATCCTATCTCCTTCCTTGTTTTATTACACTGCTTGCTTGCAATATTTGCTAACATTTCTCTTCGTACGTACATGGCATAGTTATCTCTAAAACCTTTTCCTTTTAATTGAAATTCGGGTTCAGTGATGAAGTCTTGTAATAATTTTTTTTTTGAGAGTAAAGTCTTGTAATAATTGCCACAGTAGAAGGTCCTTTAGATGTTTTTTCCTTTCACCAAAATTAATAGAGTTCATGTCATAAAAAATTGTTACACATTTTTAAAAATGAATGGCTAACTTTGGTTTGCATGGAGAATAGTTAATGTACCAACTAATTTTAATATCATGGCTCGTTTTTCAGTCAACACCGTGGTCTTTACTCGTTACCTCCTATAAACATCCTAGACATTTCATCTTTGTGTCAATACTTCTGAAGTTTTAATGCAAAGCTGGCATGATGTGTTTTGTCACTTGCTGAAAATATTAGATAGTTTGAACTAATTCTCAGATCTTTGATTGGTTTAGGAAATTGGGATACACTGGAAGTTAAAGCAAAGGAGAAAGGACTCGATACAAGGCTTGAGCTTCTTAAGTTCTATGATTCACACTACTCAGCCAACTTGATGCACCTTGTTGTGTACGGAAAAGGTTTTCATAGAACTATTTACACTTTTTTGTTTGCGTATTGTTACGATTTATCTGCATCCAACATCCTTTGTCCCATTCTTATGTTTGTTGTATTTGCAGAAAGTCTTGACAGCTTGCAAAATCTTGTCGAAAATAAGTTCTCTGATATTAGAAATGTTGGGAGAAAGCCATTTTCATTTCCTGGTCATCCATGCACCAGTGAACATCTCCAGGTTTACTATTTACTAATACTGAATCAGGCACACCGTTCGATTGGTGTCTTTTCTTTTTCTTTTTTATATGACAAATACTTGGTGCAATTGTTTATATTATAGTTGACAACTTTCAGATCCTTGTGAAAGCAGTTCCCATAAAACAAGGTCACACCTTGAGGATCCTTTGGCCAATCACTCCCAACATTCGCCATTACAAGGAAGGTCCTTGCAATTACGTCAGCCATTTGATTGGCCATGAAGGAGAAGGATCTCTTTTTTACATACTTAAAAAGCTAGGTAAGTTGGGTGTCGGAGTTCTTTCTTGCAATCTACTCCCTCTGTTCACTTTTAGATGTCGTTTTGGAGTTGGGCATGGGAATTAAGGAGAAGTGAAAAAGATGGGTGCACTGAAAATGAGGAGATAGATAGAGATAGAGGTGTAGACTGGAGAGAGGGAATATTGTACTGGGAAGAGGGAAAGGTGCATTGGGAAGTGAGAATGACATGTAATTTGAGAAAAGTGAGTAAGGCTAGAATAACATGTACTCCCTCCTGTGTCAAAAAACTTGTCGTTTAGGACATTGACACGGTCTTCAAAAACAACGTTGACTAATACTTTTTGCTGTAAAGTATTTATAAAATATAGCTAAAGTGTACTTTTATGAAATCATATTTCAATAGGAATCTACTCATATCATTTTCACATTTCTAAACTTAATGCATAAAAAATATTTGAAGTCAAAGTTTAAAAAGTTTGACTTAGGACAACCTCAAAACGACAAGTTTTTTGACACAGGAGGGAGTATTTTTGAACGGAGGGAGTAGTAACTTTTAACATTCATTCACCCCACCCACCCTGTTAAGGACTCCTGTGGAGACATCAAATTTTAGTTTTTCATACTCCTTTCCATTCATGGGTTTCCTAATTTCGTCATTCTATTTCCTATTGTACATGACCTTCCCAGTTAAATTTATCTCAATGTGCTTCTTCTGAAGTATCTGAATCTGAAGTTATTCTTGTTGATCTCCTATCAAAGTTGCATACAATTTATGATACAATCTATGATAGATGAGGGTGATTTCTGATTTGTGCCGCTGCCAAGTTTCTGGGAAATTACATGGGATCGAAGGGAACAATTATGGTGTTTTAGGTCTTCTGTACAGATACCAGAAGAACCTGTCCTGTTGAACATAACGAATAAAACGAAAATAGTTTTGTACGTGTAAAGAATAGAAACCAGAGCATTTGTGTCTCTTTTATCCAATTTCTTACCTATGCAATGGTATAATTTACTCTACATCTGGGTCCGTTCTTTATGCCATTTTTTTTTCTTGCATTTATTATGATATGGTTTACTTGACTTGTTTCGTGTGTAATACCTGTTTCCTCGTGTAAAATACGTGGGGTCTCCACATGTTTAATCTTTCCTAGTAATTTTCTGATTGATTTTTACGTTCATTTTACTACAATATTCAGGATGGGCTATGAGTTTGGGAGCTGGCGAAGGGGACTGGAATTATGAATTTTCCTTTTTCTCTGTTGTTATAGAACTCACAGATGTAGGCCATGGTAAGTTATAATTTTTTAGGAGTATTTGAACCTTTTGAGTTTGGAAATGCAATTGGAACTCAGATATTCTATTATTCATGACAGAACACATGGAGGATGTTGTTGGACTGTTGTTCAGATATATAACACTGCTGCAGACATCTGGAGTTCCAAAGTGGATTTTCGATGAGGTAAATTTGTTGATGAATTTATTCTCCATTTTTTGAGAAATAAGAACTACGCCTCATTGAGATCAATTATTATTATTTTTTGAACATGAGCCGAAGCTTTGATAATTTTTTTATACCAGAGTTACTTTGTTTGCACCAAAATGTGACTTCTTTTGGAATTTAGACTATCAGGTTTATTTATAGGTGACTTCTCTTAAAGTCTACCACACTAACCTGTAAAAAAAAAACGCATATAGATGTAATGTTTGATGAGATATAACCATAAACCTATGTTTTGCTTTTTCAATACTTTTCTCATTGTCATCGTTGTCCACTGATATTCTGCTGTAGTTGACCTAGCAAGAGAGATGTCTTCTGATTTGGAAACATACTCTTGCTGTCATGTGTCTTCTGTTTTTCACCTACTTATCAGGGATGCTACCTTGAAAAGCTCTTTTTTTTTTCAATCACCAGCAAACTCTATTTTATAAAAGTAAAAACCATGGAAATACCTTTGAATATTTTAAAATGTAACGAACTAGTAAAAATGAATGAACAAGTCGTACAAATACATTGTTACCGATTGTTAATATTTAGATGGATTATGTTATTTTTTCCAGTATTAATGGATTATGTTATTTTTCTTTGGGGGGACTGTGAAGCTTCAAGCCATCTGTGAGACAGGATTCCACTTTCGAGACAAGGGCCCTCCTATACATTATGTTGTTAATATTTCGCCAAATATGCAGGTATTCCAGAGTACCTTTTATCTTCACAACTGCTGTATCCTGGATTTTTGCACATTTATATTGGAGAATGTGGAAATTATCAGCATTTGATGAAATCAGTTGCAATTCTAATACACTTTCAGACCATTTTTTTTGTGCTCTTATAGCGAAGAACTTATTCTTTTGTTTGTTAATTAACTGATGATAGAGAACCTCTACAACATTTTACATTTTTAATATATTTCATTGGAGGAACTGAATACGATGTGGAAACAGTTAGTCATTTATCCTACCATCTGTTTCCATCATAAATGTGCAAGATTTATACGCAGTTACACAGGAAACTATGTAAAATTTTGGATAATGGCATGCTTAGAATACTGGAACATAGTAGTATCACATCATTAGTTGTGCCATGCTGTGTTTATTTTTTTTATATATAAAAAATGATATATGACCATTGATTGTACATTCCTTGTGCTTCTAAGACTTTGTTCATTAGTTATTATTTTATTAATATAAATATACTCAGCAGGGTCCACTTTGATGTTCTCCCAGAAAGCCTACTAATTGTGGCTTTCCTTCTTTCCCCTTCTGCAGATTTTTCCACCAGAAGATTGGCTGGTTGCATCATCCGTGCCATCCAAGTTTTCACCAGATTCTATTCAGAAGATTTTAAATGAATTGACTCCGGAGAATGTAAGGTAAGGGGCATTGTATTAATTCCTGTTATGTGGGTATCTGGGTGTTACTCTAGAAAAAAAACTGCGACATTTCATTTTTGCCTTCTCTTTTGCTTCCTTTATATAAGTCTCTTTCTCTCTCTATTACCTTTTTTTTAGGGAACTATTGGCTTATGAAGCTTACTGAATATATTATCATCTTCCATGCTTCTTTTCAGAATATTCTGGGAATCAAAGAAATTTGAAGGACAAACAAACTTAACAGAGCCATGGTATGGTACATCATATTCTGTTGAAGCTGTCCATCCTTCCACTATACAGGTGCACTTTTGGGCATTATCGTATTCCATTACTGGAGCGAGAAACATATATATATATATATATATATATATATATATATATATATATATATATTTCTCACATCATAGAATTATTTACAGAAATGGGTAGAGAAAGCCCCAAAAGACGGTCTACACCTGCCAAAACCTAACATCTTCATCCCAAGTGATCTTTCATTAAAAAATGCAGAGGAAAAGGTATCACACACAAAAACTTGCTTACTTATTTAATCTTGGTAGTATACACTCATGGTTTACCTTGCTGGCACATGCAGGCAAGTTTTCCTTCAATGCTGAGGAAGACAATGTTTTCCAGATTGTGGTACAAATCAGATACAATGTTTTTCACGCCCAAGGCATATATCAAGATGGACTTTCACTGTCCATTGTCCCATAGCTCACCCGAATCAGCAGTTCTCACTGATTTATTCACAAGGTTGCTGATGGATTATTTGAATGATATTGGTATGAGGCAATGCCCGAGATTTATGGTTTTATGATTCTTGTGACCAATGTTTATCCATATGTTAGTGCATTCTTAGACATGTTCTTCGTTTGATGCGACATTGATGTTGTTTATATAGACACATCATATATGTCTGTCCAATTGCCCTATTATATAAATGGTAATGTTGGAAAAAAAGTTTTTCTTATTGGAAAGCCCTTTTCATCCGTTGGAATTATATCAGACCAGCTAAAGTAGTAAGCCCCTGATATGACGTTTGAACTAACCAACATCATCTATAAAAAATTGGAGTAACTAATAATGAAATAGCACGATATGGAATGCCCAGTCCGGGATTCCGCCAATGATGTCAATTGCTATTTTTGAATTATAGTTTATGACTTGCTCTCTCCAGTCACAATGTGATGTTTCATGTGTTGGGTTGCATGCTGTCAGCCCATCAAAATTTTAACCATCAATTGCTTTCTTATGATGAGATTGGACATTTAAATATTACATAAGAAGATTGTCCTCAATAAGTATTTTCATAATCATATAATTTATTTCTAGTTTACACATATATTATAAACTTATTAGTAGCCAAAGTCATGTTTTTGGGACTGCGTCGATGTCTAAGCGGCTTTGTGAATGGAGTGAGTATTTTTAGAGCTTAAATTCTGTGTGACATACGCTTTGTTATGAGTAACAAATTGTATCATGGAAGGTTTTAACTGCTTTTGAAGTTAACGCAGTGAAGACAAGCTCATATTTTTGTAGTAACTAACAAATTTAACTGTTTCTTTCAGCTTATGATGCTCGAGTTGCTGGCCTTTACTATGCTGTCGAGCCAAATGACACTGGTTTTCAGGTTAGTTTTACATTTAACTTTTGAGAAATCAATTAGTATCCCCTTTGTTACTAATACATATTAAAAACACATTGCATAATTCTGATTGCTGTGGCTAAAGCTTGTGTATTTTCCCAAGTATTTGCTGTCAAGTATAAAGTAGCTAATGGCCCTGTAGTCGGTTAGTTGTAAAATAAAGTATTATGTCGTCGTAGGGAGTCCATAAATGAATCGTGAGAATTATTGTTGCTTCAACCTTGCAATGTCCTGAAGTATGTTGCACATTTTGGCCCCATTTGGCACAGCTCAAACTCCAGAAATTCTTGGAGCTGGTCATCCCTAGCTCCTGGAGTTGCGGCTGGACTGAGCCTGATTAGTTGAGACACATTGTTTTTGTTTTGTACTTAATGTAAAAAGGTTTAGCTCTGCCATAAATCCCACATGGATCTCAGAGTTGGAGCTCTGCCATAAAATGCCTTTCTACTGCTATTGGGTAATGCTGGAGATTGCACAAATGTATTTTATGATTTTTTGAAACATTGCTGCATGAGAAATTATTGCATTTCCAGTAATGAGGACGTTGGAGTCCTTGGCCACCAATGAATTTTCCTATTAGGCTCCAACTTTCCATTTGAATGCAAAATTCCTTGTCAGTTAAATTGAATAGCATGACATTCAAGATATAGGATTGTTGTCTTCATACTGTTAGCATTGCATGAGCTCCAATTAAGTGTAATGTATGATGGGCATCAGAATTATCCTATAATGAAGGGCTTTTGTATTTAGTTAATTTGTAAGGTGCAAGGGACACAACACTACAAAGGCGAATCATATGAGAATGAGACTAAATAGACTAGTGCTAAGGAACTTATGCCCTTGATAGATCCACGCCTGCTAGAAGGTTACAATTATGTTACACATAGTTGATTCCAACACTTATGCCTCTGTGGGCCAGAAGTAGTTTTGGACTCCCAGGCTCAATGCCGAGGAACACCCAGCTGGAGGCCTCCTTGTGTAGTTGTATTTTATGAGCAATCAGGTGTAGCTCTAACTCAAACGCATATGACATTAGCTGCAGAGTGTTTTGCTTCTGGTATGTTCCAGCATCTGTAGCAATTTTGTGCTGAAGACTAAATTTCTCAAATGTCCTAAGCGGGGCTGCAGTAAGGTCAACAGACTCCTATTGATGTCCTTATGAAGGCATTCACTTGTTGATTCTCATAAATTAAGTTTGATGTTATCTGTCTGTATCATAGTACTTAAAGAATGAGCAAAAAACTACTGTTGGTTTTGTGGCATGCCACACTGGGCATGGAAAATCACTTAATCTTTCAGAGATCATTTTGACTACCTTTTGCTTTATACTAATTCTAGTACTGAGACTGCCATAATAAGAATGTAAGATGTCAAATCCGCAGTATTGGGTCTTAAAGATTAGTTTATGTGCCTTTTCATCGTTACAAGATGCATAAGTTTCTATTAGTTACAACTTGCTTGCAATGCGAGGATGTTATCAATTAAACAGCAGAATACTAGGATGTAGGACTGTTGCTTTTCCATGTGTGCAAACTTTGTTCAAGGGTGATTTTTTTATCTTTTATCACATTGACAACAATGACATCGATTAAATGTATGTTTTACGGACATCATGTTATTCCTTAATTATCCAATCTGTTTTTTAATGTCTTGTCACTCTTGTAGGTAACTATGGTTGGCTACAATGACAAAATGAGAACTCTTTTGGAGACTGTTATTGGCAAGATTGCAGAATTTGAAGTTAAACCTGACCGTTTTTCTGTGATAAAGGTACCTGGCGCTGGTCACCTGCAAATTGTTTGATAGTTATTTATACGCCTTTTAGAGTCTGGACACCTTCTAGGATGCATTTAGAGCTGGAAATGGGTATGGATTGAAACATGATTGCAAGTATCCAGATCTTATGCAAATGGGTCAATTAGATATTTGCCATTGCAATTGTTCTCAACCAGAGATCTGCCATCACAAAAACGATAATGAGAAATGTGCCATCGAGGTTGCAATTCTTACACATATTTGCCATTATTGACTTGTCAATGGGTAACAAAGGTGTGAAAAGACAAAAATACCCATGTCTTCCTCCTTCAGCCAGAATTTCATTTTTTTTTCCTTTTTTCTTTCTCCCTCATGCCTCGAGCTCCTCATGACCAGCACCCTGTCCGCCGCGCCCTACTCCCCAGCAAGCCGCCAAGCCATGGCTGCGCTCTCCTGTGGCACGTCGCTGAGCCGCCAGACGTTGTCCTGGCCCGGACCATGGCCGACGGCCATGGAGCACCAACCGCTCTGGCCAAACAAGAAGCAATCGCAGCCGTGCCCTGACGAGAGCCTTTAATTTTTCTTTGCAATCAGCATGCGGCGGATTTGTGACATGCTTGTCCATGCGGCAGTGGGACGCAGGAGCTGGAGGAGGCTGCTGTACGGGGTAGAAGTAGCACTAATCGACAGCCAAACAAGTGCCATGGATGGTCCTCGATCTCAAGTTGAAATAGAGTGGTGAGTGAGCAACAGCAAACCCCAAATAATTTAGATTCCGGTTTCACCCCATGCCGTCCTCTTACTCCCTCCCCCACACAGAACCGAGCCTATCATCGCAGTCCGCATTGGTCTGGATATGGAGGTGGTGGTGCCGGTGACGACGACTTATCCATGGCTGCTCACGGTGGTGAATGGCAGGAGGTAGAAGACGAGGGTAGTTTGGGCATTATGAAAAAATTTAACGGAATAATCTAACGGAGTTGACGGCGATGGCAAATATGTGTAAGAATTGTAATATGACTGGCATATTTCGGATTTGTGTTTTTGCGATGGCATATCTCTACTCCGGAGAAATTGCAATGGCAAATATCTAATTATTCCTATGCAAATTAACCCGGCACAGTCTACACCTAATCTAAAGTTAAATAGATAATGTCCAAACACATAAGTCTAATCAATATGGACCCAAAGCCTGCTGTAGTATCTGTATGACATCCCTTCAAATGCTTGATCTCAGTCCACCTTTGAAACCACACCGACATTGCCCAGTCACCAACTGCCTTTTGTTGTTGGCAGTGGCAAGCTGGAGCTATCTATACACCTCATGAACTCAAGCTCTTTCTTTTGGCGTCAGGAAACTATGACAAAGGATTATGAGAATATGAAATTTCGGCAGCCATATCAACAAGCCCTATATTACTGTTCGCTGATATTGGAGGAACATGCTTGGCCATGGGACGAGGAACTTGTCGCACTTTCTCATCTTGGAGCTAGTGATCTAGGGAAGTTTTTGCCTCTTTTGCTGGCGAAGACTTTTATTGAGAGTTATTTTGCAGGTTTGTCATACAGCCATCTCAATTGTTTTTTTTTTATTTTCTCAAGAATGATAATTTGATAACCCTCCTATTTCCGATTATCTTTTTATTGGTTTCTTTATCAGTAGAATGGTCCACAATGTTGTTATTGATTGCATATTTATTTTACTAATTTCAGGTAATATAGAGCCAAGCGAAGCAAAAAGTGTTGTCCAGCACATTGAAGATGTCTTATTTAATGCACCCGTTAGTGTTTGCAAGCCATTATCCCCATCACAGCATCTTGCAAAGAGAATTGTAAAGCTTGAAAAGGGTTTAAAATTCTACTATCCAGCAATGTGCTTAAATCACCAAGATGAAAATTCTGCTCTTCTGTACTACATTCAGGTATGCCTTTTGTTCTTGGATAATATTCAGTAAAGTATATGTTAACTGTTATTGATTCATCTAGAAACTTTCTGTTGTTTCCTCTATTGCATATACATAAAGTTGCAAATTTTGAATTTTTTTATGGAAGACTAGAAACAGTAAATGACCAAGCAGAAGCATGTCAAACGAAAGTACATCCTATATTGGTAAAGAAGCATCAAAACCAAAGATACGATATCAGCATGCAAATAAACAAAAGAACCATAAAAAAACAACTTAGGGAATTGGTTACTAAGCACAATAAAGTAGGCTGCAATATGCCTAAGATGTTCTGGAAAATTTACTGAAATTTCATATACGTTAAATCAACATATCCGCAGACTTATAAATGATAGGTGTTAAAAAATGTTGACTTATCAAAACTTGAAATGGTGGTTCTATACAAATGCTTAAAGCAAGGTCCGGTCGCCTGTCTCTGTACTTACACACTTATGGTTGCGTCGACTGAGTTGTCACGGGGGGAGAACTGGAACGAACGAAATGTTTCTTTTTCTGGGCGATATGAATACCTGAATGCCAATCCCAAAAGGAAACCATAGAGTAGCTGTTTTCCACTTGGAAGACATAGGCAAGATGCTTACCTTTTGGCTGACAAATTAAAATAGTCCAAAGCATGTGCATCTTATCCGGTATAGGATTGCCTTCCTGCCTGCAGCTTGCCATGATTATCTTTGGAAATTTTTGAAAAAATATGTATTGTCTATTGCTGCTGTAATGAGACATCAAACTTAGTGTACGTCACTGGATTGCCAGAAAGTAAGAAACAAAAGTAGGAAGACACTAAAAATAATCTGACATGACAAGGCAAACTTCGCACATTGCTGGGTTAAAGTGCTAAGCTATGTGGACGAATCAGTGTAGCACCGTGTTAGCACGGACTCGTGGACTTCTAGTTTCTGCTCGGTTCTTATTATTGCGCAATTTAATGTTACAACAATATTTTCACAATTGCAGACTCATCAGGATAATGTCAAACAAAATGTTCTACTTCAGCTGCTTGCTCTTGTTGGTAAGCAGCCAGCTTTTCATCAGTTACGATCGGTTGAGCAACTCGGCTACATAGCGCTGCTTAGGCAAAGGTATGTGGAATCTTCAGTTGGATTCGTTATTGTATGAGAATATATCTTCGTTTTTTCTTCTTTATATAGGGTTTGGTTGGGCACTATTTTAAATTTGGTTTGGACACTTCTTTACATTGTGTTTGGACACGAACTCACTTGATGTTTTCGCAGCAATGATTCATGTATCCGTGGATTGCAGTTTATAATACAGTCAACGGTGAAGGTAAATTTACTCCACTCATTTTTTGTTTTCTATTTTGAATTTCTCTCTTTACAATTGATTACTTTGGTTGTAATGTTTAATTAGTCTCTGAAATATAATTGTGGTTTGGCAGGATCCAGCTAATCTTGATGCCAGAGTTGAAGCTTTTCTTAAGATGTTTGAAACGACCCTTTATGAAATGCCTGATGTAGAATTCAAGGTTAGAACACTTTTTCTGTTCATCTTAATTGTCGTCATGATAGTTTTACCTGCCCAATGAGCTTTTATCTAGTGTGGTTCTTTTACATATGTTGATTATCGTTTCTTGGTGAGGACTGAGCACAGCTAGAATATTATTGTGCATCCCATACCTTAAGTGCTTGTCCATTAGCATCAAAACTCATAGTCAGAGTCATCAGAGTTGAAAATCCTTTTGCTGGCTGGTACCAGTCCTGATTCTGGTGTGGTGCTGACACAGAATACTCCCTCTGTTTTATATAAATATATAAAAAATAGGCAGGAATAAAAAGTACTCCCTCCCTTCCTTTTTGATCTGCATATTTTGTTCGCGCACCAAGGAACAGCCATAGAGCAGCACGATAAGTCGATAACCGCCGACTCCAATTACTGTTGCGTATTACCCAGGTGAGACGAACAACTGCATGTGAACAGCACGTAGTACTCCTATGGTGGTGATTAATGCTTCACATACTCGGATGATTAATTAACAAAGCGATTTTGGTGCACCATGGCTCGCACATCCTAGACATCACAACCACACAGAGCATGCTTTATTAACATTCGCGCTTTAACGTCATGTTAGGCTACCCTCTATTGCTGTCTTCGTATCCCATAAGCTCCTGGGCCCACCCACGTTCTCTCTTCTCTCGTCAGAGTCCATTGACTCAGACTGTCTTCTCCAGAAAGGGAGAAAAAAAAAAGGGAAAACGAAAGGGAAGCAGAAGAGAGTACTGAAGCTGCAGATTATCCCAGGCGACTGGACTTTGTCACGGAAGCGGCGGTCAAAAGCAAGGCTCGTGGTCGCTGAGGATGGATGGGGATGGCAGGCAGCCAGGACAGAGGCGTTTCCTTCTTCCTCAACCCTTCTTCGATGGGCAAGGTCGATGAAGAGCAACTTCTGTGGACAGTGCAGCGGCGGCTTTTGTTCCGGCGAATCGATCTCGCCGTTGCCGCGCATGGATTTCAGGCATGTCTTGCGGCACCCGAATCTCCCTTCCCTGCCTTGGCGGGCCAGGGTACAGCCGGAGAATAGCAACGCCGAACTGGCCTCCTCGCCTTCGCCTTCGCGCCCCCCTCTCTCACCGCCTCTGTTGTTCCCCTCCCTCGCCCCGCCCACCGCACGCCTCCACCGCCGGACCGGCCTTGTTCCCAGCTTCTAGAGCTGCGAGGAGAGGGATATGCCCCACACCCCAACCCCCGGACCCTAATGGCGCCAAGGCACCGGCCGTCGTCAGCATCTTCTCCTAAGAGCTTTTTCTTATCCTTCCCATTTTATTTTATTTTTGTTCTGAAGAGCAGCGACCCTTATCCTTCCCATTTTTTTCTCGCTCTCTTTTTACATACTCGACTGATAGTAGTGAGAGGTTGGGGAGACATGCTCATCTTCTTAGCTTTGTATGCAACTGTTAGCGCTGCACACTTCTAATCAGTTTCCAGCCGTCCGATATCTAGGACGCCTGAGCCATGGTGCACCAATCTATTTTTTTTATTAATTAACACCCAGGGCAACAGACGCATGGACACATGATGAGGTGAACCAGGGGGAAAGTAAATAATTCAGATCAAAACAGAATTTTTATTTTTGGTAATATGCGGATAAAAAAGGAACATAGGGAGTAATACATAGGAAAACATACGGCCAGTCGTCACCCAACCACTGAGTTAGCAATATGGCAACTTACAGCTGACATGATTTTGATGTCTTGTTTTATTGGTACCAAGTATTAAAACATCGCATCAGTAGCTCATGGCTCACCTTGCTCTTGCTCCTCCCTCTCTTTCAAGCTTTACCATTGGTATTCCTTCGCATTATGGGGTTGTAGGTTGTAGCTTTTGCTTGTTATGTGGTGGGGGTCTCTTTAGTCTTCTAGTGCCTACTTGGGTTGTATCTGTGAAACATGTTTTTGGAAACAAGTAGACAGAACTACATCCAGGGAGATTTCTTAGGGTAGGTGTTAACAAGGATGTTCCAGCTGTGGACATGAACGCATGCATTAGCTAGGAAATTTGATTTTGTTACCCTTTTTTTTTTCAAAAAAGTTTCTTACAGCATCCTGCGGCTGTGTAATATGGTTGTCTTTTTATACTAAGCATTTTATGATCTCTCCTGCAGAGTAATGTGAACGCTCTTATTGATACAAAACTGGAGAAATACAAGAACATCCGAGAGGAATCAGCATTTTTCTGGGGAGAGATTTCTGAGGGAACTCTGAAATTTGATAGAAAAGAAGCAGAGGTATGTGCTCTTTGATTGTGTGCAACTAAACGTTCTGAATTTTTAACCATCAGTTATCACTTTGTATGTTAGTATTGCATGCTTGAAAATTGAAAAAAAATTGAATAGATCTGTCTTGAAAACTAGTTTAGTGGAGTAACATTATGCCTTTGATATATGTTAGATATGTACTCCCTCCGTTTTCAAACTGATGTTAGGACAACAAATTTAGTTCAAAATTGAACTAAAATTGTTTTTTTCTAACGACAACAATTTAAAAAACAGAGGGAGTATTAAATTTAAAGTATAAATCTGTGGTCAAAGTTAAATTTTCTTGACCGGAGGGGTATTTGTGAACTCCGTGAGTTTATGATTGCAGGTTGCTGCACTGAGGGAACTCAAGAAGGAAGAGTTGATAGACTTCTTCGATTATCATGTTAAAGTCAATGCACCGCAAAAGAAGATTCTTAGTATACAAGTTTATGGTGGTCTCCATTCTGCTGATTACCAAAAGATGGTTCATGGCGCACCACCTCCGCAATCGTGTGAAATAACTGATGTATACAGCTTCAGGAGATCGAGACCCTTATATGGATCATTCCGGGGAGGTGTTGGTCAGATGAAGCTATAGGTCAACATGTATTTGCAAAAATATGAAAAATAATCCCACATGTAACTTTTAGTTCTTAAAAGGATGTTTATATGGTTCATTCGGGAAGGTGTTGGTGTGTTGGCTTTTCATGGTTATTTAATCATAGACACCCGAGTTGGTCTTTAATCTGTATGTTTCTCTTCGCTATGGGCAAACTCTCTACAACATCCTACATATGAAAGCTAGACAGAATATCGGTCAGTACGCAATGGGAACAAAAAAGAGCAAATTCCTTATTTGGCCCTAAAAAAGTTCGCGGTTCCTTTCTTCGCCCAATCTGAAAGAAAGTTCCCTCTATGACCTAAAACGCAACTTTTATTCCTTTCTTGGCCCTTCCGTCAATTTTGAGTGGCATTAACAAGTAAGTTTACCGAGGAAGAAATACGCACGGCAATCTTCCAAATAGAACATAACAAAGCACCTGATCCTGAATTCTATAAGCCTTCTGGGATCCAATCAAGGGGGATTTAATGGCTCTGTTCTATGATTTTCATAAAGGTAGCTTACCATTGTATAGCCTCAACTTTGGAGCCATTATCCTTTTACCGAAATGTAGAGATGCAGAAAAAATACAACCGTATAGACCGATATGCTCGTTGAATGTGAGTTTCAAGATTTTTACAAAGGTAGCCAGTAATAGAATAACTATGGTGGCTCAAAAAGTCATTAGTCCCACAACATTTTTTCTGGGGAAAAGTATTATGGAAGGCATGATTGTTTTACACGAGACATTTCATGAACTCCATCGGAAAAAACAAAGTGGTGTAGTATTTAAGATTGCCTTTGAAAAGGCGCATGACAAAGTCAAATGGCCATTTGTCCATCAAACCTTGCAGATGAAAGGATTTTCTGCTAAATGGATTGAGTGGATTAATGCTTTCATTTATGGAGGACGTGTGGGCATTAAAATAAATGATCAAGTCGGAAAGAATTTTTAAACATTCAAGGGGCTACGACAAGAAGATCCCCCTATTTTATTTAATATTGTAGTAGATATGTTAGTCATTCTTATCAATAAAGCTAAGGAAGACACTCAAGTTGAGGGTCTTATTTCTCACCTTGTTTGTAACATCCGGCCCATGGTGGCCCATATGCACTAGTGTGCATGAGGAGATGGGATCTCACCATGCTAGTCTAGTGGGAGCAAAGCTAACATATGAGCCAAAGTTTTCTAACACTACCACCTTAGGTTAACTTTTTTACACGAAGTGAGGACGACAACGTAAAAAGTTAGTGGGATAGAGTTGGGTCCGCACAACGTGTGAGCGGGACCAGCCAAATTTGGACCCTAGGATGTTACATTGTTGATGGTGGCTTATCTATACTATAATACGCAGATGACACGATTATGGATCATGACTTAGAAAAAGCTACTAATATGAAACTGTTATTACGGGCTTTTGAACAACTGTTTGGTCTTAAAATAAATTTTCATAAGAGTGAAGTATTTTGCTTTGGTCAAGCAAAAGACCATGAGGCACAATACTCTTAACTTTTTAGGTGTCAAACGGGGAGCTACCCATATTAGATATTTGGGGATTCCGATGCATTTCAAAAAGTTAAGCAATAATGATTGAAAGGTTATAGAGGAAACATTTGAGAAGAAGCTAAGTAGCTGGAAAGGTAAACTTATGTCTGTTGGTGGTCGTTTGGTTCTCATTAATTCAGCCTTAACCAGTCTTGTTATGTTTATGTTGTCATTTTTTGAGGTCCCTAGAAGAGTCTTTGGGAAACTTGATTACTATAAATCATGATTTTTTTTTTTTTTGGATAGAGGATCATGCAATGACTGTTGGTCCGTTCGCATCATGGTAATATGGTGTCAGCGCCGATAGACGAGGAGAACTTGGCATGCACTAACTGTGATCTACTCCAGCAAACGAACAAAGCTTGCCCAACAAGCTCATTTACCCGCTCCATATCTCCAGTTTCTAGTTTCACCCGGTAGGCCGTGTACTTCTCCTTAGAATAGTGGCTGGCAGCTGCAAACAAATGATCGAGTTGGCGATGGACAAGAATCACATTTCGTCCATCAAGTATTGGATAGACCGATAGAGGTAGTCATGTTGCCAAGAAGATCCAAATGCTGGTAGATAAGAAAAAGGAAAATCTATCTTTCAGTTGGGCCACCTCCACAAGTCGTGGTGCCTGCTCGTTTGCCGAAGTCTCCACCACTAAAATGTCCTTGTTCGTGACACAGTACATGCGGCCTGCGAATGGCAAAGCCGACCTGATTCTGTGTTGGCCGAGGTTGAGCCGCGCCCAGCTTTTCTTGCCAGGCTCGGCGACGGCGGCCAACTCACGTTCTTGTAGGTTGTACAGAAGCACGATTATGCTGTCGTTCGTGACTCCAGCGCTACGCAGCGTGAGTTTACTTGCTGTCATACCCCAAATTTCTGGAGCATGTTGTGCATCATGTACCAGTCCCTGGATCAGTAGCTGGTACGCACAAGAACACAGATATGGTAATCGAAAGCATACTTCGAATAGGTAAATATTATAATACCTGAGATATCACCTTTAGTGGCGGTTCGACGAGGATACAGAACTATCCAAGTCCGTCCGACCGACTAATGGTGAAGCAGACAATCAGCGGAAACACGGCCCAAGCCTACAGGCAGACTTGAGTGCGAACGAAAACCAAACGCCGTCGTCTCTTACGAAAGCTTCTCTCACTAAAAACGTTAAGAGCAAACCGTGAGTACATAAGGTACTCAGCAAACCCTAACACAAGGGGTAAATACATGCAGGGGTGTAAACAAGGATGAAGCTGATGGTTCAGTGTAACGGCGGAAAGCCAATTTTATGCAAGGGTTGGTTTTGAAAACGAAACCAGTTCGCAAACTAAGTCAGGTATGGAGATTAAATTTAGTGGGGTTGGTCGGCCCTGGGGGAGATAATGGTTCAATCCCGCCAGTTCCTCAATTTTTAATGCTGGCCGGAAACCAGCACACGGCTCCAAACCGGTGTATTCCGAAAACACGCCAAGGATAACTCACGCAGAAAATCTAATCATTGTGTGGCCATGGCTCTCGCGTTGTCCAATACCGTGGAACACGGCTATCCGGATAGATTCTTACACTCTGCAGAGGTTGTACACTTTCCCCACAAGGGTACCCAGTCCTCCCCAGTGCACTGGTTCGGAAACTGGATACTAATGGTCCCGTACCTGCCCAGTGTCACCTCGGTACCACCCCGGAAAATCAGCGACCAGGGGCTTCACATCAATATAAATATCATGGCCATCACTTTCACTTGCCAGACCCGACGCCAACCTCGTCAAGATCCTCTCCTGGCTTCCGGTTGCAACTCCCTGCCTCCTGGTGGTACCGGGCGATCACTGGTAGGGTGTGGTTCCAAACCCTACCCATAATAGGGCCTCGTGGTTGCACTGCTGCTAGGCCAGGCGGCACAAGAACCGGTCCTTATACGACCGATGCAAGCATCTTCAATAGCTACCCTCCTGCGAGGAGTAGCGTCCCAGAGATAGCCTCCCCACTGAGGACTACCTCGCTTGCACCCGTCTAAAACATACCCCCACTATGGGTTGCACTTACTAATCCCACCCGTTTTCACTTTACGCACACAACACCAAGCACTCACACATTTCGCAAAAACATGTGAATCAGATTATTAAATACACGGTGTGAAAGAGTCCTAAGCAGCATATTGATCCAACACATCATTAAAGAATTAATGATGGTGGGTTCCTAGGTTTATCAAGGGAATTTGGATAAGCAAATTATCAAGGGATGGCAATCACAAATACTTAGGTCATTCTAAGCATTTAAATCATTTTAAATTCCATGCAGGTTTTATTTGAAATCAAGCTCTAAATAGGATCATTTGTAATCATGGGTTCAGCATGATCAATGGGAGTTAGGGCTTGCCTGCAAATCGCTTTCCTAATCTTTAAACTTTGACTCGAGGCTTGATTCTCTGAGTTGCTCTTCGTACTTGGAGCTTGTATCTCTGGGTTGGTCTTCGCGCTTCAAGTCCTTAGCAGCTCTTCAAAATCTTCAGGCTCTTCCTCGACTCTCGCGTAAACTAGCGCATAAAACAGTACGTATAAACTACCGCAAAAGAAATGAAGGAACAAAAGAAACAAAGATCGAGGAAAGCCGACTAAGATCCGAGGAAACTTGATGAATGATGAGAGGCATGATTTATGTATGATGCAGCACTTTAATGCAGGTCAGGTTATGTGTCATAGGTGATACACCTGGCCTTGTAAGGGCCATATTCACCTAGACAAGTTATTAGTTATCTATTTTCTCTAATATGAGTACATGGGTGTGTGTGTGGTTAGGCGGGTGAGGGTTGAACACCTTATGGTGGTGGTGGTGAGATGCAGATGCTCTACTGATGGTGATTGCGTGCATATCTAATATGCAAGATTCTATATTATTTCTATAAAAAGAACATGCATGAATGCAGGCGAAGTTGTATGCAGCGGGTGTACGTGATTATGCGTGATATGATTGCATGACTGCAGATAAAATGCTAAATTCAAATAAAGGCAGCTGGCGAATAAAATACCAGATGACTCCAATAAGATCCAATAAAAGATCAATTAAAAGAGCAGAGCAATAAATCAAAAGGGGTTGGGCGAGGATACTAGGTTAGGTTTGATCGAGTGATGATTGATATAGGTTAAGGTCAGGTCGAATTTTCGATGGAAGGCAGTTACTTGATTTGAAGTGAGATGACACTAAGGTTTGCTAGGTTTATAGACAGTGAGCATAAGAATGAATGCGGACTACAAGGATGAAGTAGGGTTTGTGATAAGGAAGATATTAGGCAGATTAGTACCATAAGATGGGTTAGGTTTGATTGAGCGAGGGGTGATTGGCTTGGGTTAGGTTCGAGATTGGGTTTGTGATAAGATAAGGGTACTAGGTCGGAAGTGAAGCAGTATGATTAATCGCTAGGTTTAATGCTAGCGAATAGAAAGAATGAGCAGATTATGTCGCGATGAAGTGAGAGATGTGATACGACAGGGAGGATATTATGCAAAAAGATACGGTAAGGCTGATTAGGTTTAGGTGGACAATTGTTTGGGACATGCGAGATAAATATCGCATGCTTGTCGAAAAGATACAAAGAGTGGGGAAGATTTTAGGAGGTAAAGATTTCTAAACCTAGTGTGGGGCTCTATGGATAGTACCATGAGGTACTTCGCGATCTCACGAACCCGTGGGCGCGAGAATCACCCAAAACGGAGTTCGGAGTGAAAAGATATGGGTATTTGAAGATGAGAGGGCTAATTTATAATTATAAAAAGGATTTCAGGGGCTTAAATATAATTACAGAAGGTTCTCAGGGACCAATCTGTAATTATGAAAAGGTTTAGGGGTCTGAGTGTGAAAGTACAGGGGCTAAAACATAATTACAGAAAAGTTTAGGTACTTTTCTGTAAAATTACAGGGCTTAAGCATGATTATCTAAAAGGTCAGGGGCTAATCCGCAAAATCGCAGGGCTCAGGGGATTTTCAGATTTTCCGGAATTATTTTTCAATTGAAAAACTCTTTTATTGCGCTGGCTGATGTCATAATTGGGAAATGGTTTATTTTCCTTTTGGAAATCCCATGGACTCGGTCCATGGGCTCTGTGGACCGGAGGAGGGCGGCGGTCCACCGGTCCACGGTGGACCAAGGGCGCGCGCGCGGCGGGGGATCGTCGGAACTCTTGCCGCCGGCGCGTAGGAGGGGCGAGGGATTGCGGGGAGTCGTCGCGGAGGACGAGCGCTCGAAGTCTGAGCGATGGGTGGTACATGGTGACGACGAAGGTCAACGGAGCGGCCATGGCGGCTCGCCGGAGTTGGCTGCGGTGGCGGTGTTCGACGGGAACTCACGCGCAAGCCGGATGAGGGAGAAGGAAGGCGCGGGGAGGGGGAGAGGGGCTCGGGAAGACTCACCGCGGGCACTGCGGCGGCGGAGGGGGCCGGGATGGCTAGCGGCGGCGAGCCATTGCCGGAACCCTAGCTTTGGTGAGAGGAGCGGGAGGGGAAGAGTAGGAAGCTCGCGGTGTCGACGGCGTCGAGGGGGAGCTCGGAGGGAGGAGGAGGGAAGGGAAGAAGAGCGCGTCGGTTCGTCGGCAGCGAGGAAAGTTCGCCGGAGGAGCTCGGTTGGGGAGGAGGAGGAGAAAGGGGAAGAATGAGCATCGGAGGAAAGAAGAAGAGGGGCCTCGGTCTCGTTTTAAAGGCGCGGAGGAGTAGCGGCCACGAAAGCTTGCTCCGGCAGGGCACCGGGAGCGACGGAGGCGGGTCGCTGCCGGAGGTAGGGGCCGGCGCGGTGGTGCGCCGCGTGGAGAAGAAACATCCGACATGCGGGGCCCGCATGGCGGTGAGAGGGGGAGGGATGAGGCCGGGCCGCGGTGGAGTGGGCCGGGAGGAGATGGGCTGCGGCAGGCTGGGCCGAAGCCGAAGCAGGCCGCGCGGAGGGAGAAGAGAGAGGGGATAAAGGAAAACGCGGGCTGGGCCAGGAAAAAGAAGAGAGGGAATTGGCCCGAAAGGAGATTTGGGTTATGGAATTGCTTTGATGTTTTCCAGGATTTTGAATTTGAAGATTTTGAATTCAAACAAACATGAGATTTGAACAAGCACTTCAAACAAATCCAAATAAAAGGCAAAAATGCATATGGTGACATTTGTGCAAGTTTTAAAATTTAAACTTTTTGAAAATTGAATGTGCATTAGCTCAAACTAGAACAAATTTGTTTAATTTGTTGTAAATTCAAAAGCTTCAAATTTTTAGTTCATTATTTAAATGAAAGCAAACACTTGAGCACAAGTTTTATATTTCAAAATTTTCAGATTCAAACTAAGTTTAATTTATTTAGTGAATTTTATTTTGGAAAATTCATGGAAGGTAAGAGTTTAGAAAAGGTTCAAATTTGGAGTGATTTTTATCTCTTTTTGAGTTTATTTATTTATTCCTTTTCTTTTCTTTTTCTTTTTAGCTCTGGAAAGTAGGGTATTACAGATCTACCCCACTTAAAAGAAATCTCGTCCTCGAGATTTGCAAGGTCTTCCGGGTGCAGCGGGTCTTCCCTCGGGTCTTCATACTTGACGGTTGCAACACTCGTGTCTTGATGGAAGATTTTCTTCATTGCAGGGCTTGGGGAGAGGCAAAGCTTCTTGCTTCTGTCGATCCTTCACGCTGGTTGCTTCAACACGGGAAGGCTGGCTTAAGGTTTTGATTTGAGGGTTTTATTTTATTATTATTGTTATTTCGATTAGGGCTTACTAACTGAAAATCCTACCCCACTTAAAGGATTTTCACTCAGGGTTTTCTAGTTGCTGCTGCACGGTTGCCTTGAACTCTGGTCATCTCAAGGACACTGCTCGGGGCGAGGTTGTTAGCTGGTTCGACAACTTTTCCTGTGAAGAGCTGATGATTCTGAACATTCTGATTCATGCAGGGTACGATACGGTGACTGTCTTCATGATCCTCTCAGGTGATCTGAACCACTGTTTCTTTTCTGATGTGCTGACACTTTCTCTGCTTAATTCTGACATCCGTCATACAGGGTACCAGATTCGAGGATGAGTCCAGAACAGACTCTCTGTCAAGATTCAGCTTTAGACGGCATTGTCCTTAGCCAAAATATTTGTCCTCTTGACAGGTTAAATTAGCTGGTAATGCACCTTGGACTATTTGAGGGATTGTCCAAGAGAGCATTGACTTGACTACAGCAGGGTATGGGAGTGAACATGGCACAAACATTGCCAGCTGGTTAGCAGACTCTTCCTTAACATGGTTCTGGGAGACATATGCTTCAGAGCTAGCAATCTGTAGTTACTTAGCTCCAGATTCACCTTTCCACTGTGGGAACTATTTAGTTGATTTCTCATGCTAAAAAGCTCCAATGCTTTAGCTTTTGCAGCAACTGACTGGGTATTACTGATGTGAATGCAATCACTCTCGAAGTCTGCCGCTAATAGGGGAGCAGATGAGAGGATTGATTTTTACCGTATGGTCATCATGGACATATGCATAGAAAGCCTGGAGGTAATGCAACACTGTCCTTGCGGGTGTTGCTCTCATTCTGTGTGGTTCTGCCATTATCTGATGTTGCAGGTTTATAGTATTTTGCTTCTAATACCATTCGTCTTCGCTGAGGTTCACAACAAGTGACCGAAAGGCTGTCATGGATGCGTCTCATTCTCACACTTTCTGCTTATGGTGCTGGGACCTTTAAGTCAGTCCTGGAGACAACCTTGTATTTCCTTGATTGGCCAATAGGTCATCGATCCTGGGCTGTGGGTTATGGGTCCACTATGCTTCCGCTGCGCTACTCTGATACTGGTTTCTGACCATGGAGGACTTGTTCTGGAATTGGCCTGTGTGAGGAACTCCTTGATCGTCGTCAAGTAGCATGCTGATGATTTCTCGGGGAGACTTCTGAGTACTCGTGTATCACTAGTACTTTTCCCCAAGAGTTTGATTTTTTTTTTATATCTCTGCCATATAGACAGCTTTTGATCCTTCTGATTCATTTTTACTTTAGTCCATGTCACTGGTGATCTTTTGCGGATCTCATTCGGGGATATTCCAAAGATATCCATTAATAAGTTGCAGATCTTTGCCAGCGCCGTCATAGACCAGTGATGTGAGCTTGTCCTTGACAAGGTTCCGCAGTGAGGGACTATCGAATTTCGAATTGGATCAATAGTGTTGTCGGCTGAGACTTCTTCATCATCGTTCCAGCTGTCATTTGTTTCACTTTCTGGGTTAAGCTTTCTTGTACGTGCTGGTTGTTAGCTGCCAGTGAGTGGCATCTTGACTTCTCTTTTGTACTTGTCTCGTGTAAACTTCCAACTAACTTGTGACCTTTGTTGTGGTTGGGTAAAACTTCTAACTAGCTTGACTCTGGGCTGACATCTCCTTGATGTGATGCTTGCCTCGGCAGGGGTTTGGGTATAGGTCGGGGAGCGATTTGACATTAAGTTGTTCTTATTTTTGATTCTTGGTATTTATGTTTGGTTTTAATTTGGGAGCACTCAAACATAAAACACCGAACAAGAACAACGAAAACCATCGAATCACTCAAGCAATGCGATTTATTTGTTGTGGTTTTATGATGTTCGCGTGCTAAGATCGAGGCTTAAGGCTTGAGGGTATGCAGGCTATTGATTTCTTCTGCTGGCATCAGAACTCGACCAATAGTCCTTGACCAAAAAGAATCGAGGGGGTCATATGACTTGGTCGGTGAAAAGAAAATCTGTCGTCCACGTTTCTGTGGCAAATTACGTCATTGCGTGGAGGTCTTGACATTATTTGGATACATGTTGCTTGATTATTGGGTTTGTTAAGCTTCTGCTTTTCAACTCAACCTTTCTTGAGCACTAGCTGTGACTTGAATCCATCGTTCAAAGCAAGGCATCAGGGGTGCTCTTTATTTATAGAACATCTTCAGTTCTAGTCCAACCCATTCCAGGAGCTTTACAAGTACAACCATTATTGGGCATGGTTACTGCAGCTCCTGCATGAAGATAACATCCTTGCAGCTGATGAGCTAAACTCTTATTCACCCATCATGAGGAACCTATTTATGAGATTCTGGCACACACAACAGGACTGCCTGTTGGTGGAGCCTGGCTACCTTGCAATGTTTATTCACGGGTTTCAGTGCAATCCGTTGCGAAGTGCCCATGCTCCCGACATATATAACACTTCTGGTTTGCTCGGGGTTTCTTACGGGCCTTCTGAGATGGCGCACTGGTGCTGTTTGGGTGATCGTGCTCATGGGTCTGTTGGGAAGGAATTGGTCCTTGCTTGTAGAGAGGGCAATTGGCTATCATGTGCTCTGGATCTTTGCAGTGATAGCAGTACCTCATCTTCTTGATTTCTTTCTGCGTGGCTTGGTTTGATGCTTGCTTGTTCTTCTTTTTCTTCTGCTTGCAGCTCTTGCAGGGGTTCTGAGGCGGTTTGCCTTGTGTGGGACGGATGATTCTCTTGCTAAGTCTCTTCATTGATTCTTCCAAATTGCTCAACCTTTCCATTATATTCCCGAGGATGGGAGTTAGCGACAGGTGCGTGTTGTCCATATTATTCCATACTTCTTGTCTTTCACGCTCCTGCACTACTGAGCGGGTGTCTTCAGGTGGTTCTGGAAGTGAGTGCATATCTCTTTCCAAGTCAATTGCATCTTCTTCATTTTTGCCTAATCCAAACGTGGGGCAGTCGGAGAACTGATGTCCGGGGTCACAGCAGTTGTAGCACTTTATCCGGTACTTGGTCTTCTTTGCAGATCTGACCTTGTCTTCGGGTTCAGGAATCATGTCTGGTGCGCGGTACACTTGGTACGACACGCCATCCACTTCTACGGTCACGTAGTCGTGGTTGTCCATTGAGTTGGAGGTTTCTGCACGCGGATTCTTCTGGTTGAGGCTCATTCTTGTCGTTGAAGGAAGCAGAGGGGTTTTTAAACTAGAGAAGGGGAAAGTAGTATGGAATATTTTGTAAATAGTTTTGAAAATAGTCTTTTTCGAACGCGACTAGTCCTAGGTTTTCGTCCTACAGTCAAGTATTGCTCTGATACCACTCTGTCATACCCCAAATTTCTGGAGCATGTTGTGCATCATGTACCAGTCCCTGGATCAGTAGCTGGTACGCACAAGAACACAGATATGGTAATCGAAAGCATACTTCGAATAGGTAAATATTATAATACCTGAGATATCACCTTTAGTGGCGGTTCGACGAGGATACAGAACTATCCAAGTCCGTCCGACCGACTAATGGTGAAGCAGACAATCAGCGGAAACACGGCCCAAGCCTACAGGCAGACTTGAGTGCGAACGAAAACCAAACGCCGTCGTCTCTTACGAAAGCTTCTCTCACTAAAAACGTTAAGAGCAAACCGTGAGTACATAAGGTACTCAGCAAACCCTAACACAAGGGGTAAATACATGCAGGGGTGTAAACAAGGATGAAGCTGATGGTTCAGTGTAACGGCGGAAAGCCAATTTTATGCAAGGGTTGGTTTTGAAAACGAAACCAGTTCGCAAACTAAGTCAGGTATGGAGATTAAATTTAGTGGGGTTGGTCGGCCCTGGGGGAGATAATGGTTCAATCCCGCCAGTTCCTCAATTTTTAATGCTGGCCGGAAACCAGCACACGGCTCCAAACCGGTGTATTCCGAAAACACGCCAAGGATAACTCACGCAGAAAATCTAATCATTGTGTGGCCATGGCTCTCGCGTTGTCCAATACCGTGGAACACGGCTATCCGGATAGATTCTTACACTCTGCAGAGGTTGTACACTTTCCCCACAAGGGTACCCAGTCCTCCCCAGTGCACTGGTTCGGAAACTGGATACTAATGGTCCCGTACCTGCCCAGTGTCACCTCGGTACCACCCCGGAAAATCAGCGACCAGGGGCTTCACATCAATATAAATATCATGGCCATCACTTTCACTTGCCAGACCCGACGCCAACCTCGTCAAGATCCTCTCCTGGCTTCCGGTTGCAACTCCCTGCCTCCTGGTGGTACCGGGCGATCACTGGTAGGGTGTGGTTCCAAACCCTACCCATAATAGGGCCTCGTGGTTGCACTGCTGCTAGGCCAGGCGGCACAAGAACCGGTCCTTATACGACCGATGCAAGCATCTTCAATAGCTACCCTCCTGCGAGGAGTAGCGTCCCAGAGATAGCCTCCCCACTGAGGACTACCTCGCTTGCACCCGTCTAAAACATACCCCCACTATGGGTTGCACTTACTAATCCCACCCGTTTTCACTTTACGCACACAACACCAAGCACTCACACATTTCGCAAAAACATGTGAATCAGATTATTAAATACACGGTGTGAAAGAGTCCTAAGCAGCATATTGATCCAACACATCATTAAAGAATTAATGATGGTGGGTTCCTAGGTTTATCAAGGGAATTTGGATAAGCAAATTATCAAGGGATGGCAATCACAAATACTTAGGTCATTCTAAGCATTTAAATCATTTTAAATTCCATGCAGGTTTTATTTGAAATCAAGCTCTAAATAGGATCATTTGTAATCATGGGTT
This sequence comes from Eragrostis curvula, assembly GCA_007726485.1. Taxonomy (NCBI): domain Eukaryota; kingdom Viridiplantae; phylum Streptophyta; class Magnoliopsida; order Poales; family Poaceae; genus Eragrostis; species Eragrostis curvula. The sequence continues at coordinate 10,450,697 of CM017442.1, forward strand.
CAGCATGATCAATGGGAGTTAGGGCTTGCCTGCAAATCGCTTTCCTAATCTTTAAACTTTGACTCGAGGCTTGATTCTCTGAGTTGCTCTTCGTACTTGGAGCTTGTATCTCTGGGTTGGTCTTCGCGCTTCAAGTCCTTAGCAGCTCTTCAAAATCTTCAGGCTCTTCCTCGACTCTCGCGTAAACTAGCGCATAAAACAGTACGTATAAACTACCGCAAAAGAAATGAAGGAACAAAAGAAACAAAGATCGAGGAAAGCCGACTAAGATCCGAGGAAACTTGATGAATGATGAGAGGCATGATTTATGTATGATGCAGCACTTTAATGCAGGTCAGGTTATGTGTCATAGGTGATACACCTGGCCTTGTAAGGGCCATATTCACCTAGACAAGTTATTAGTTATCTATTTTCTCTAATATGAGTACATGGGTGTGTGTGTGGTTAGGCGGGTGAGGGTTGAACACCTTATGGTGGTGGTGGTGAGATGCAGATGCTCTACTGATGGTGATTGCGTGCATATCTAATATGCAAGATTCTATATTATTTCTATAAAAAGAACATGCATGAATGCAGGCGAAGTTGTATGCAGCGGGTGTACGTGATTATGCGTGATATGATTGCATGACTGCAGATAAAATGCTAAATTCAAATAAAGGCAGCTGGCGAATAAAATACCAGATGACTCCAATAAGATCCAATAAAAGATCAATTAAAAGAGCAGAGCAATAAATCAAAAGGGGTTGGGCGAGGATACTAGGTTAGGTTTGATCGAGTGATGATTGATATAGGTTAAGGTCAGGTCGAATTTTCGATGGAAGGCAGTTACTTGATTTGAAGTGAGATGACACTAAGGTTTGCTAGGTTTATAGACAGTGAGCATAAGAATGAATGCGGACTACAAGGATGAAGTAGGGTTTGTGATAAGGAAGATATTAGGCAGATTAGTACCATAAGATGGGTTAGGTTTGATTGAGCGAGGGGTGATTGGCTTGGGTTAGGTTCGAGATTGGGTTTGTGATAAGATAAGGGTACTAGGTCGGAAGTGAAGCAGTATGATTAATCGCTAGGTTTAATGCTAGCGAATAGAAAGAATGAGCAGATTATGTCGCGATGAAGTGAGAGATGTGATACGACAGGGAGGATATTATGCAAAAAGATACGGTAAGGCTGATTAGGTTTAGGTGGACAATTGTTTGGGACATGCGAGATAAATATCGCATGCTTGTCGAAAAGATACAAAGAGTGGGGAAGATTTTAGGAGGTAAAGATTTCTAAACCTAGTGTGGGGCTCTATGGATAGTACCATGAGGTACTTCGCGATCTCACGAACCCGTGGGCGCGAGAATCACCCAAAACGGAGTTCGGAGTGAAAAGATATGGGTATTTGAAGATGAGAGGGCTAATTTATAATTATAAAAAGGATTTCAGGGGCTTAAATATAATTACAGAAGGTTCTCAGGGACCAATCTGTAATTATGAAAAGGTTTAGGGGTCTGAGTGTGAAAGTACAGGGGCTAAAACATAATTACAGAAAAGTTTAGGTACTTTTCTGTAAAATTACAGGGCTTAAGCATGATTATCTAAAAGGTCAGGGGCTAATCCGCAAAATCGCAGGGCTCAGGGGATTTTCAGATTTTCCGGAATTATTTTTCAATTGAAAAACTCTTTTATTGCGCTGGCTGATGTCATAATTGGGAAATGGTTTATTTTCCTTTTGGAAATCCCATGGACTCGGTCCATGGGCTCTGTGGACCGGAGGAGGGCGGCGGTCCACCGGTCCACGGTGGACCAAGGGCGCGCGCGCGGCGGGGGATCGTCGGAACTCTTGCCGCCGGCGCGTAGGAGGGGCGAGGGATTGCGGGGAGTCGTCGCGGAGGACGAGCGCTCGAAGTCTGAGCGATGGGTGGTACATGGTGACGACGAAGGTCAACGGAGCGGCCATGGCGGCTCGCCGGAGTTGGCTGCGGTGGCGGTGTTCGACGGGAACTCACGCGCAAGCCGGATGAGGGAGAAGGAAGGCGCGGGGAGGGGGAGAGGGGCTCGGGAAGACTCACCGCGGGCACTGCGGCGGCGGAGGGGGCCGGGATGGCTAGCGGCGGCGAGCCATTGCCGGAACCCTAGCTTTGGTGAGAGGAGCGGGAGGGGAAGAGTAGGAAGCTCGCGGTGTCGACGGCGTCGAGGGGGAGCTCGGAGGGAGGAGGAGGGAAGGGAAGAAGAGCGCGTCGGTTCGTCGGCAGCGAGGAAAGTTCGCCGGAGGAGCTCGGTTGGGGAGGAGGAGGAGAAAGGGGAAGAATGAGCATCGGAGGAAAGAAGAAGAGGGGCCTCGGTCTCGTTTTAAAGGCGCGGAGGAGTAGCGGCCACGAAAGCTTGCTCCGGCAGGGCACCGGGAGCGACGGAGGCGGGTCGCTGCCGGAGGTAGGGGCCGGCGCGGTGGTGCGCCGCGTGGAGAAGAAACATCCGACATGCGGGGCCCGCATGGCGGTGAGAGGGGGAGGGATGAGGCCGGGCCGCGGTGGAGTGGGCCGGGAGGAGATGGGCTGCGGCAGGCTGGGCCGAAGCCGAAGCAGGCCGCGCGGAGGGAGAAGAGAGAGGGGATAAAGGAAAACGCGGGCTGGGCCAGGAAAAAGAAGAGAGGGAATTGGCCCGAAAGGAGATTTGGGTTATGGAATTGCTTTGATGTTTTCCAGGATTTTGAATTTGAAGATTTTGAATTCAAACAAACATGAGATTTGAACAAGCACTTCAAACAAATCCAAATAAAAGGCAAAAATGCATATGGTGACATTTGTGCAAGTTTTAAAATTTAAACTTTTTGAAAATTGAATGTGCATTAGCTCAAACTAGAACAAATTTGTTTAATTTGTTGTAAATTCAAAAGCTTCAAATTTTTAGTTCATTATTTAAATGAAAGCAAACACTTGAGCACAAGTTTTATATTTCAAAATTTTCAGATTCAAACTAAGTTTAATTTATTTAGTGAATTTTATTTTGGAAAATTCATGGAAGGTAAGAGTTTAGAAAAGGTTCAAATTTGGAGTGATTTTTATCTCTTTTTGAGTTTATTTATTTATTCCTTTTCTTTTCTTTTTCTTTTTAGCTCTGGAAAGTAGGGTATTACAGATCTACCCCACTTAAAAGAAATCTCGTCCTCGAGATTTGCAAGGTCTTCCGGGTGCAGCGGGTCTTCCCTCGGGTCTTCATACTTGACGGTTGCAACACTCGTGTCTTGATGGAAGATTTTCTTCATTGCAGGGCTTGGGGAGAGGCAAAGCTTCTTGCTTCTGTCGATCCTTCACGCTGGTTGCTTCAACACGGGAAGGCTGGCTTAAGGTTTTGATTTGAGGGTTTTATTTTATTATTATTGTTATTTCGATTAGGGCTTACTAACTGAAAATCCTACCCCACTTAAAGGATTTTCACTCAGGGTTTTCTAGTTGCTGCTGCACGGTTGCCTTGAACTCTGGTCATCTCAAGGACACTGCTCGGGGCGAGGTTGTTAGCTGGTTCGACAACTTTTCCTGTGAAGAGCTGATGATTCTGAACATTCTGATTCATGCAGGGTACGATACGGTGACTGTCTTCATGATCCTCTCAGGTGATCTGAACCACTGTTTCTTTTCTGATGTGCTGACACTTTCTCTGCTTAATTCTGACATCCGTCATACAGGGTACCAGATTCGAGGATGAGTCCAGAACAGACTCTCTGTCAAGATTCAGCTTTAGACGGCATTGTCCTTAGCCAAAATATTTGTCCTCTTGACAGGTTAAATTAGCTGGTAATGCACCTTGGACTATTTGAGGGATTGTCCAAGAGAGCATTGACTTGACTACAGCAGGGTATGGGAGTGAACATGGCACAAACATTGCCAGCTGGTTAGCAGACTCTTCCTTAACATGGTTCTGGGAGACATATGCTTCAGAGCTAGCAATCTGTAGTTACTTAGCTCCAGATTCACCTTTCCACTGTGGGAACTATTTAGTTGATTTCTCATGCTAAAAAGCTCCAATGCTTTAGCTTTTGCAGCAACTGACTGGGTATTACTGATGTGAATGCAATCACTCTCGAAGTCTGCCGCTAATAGGGGAGCAGATGAGAGGATTGATTTTTACCGTATGGTCATCATGGACATATGCATAGAAAGCCTGGAGGTAATGCAACACTGTCCTTGCGGGTGTTGCTCTCATTCTGTGTGGTTCTGCCATTATCTGATGTTGCAGGTTTATAGTATTTTGCTTCTAATACCATTCGTCTTCGCTGAGGTTCACAACAAGTGACCGAAAGGCTGTCATGGATGCGTCTCATTCTCACACTTTCTGCTTATGGTGCTGGGACCTTTAAGTCAGTCCTGGAGACAACCTTGTATTTCCTTGATTGGCCAATAGGTCATCGATCCTGGGCTGTGGGTTATGGGTCCACTATGCTTCCGCTGCGCTACTCTGATACTGGTTTCTGACCATGGAGGACTTGTTCTGGAATTGGCCTGTGTGAGGAACTCCTTGATCGTCGTCAAGTAGCATGCTGATGATTTCTCGGGGAGACTTCTGAGTACTCGTGTATCACTAGTACTTTTCCCCAAGAGTTTGATTTTTTTTTATATCTCTGCCATATAGACAGCTTTTGATCCTTCTGATTCATTTTTACTTTAGTCCATGTCACTGGTGATCTTTTGCGGATCTCATTCGGGGATATTCCAAAGATATCCATTAATAAGTTGCAGATCTTTGCCAGCGCCGTCATAGACCAGTGATGTGAGCTTGTCCTTGACAAGGTTCCGCAGTGAGGGACTATCGAATTTCGAATTGGATCAATAGTGTTGTCGGCTGAGACTTCTTCATCATCGTTCCAGCTGTCATTTGTTTCACTTTCTGGGTTAAGCTTTCTTGTACGTGCTGGTTGTTAGCTGCCAGTGAGTGGCATCTTGACTTCTCTTTTGTACTTGTCTCGTGTAAACTTCCAACTAACTTGTGACCTTTGTTGTGGTTGGGTAAAACTTCTAACTAGCTTGACTCTGGGCTGACATCTCCTTGATGTGATGCTTGCCTCGGCAGGGGTTTGGGTATAGGTCGGGGAGCGATTTGACATTAAGTTGTTCTTATTTTTGATTCTTGGTATTTATGTTTGGTTTTAATTTGGGAGCACTCAAACATAAAACACCGAACAAGAACAACGAAAACCATCGAATCACTCAAGCAATGCGATTTATTTGTTGTGGTTTTATGATGTTCGCGTGCTAAGATCGAGGCTTAAGGCTTGAGGGTATGCAGGCTATTGATTTCTTCTGCTGGCATCAGAACTCGACCAATAGTCCTTGACCAAAAAGAATCGAGGGGGTCATATGACTTGGTCGGTGAAAAGAAAATCTGTCGTCCACGTTTCTGTGGCAAATTACGTCATTGCGTGGAGGTCTTGACATTATTTGGATACATGTTGCTTGATTATTGGGTTTGTTAAGCTTCTGCTTTTCAACTCAACCTTTCTTGAGCACTAGCTGTGACTTGAATCCATCGTTCAAAGCAAGGCATCAGGGGTGCTCTTTATTTATAGAACATCTTCAGTTCTAGTCCAACCCATTCCAGGAGCTTTACAAGTACAACCATTATTGGGCATGGTTACTGCAGCTCCTGCATGAAGATAACATCCTTGCAGCTGATGAGCTAAACTCTTATTCACCCATCATGAGGAACCTATTTATGAGATTCTGGCACACACAACAGGACTGCCTGTTGGTGGAGCCTGGCTACCTTGCAATGTTTATTCACGGGTTTCAGTGCAATCCGTTGCGAAGTGCCCATGCTCCCGACATATATAACACTTCTGGTTTGCTCGGGGTTTCTTACGGGCCTTCTGAGATGGCGCACTGGTGCTGTTTGGGTGATCGTGCTCATGGGTCTGTTGGGAAGGAATTGGTCCTTGCTTGTAGAGAGGGCAATTGGCTATCATGTGCTCTGGATCTTTGCAGTGATAGCAGTACCTCATCTTCTTGATTTCTTTCTGCGTGGCTTGGTTTGATGCTTGCTTGTTCTTCTTTTTCTTCTGCTTGCAGCTCTTGCAGGGGTTCTGAGGCGGTTTGCCTTGTGTGGGACGGATGATTCTCTTGCTAAGTCTCTTCATTGATTCTTCCAAATTGCTCAACCTTTCCATTATATTCCCGAGGATGGGAGTTAGCGACAGGTGCGTGTTGTCCATATTATTCCATACTTCTTGTCTTTCACGCTCCTGCACTACTGAGCGGGTGTCTTCAGGTGGTTCTGGAAGTGAGTGCATATCTCTTTCCAAGTCAATTGCATCTTCTTCATTTTTGCCTAATCCAAACGTGGGGCAGTCGGAGAACTAATGTCCGGGGTCACAGCAGTTGTAGCACTTTATCCGGTACTTGGTCTTCTTTGCAGATCTGACCTTGTCTTCGGGTTCAGGAATCATGTCTGGTGCGCGGTACACTTGGTACGACACGCCATCCACTTCTACGGTCACGTAGTCGTGGTTGTCCATTGAGTTGGAGGTTTCTGCACGCGGATTCTTCTGGTTGAGGCTCATTCTTGTCGTTGAAGGAAGCAGAGGGGTTTTTAAACTAGAGAAGGGGAAAGTAGTATGGAATATTTTGTAAATAGTTTTGAAAATAGTCTTTTTCGAACGCGACTAGTCCTAGGTTTTCGTCCTACAGTCAAGTATTGCTCTGATACCACTCTGTCATACCCCAAATTTCTGGAGCATGTTGTGCATCATGTACCAGTCCCTGGATCAGTAGCTGGTACGCACAAGAACACAGATATGGTAATCGAAAGCATACTTCGAATAGGTAAATATTATAATACCTGAGATATCACCTTTAGTGGCGGTTCGACGAGGATACAGAACTATCCAAGTCCGTCCGACCGACTAATGGTGAAGCAGACAATCAGCGGAAACACGGCCCAAGCCTACAGGCAGACTTGAGTGCGAACGAAAACCAAACGCCGTCGTCTCTTACGAAAGCTTCTCTCACTAAAAACGTTAAGAGCAAACCGTGAGTACATAAGGTACTCAGCAAACCCTAACACAAGGGGTAAATACATGCAGGGGTGTAAACAAGGATGAAGCTGATGGTTCAGTGTAACGGCGGAAAGCCAATTTTATGCAAGGGTTGGTTTTGAAAACGAAACCAGTTCGCAAACTAAGTCAGGTATGGAGATTAAATTTAGTGGGGTTGGTCGGCCCTGGGGGAGATAATGGTTCAATCCCGCCAGTTCCTCAATTTTTAATGCTGGCCGGAAACCAGCACACGGCTCCAAACCGGTGTATTCCGAAAACACGCCAAGGATAACTCACGCAGAAAATCTAATCATTGTGTGGCCATGGCTCTCGCGTTGTCCAATACCGTGGAACACGGCTATCCGGATAGATTCTTACACTCTGCAGAGGTTGTACACTTTCCCCACAAGGGTACCCAGTCCTCCCCAGTGCACTGGTTCGGAAACTGGATACTAATGGTCCCGTACCTGCCCAGTGTCACCTCGGTACCACCCCGGAAAATCAGCGACCAGGGGCTTCACATCAATATAAATATCATGGCCATCACTTTCACTTGCCAGACCCGACGCCAACCTCGTCAAGATCCTCTCCTGGCTTCCGGTTGCAACTCCCTGCCTCCTGGTGGTACCGGGCGATCACTGGTAGGGTGTGGTTCCAAACCCTACCCATAATAGGGCCTCGTGGTTGCACTGCTGCTAGGCCAGGCGGCACAAGAACCGGTCCTTATACGACCGATGCAAGCATCTTCAATAGCTACCCTCCTGCGAGGAGTAGCGTCCCAGAGATAGCCTCCCCACTGAGGACTACCTCGCTTGCACCCGTCTAAAACATACCCCCACTATGGGTTGCACTTACTAATCCCACCCGTTTTCACTTTACGCACACAACACCAAGCACTCACACATTTCGCAAAAACATGTGAATCAGATTATTAAATACACGGTGTGAAAGAGTCCTAAGCAGCATATTGATCCAACACATCATTAAAGAATTAATGATGGTGGGTTCCTAGGTTTATCAAGGGAATTTGGATAAGCAAATTATCAAGGGATGGCAATCACAAATACTTAGGTCATTCTAAGCATTTAAATCATTTTAAATTCCATGCAGGTTTTATTTGAAATCAAGCTCTAAATAGGATCATTTGTAATCATGGGTTCAGCATGATCAATGGGAGTTAGGGCTTGCCTGCAAATCGCTTTCCTAATCTTTAAACTTTGACTCGAGGCTTGATTCTCTGAGTTGCTCTTCGTACTTGGAGCTTGTATCTCTGGGTTGGTCTTCGCGCTTCAAGTCCTTAGCAGCTCTTCAAAATCTTCAGGCTCTTCCTCGACTCTCGCGTAAACTAGCGCATAAAACAGTACGTATAAACTACCGCAAAAGAAATGAAGGAACAAAAGAAACAAAGATCGAGGAAAGCCGACTAAGATCCGAGGAAACTTGATGAATGATGAGAGGCATGATTTATGTATGATGCAGCACTTTAATGCAGGTCAGGTTATGTGTCATAGGTGATACACCTGGCCTTGTAAGGGCCATATTCACCTAGACAAGTTATTAGTTATCTATTTTCTCTAATATGAGTACATGGGTGTGTGTGTGGTTAGGCGGGTGAGGGTTGAACACCTTATGGTGGTGGTGGTGAGATGCAGATGCTCTACTGATGGTGATTGCGTGCATATCTAATATGCAAGATTCTATATTATTTCTATAAAAAGAACATGCATGAATGCAGGCGAAGTTGTATGCAGCGGGTGTACGTGATTATGCGTGATATGATTGCATGACTGCAGATAAAATGCTAAATTCAAATAAAGGCAGCTGGCGAATAAAATACCAGATGACTCCAATAAGATCCAATAAAAGATCAATTAAAAGAGCAGAGCAATAAATCAAAAGGGGTTGGGCGAGGATACTAGGTTAGGTTTGATCGAGTGATGATTGATATAGGTTAAGGTCAGGTCGAATTTTCGATGGAAGGCAGTTACTTGATTTGAAGTGAGATGACACTAAGGTTTGCTAGGTTTATAGACAGTGAGCATAAGAATGAATGCGGACTACAAGGATGAAGTAGGGTTTGTGATAAGGAAGATATTAGGCAGATTAGTACCATAAGATGGGTTAGGTTTGATTGAGCGAGGGGTGATTGGCTTGGGTTAGGTTCGAGATTGGGTTTGTGATAAGATAAGGGTACTAGGTCGGAAGTGAAGCAGTATGATTAATCGCTAGGTTTAATGCTAGCGAATAGAAAGAATGAGCAGATTATGTCGCGATGAAGTGAGAGATGTGATACGACAGGGAGGATATTATGCAAAAAGATACGGTAAGGCTGATTAGGTTTAGGTGGACAATTGTTTGGGACATGCGAGATAAATATCGCATGCTTGTCGAAAAGATACAAAGAGTGGGGAAGATTTTAGGAGGTAAAGATTTCTAAACCTAGTGTGGGGCTCTATGGATAGTACCATGAGGTACTTCGCGATCTCACGAACCCGTGGGCGCGAGAATCACCCAAAACGGAGTTCGGAGTGAAAAGATATGGGTATTTGAAGATGAGAGGGCTAATTTATAATTATAAAAAGGATTTCAGGGGCTTAAATATAATTACAGAAGGTTCTCAGGGACCAATCTGTAATTATGAAAAGGTTTAGGGGTCTGAGTGTGAAAGTACAGGGGCTAAAACATAATTACAGAAAAGTTTAGGTACTTTTCTGTAAAATTACAGGGCTTAAGCATGATTATCTAAAAGGTCAGGGGCTAATCCGCAAAATCGCAGGGCTCAGGGGATTTTCAGATTTTCCGGAATTATTTTTCAATTGAAAAACTCTTTTATTGCGCTGGCTGATGTCATAATTGGGAAATGGTTTATTTTCCTTTTGGAAATCCCATGGACTCGGTCCATGGGCTCTGTGGACCGGAGGAGGGCGGCGGTCCACCGGTCCACGGTGGACCAAGGGCGCGCGCGCGGCGGGGGATCGTCGGAACTCTTGCCGCCGGCGCGTAGGAGGGGCGAGGGATTGCGGGGAGTCGTCGCGGAGGACGAGCGCTCGAAGTCTGAGCGATGGGTGGTACATGGTGACGACGAAGGTCAACGGAGCGGCCATGGCGGCTCGCCGGAGTTGGCTGCGGTGGCGGTGTTCGACGGGAACTCACGCGCAAGCCGGATGAGGGAGAAGGAAGGCGCGGGGAGGGGGAGAGGGGCTCGGGAAGACTCACCGCGGGCACTGCGGCGGCGGAGGGGGCCGGGATGGCTAGCGGCGGCGAGCCATTGCCGGAACCCTAGCTTTGGTGAGAGGAGCGGGAGGGGAAGAGTAGGAAGCTCGCGGTGTCGACGGCGTCGAGGGGGAGCTCGGAGGGAGGAGGAGGGAAGGGAAGAAGAGCGCGTCGGTTCGTCGGCAGCGAGGAAAGTTCGCCGGAGGAGCTCGGTTGGGGAGGAGGAGGAGAAAGGGGAAGAATGAGCATCGGAGGAAAGAAGAAGAGGGGCCTCGGTCTCGTTTTAAAGGCGCGGAGGAGTAGCGGCCACGAAAGCTTGCTCCGGCAGGGCACCGGGAGCGACGGAGGCGGGTCGCTGCCGGAGGTAGGGGCCGGCGCGGTGGTGCGCCGCGTGGAGAAGAAACATCCGACATGCGGGGCCCGCATGGCGGTGAGAGGGGGAGGGATGAGGCCGGGCCGCGGTGGAGTGGGCCGGGAGGAGATGGGCTGCGGCAGGCTGGGCCGAAGCCGAAGCAGGCCGCGCGGAGGGAGAAGAGAGAGGGGATAAAGGAAAACGCGGGCTGGGCCAGGAAAAAGAAGAGAGGGAATTGGCCCGAAAGGAGATTTGGGTTATGGAATTGCTTTGATGTTTTCCAGGATTTTGAATTTGAAGATTTTGAATTCAAACAAACATGAGATTTGAACAAGCACTTCAAACAAATCCAAATAAAAGGCAAAAATGCATATGGTGACATTTGTGCAAGTTTTAAAATTTAAACTTTTTGAAAATTGAATGTGCATTAGCTCAAACTAGAACAAATTTGTTTAATTTGTTGTAAATTCAAAAGCTTCAAATTTTTAGTTCATTATTTAAATGAAAGCAAACACTTGAGCACAAGTTTTATATTTCAAAATTTTCAGATTCAAACTAAGTTTAATTTATTTAGTGAATTTTATTTTGGAAAATTCATGGAAGGTAAGAGTTTAGAAAAGGTTCAAATTTGGAGTGATTTTTATCTCTTTTTGAGTTTATTTATTTATTCCTTTTCTTTTCTTTTTCTTTTTAGCTCTGGAAAGTAGGGTATTACACTTGCTCCGTGAGCTGTACTCACTTTCACATTTTTCTTTCGAACCCGCGGTGATCGGGTTGAGGAGCTGGACGATGTGGGTGCCCTTCTGGCACAGCACGAGAGGAAGCCCTCGGCAGTCGGCCCGAAGTGGTAGTAGCGGGGGAGGTTGGGGATGGCAACATGGATACACTTGCCGGTGGAGACGTCGACGAAGCGTCACCGGCGGTCCACGTTGAAGGCGTTCGGCAGCATGATCCACTGCCGCGGGCGGAACCGGCGGTCAGAGATCTCGTGCGTTCACGGGTCCGCGTAGAGCGCCACGCGGTGCTTGACGCGCGGAAGCGGACATAGTCCGCGACGTTGTTGGCGAGGGAGGGCTCGGCGGCGCCGGCCCGGCGGTCAGGTTCGCCCAGTCCCACCTGCACCCACGCCGCCGTATCAGATCGATTTCAGGTAGAACCTAGTAGTACAAGAGAAGAGGATTGGAGGCTGCGAATTACTATACCAGAGCGGAGCCCCGGAGGCCGGCCGTGCATGCCTCTGCGTTCGCGTGCGTTGCTCTGGCCGGCAGTCCGTGCCTGAGACCTCGTTAGGTGCATCTCTAGAGGCCATGTTCCGTGAAACTTGGCATGCGCCGCCGGATTGAAGAATGGAGAGTCGTCTCTCGATCGGCATCGTGACCAAAGCTGCCTATTGTACTTTCCGTGAAGGAGTCCATCTAAAAAACGATTCTGAATCCAGTACAGTCATATCTCTACTTAGTATCTAGCTAGTACTACTATGTTTTGGTAGTTGGAATCGATCGCTATGTTGGTGCGTGTAGCACAAAGAGTCCGAGTCGGATTAACGGGAACAGAAGATAATATAAAGCCAGTTCCCCAAACTCCACGGCGCGCGTACATACAACGGGGAACTCTTGCCGCTCGCTATGCTCGATCGGCGGCTGGGCATGCAGATGCCGAAGCTACCATTCTCCTCCAGCCAGCAGGCCACGCTGGTCTCCTCCCGGCGCCCGCAGAAAGAACACTTCCCTCTGGATCATCCACCACGCGCCTCTCGGGGAGCAACGCGAACGAGCCGTGACCTGCGTGCGAAGCGATCGGTCTCACAAGAAAGCGTCCTCGTTCCGTGGGGGTCGAAGCGAGCTCGCAGTGATCCGCGCCTACATGTCAGGAGAGATTGGGCAAATCTCGGGTACGGGCCCGCCGGGCAGATCGCCGAGCTGCTTCTAGCAAACGACGTCGCGGACTACATCCGCTTCCGCGCGGTGTACCGCCCGTGGCGGCTCTGCTGTCCCACGGACCCGCGCGACTGTGGCATCCTGGAGGAACGCCGCTTCCACCCGCGCCACTGGATCATGTTCAGGAAGCCGAAAAGGGAGCAGCACTGATCCGTGCCGCCGCACGTTCATCAACGTCACGACCGGCAGGTGCGTGCACGTGGACCTCGATCCCGGAAATCCACGGGCACGCCGTGTTCGGTCCCACAACGGAGGGCCTCCTCGTCCTGCTCGACAGGACCACCCACGTCGTCCGCCTGCTCAACCCGCTCACGCGCCAGGCCGCCGACCTCCCGCCGGCCACCATGCTGTTGCGCAAGCGCCATCGTGATATATTAAAGCGGTCACCTGATGATGTCGATCTCACCAAGTTTATGGACGTTTCAGGCGCTGGCCTGGCCGGTGACTGCACGGTCGCGGTTTATTTCCACACAAGCCAAACGGTTGCTGTTGCCAGGCCGGGTGACGCGCGTTGGACGGTGGTTCGTCGCGGCACGTATCTCTCACAGGCCATGTCTTTCGCCAGCCGCTTCTACTGCGCCACCACAAATGCTGTCAAGGTGGTGGAGCTAGGCGGCGGCGACGGCGGCGGCGCAGCGAACTACCGCCCGCCGCGTCTGGCCAGGGTTGCCAAGCTGACCGAGCCCCTGTCCAGAATGAGGATCGACACCGTTCACCTGGTGGATAACGACGGGGAGCTGGTGCTCCTGGACCGTCGGCGCAACGCCACAAGAGATACAAAGTGTACAAGGTAGATTTGGAAGCGGGAAGGATCGTGCCGGTCGACGGGCTTGGTGGACGCGCGGTGTTTATGGGCATGGATCGAGCCGTCTCTGTCTCGCCATCCATTTCCCCCTCCGTTTGCGCTGATGCGATCTACATGGGGTTCTATGATCCGTTGTCAAGTCGACTGGACCATAGCCGGGTTCATCTCATGGATGGAACCACAGAGGCTCGTGACTTCGTCGGAAGCATGCCCCGTCATGGACCTCGAGGTATTCACGAGTATCTATCGTGGTGTGTGACTCGTTACTGTGACGACGAAGATTATTGGGCTATCTAGCTATGCTCTAAGATCCATCTTAGTTATTGGGCTGGCAAAGAGCACGTACAGAAGAACACTTTTTTTTTAACAACACAATATATTTATTCAAGTGAATCTTCCAGCATAGACTTTATGCAAAGTTAAACTCTACCATGCACCCCAAGCCTGGCGTACGAGGTACGACACACCGGGCGCCTGGGACTACGTCAACTTCCTCTATTCCCTGAACTTACACCACAGAGCAGCTACGCTTGCAGTTAGCTCCTCATGCATGGCCTCCGGCTCTCCGAGCCCTTGCTGTTAACGCCATTGGCTTATCCTCCACCGTCCCCTCGTCATCCTCTGGTGGCGGCGCTTTACCTCCTCCATAACCACCGCCTTCACTCCCGCAGTCCTTAAAACATGTGCAATGCGAGATGAAGATGCCCCTACAATAGCCGCTGGTGTAGTTCTGCAAGGTGCAGGCTGCGGCGCAGACTGTATCGATGCACTCCTCATATGGGCTTGTGATACTGCACACGTTTGCCTCTGAACCTGCACAATCAATTGATCAACCGACTAATATTAATCGTGTAGCGGTGGTTAACTAATCATCAGATTAATACCAGTATGTGTTACATTATCAGCTGATGCCAAGTGGCTACTCAATTCCTTTCGTGTCACTCACCCAAGGTTAGGAGGAGCAGGACCAACGCAGTTACGGCGGCCTTGCTCTTCATGATCGAAGGGAGCTTTGTTTTGTTAGGTGAGGATGGGAAGAGGTAGAAGGAGATCTATTTGTATTGTTTGGGTGCATTGATTGCTACTTGCAATATATTGATCCTGGATACTTGCAGGGTGGAGAGAATTTTATACTATCTGGTTGCATTGATTGGTACATGTGTTCTTTTTTGAATTGGATGTGCATATCTATTTACAAAAAGAGAATATATTAAGATATCTCGGCCTCTGTATCCATTGATGCATATGGCCATCAATTATTACAATGGTCACAAAGACCATGAGAACAGAAAAAGAAGAGAACAAAAGCACAACCGTTCCCTATTACTATTTGCATATGTTGGTCCTGGATACTCTCAAGTCAGAGGGAAATCTATTTATGGCTAACCTGAGCTTAGATTTCTTGGGCAAGAAGGGGCAGAAGGGTCTATTATACTGATCAAGTTCATTGATTTCTACAATGCATGTTATGGATTGGATATGTGTATCTTGTTCCTGGGTACTCGAGCAAAAATTATTTATGGGCACATGCAAATATCAATGTTCCGTAGATACATATCATGCGATTTTGTTTTTACATAATGTTGTATTACTTCGTTGGAGAGAAATAGAAAAGGGTATCTCTTCATCCACTGTTCCCATGCCAACTTAGTGTCAAATATTTCGCAGCTTCCTCTCCGGCCACTGTATATATCAAGTTACTCTATCAAGATTTCTCTGAGGTTCAGACGACGGTCCATGGCTTTATTACAGATCTTTTCTCAGACATAAATAATTGATTTTGAAATTTCCTTATTTTGCCATTCAAGATCTTGGACTTAATTAAAAGAAAAGGAAGAGTCAAATGACCTCTTAATTCTGTACTAAATAGATGGTATTGCAGCCATGAGTGATCTTTCTGGGTCTGTGATCACTGGAATGGGCTTAATTTGACAAGAATTTCAAACTATCTCTATTCTAGGTGCAAAAAGAGATTCACTCTGCATTTCAGTTGACTCAACATGATTACTTTAGATGAACAAACTATCAGCAACAAGAAATTGGAACAGAGAACTTCAAGGATATTCTATCAGGGATCGAAAAGAAAGTCGTGAACATGGTACCATTTCTCATGTGGTTATTTGATCTAACACTTACAAACACAGAAGCAGAGGATGCTAAGTTTAGAAAGCCGCAACAGAGTTTTCAACTTTGGTTTTTTATGGCGGTCATTGCTGCGTAGGTTAGGTCCAGCTTAGTACACTCATTACCCTCCATGTATGTATTGCAGTCACCCAAGATTTTTTTTTTAAAAAAAACACATGCAAATAGAATGGGAGGTTTCTGCAGATAAACCGAATCATATTGACAACATTCGTAACTGACCCATGGATCAACTCGTTAGCATTCGTTTATTTCATTACTCCGGCAACAATGTAGTGCCGATTTCTTTATGACAGATCAACCCGTGACCAAGGTTTCAGTTCAAATCTTATTCTATTACATACGGACACAGGATCAAAGTGGATCAGTTCTTCCACATGAAGGCCACGGGGCTCCTGACTTGATGCTTCTCGTTCTCCCAGATGATGTGCCCGAACTCCCACTCTGATCCTCCGGCTTCGCTTCTGAACTCGACGGAGTAGCTCTTCTTTTCGTACTGCTCCTTGAACTCCAGGGTCGCCGGCGTGACGGTCACCTTCACGTGCCTCGGCGCCACGACGGTGACGTTGTACGTCTCGGCCTCCTCGGACACCTTGGTCACCGTCCGTGTCAGCGTGCGGACGTCGTCGCGGCTGTGGAAGACGACGACAAAGGAGGGGTAGTTGAGGTCTGTCATACCCCATTTCTGGAATATGTTGTGCATCCTGTATCAGTCCCTGGATCAGTAGCTGATACGCACAATAACACAGATATAATAATCAAAAGCATACTTCGTATTGGTAAATAAGCGTAATACCTGAGATATAGGACCCTTAGTGGCGGTACGACAAGGAAATATCCAAGTCTAACCAACCAGCTAACGGTGAAGCAGACAGCGGAAAGCTTGGCCCAAAGCCACAAGCACTCTTGAGATGCAGAACCGAAAACCCAAACGTCGTCGTCTTCTACGAAGTCTTCCCCTACTAAACCAACAAACGCAAACGCGTGAGTACATAAGGTACTCAGCAAGCCCTACACTACACAAGGGTATATATACATGCATACTTGGTCTTAGCAAGGAAGAGGCTATATGGTTTATTTGCAGCATAGCAAGCTTTATGCAGGGTTCACTAAAGCAAGACAAGGATTCATAGATAAAACAGGGAATTGATTGTCAATATTTTAGTTGATTGGCCCTGGGGGAGTATGGAGCCTTCCCGCCAGTTCCCAAGTTTTAGTTGGGCCTTCTGACCTCAAGGGTCATACCGGCCCGGCACACTTGCCATCACTTCCAAAACACGGGCTGACTTCAACCCACTCACACGCCAAGGAGAGAGAGAAGTGGCTAATCCATACGTGCGCAACAATAATGTGTCATATGCCGTGACAACGTCCATCCGGATGAATTTTACACTCTGCAGAGTTTGTACATCTTTTCCCACGGGCTATGCACCCTTTGCAAGGGGGTACATAACGCTTAATCCATCTCCTCCGAGTGTCCCCACAATTCCACCACGGGACGCGCCCAGGGGCTTATTTGACAAACAGGTAACCACTCCCCCGCGCAAGGCTGCGGGTAACTCCCCTGTGTCAAGCCAGACCGCGGTTAATTGTACTCCCCCGCGTCTTCTCCTGGTCCCCCGTTGCCCGACTGGCCTTCCGATGGTTCTTGCAGTGGGCACCAAGAAGGTAGGGTAAGTCCTTCCCATTACGGGTTCCGTGGTTGTACGAGAAATCATTATGTTACGGGCGTCAGAACCGGTCCTTATATGGCCGGGCAAGCACCATATCCCACACTAGGGGCCTATAACAACAACATCCATTCACTAGTGGCCTTGCCCACAATCCAACCCATCCCATCATCACCGCCACCATCAGCATCATTACCTAACACAGTTGTGCTACTCCCAAGCCCATTATATCACACACACCACCAAACTCATTTAACACCGTTGTAAAACATATATAGGTGTAAGGTGTAGCAATGTAGAAACATTGCAGGGGTCCTAAGCATTCTAATAGCAAGGTAAAAGTGCCATCATAGAAATGATAGAACTATCCTAGGGTTATCAAGGTAACAGGTAAACAAAGGGGTAAACAAGGATTCAGATATCAACGCCCTAGTAACAGGCATTAATATCAATAAATAAGTAGATCCATAGCTACACAAGTAGTAAAATAACAAGTAATGCATAATACTAGAGTATGCTCTATAGGTGCATTGCGAGAACAGTAGGTTCAATCATGATCAAGGAGATGTAGAGCTTGCCTTTACTAATTAGTCTTCCTCTTCACGTCCTCGTACTCCGGGTCCTCAGGTCCTTCCTAGAAGCTTGTATCTTCTGACTCGTATGTCGAGGTCGATGTCTTCAAGTCCTTCGTCGAAGCTCGTCCTTGAAGCTTGTATCTTTTGGATCTTCCTTTAGTTCTTCCTCGAATCTCGCGTAATCTAGCGTATAAAAAGATACCGTATAAACAAACTACCGCGAAGGAAATAAAGATCGAGAAGAACCACACAAGATCCAATTAACTCCAATAAGAACCAATAGAACACCGATATAAGCCAAAGGCACAAATCATGTATGATGCATTAGGTTTTACTTTAGGAGGGGCTTATTATCTTAAGAGAGGCTATTAGGGGTGATGCATCGAGCACTAGGGCTTTTGATGTATATGAGAGATGCTAAACCATGATAAATGCATGCGGGTAGGTGTAGGCAGAGACGGCGTGTGTACGTGTTAGTCGTACATTGGCAGCATTACGGCTTTATATAGGTCGTAACCTATATAAAGGTTCATGCAACAAACGTACAAGTGCAAGGTGTGTCACTTTAATTACCTATGTTTGTTAGGGTATTAACTATTAGTTACTTACTAAATTGATTAATTACTAAGATTATTCACTAGTTATTTGTCATGAGCTAAGCGCACGACGATGGCACGTGTACGTGATTATGCGTGACATGAGTGCACGGTTGCAAATAAAAGACAAGGATCAACTGATTAAGATCAACCAGCAATTAAAATAACAACGAACAATAAATCCAATAAGCTCTAATGAAAGGACCACATGAATACGAAAATAATAATAAATAACAAAGCTTGGTAGGGGTCGAGGGTAGTCAATAGGTCAAGGTTGATGAAGTGATAGTTGAGATAGATTTGGGTTGAAAAAGAGTTGCGATGAAAGAGGTTGCTAGGTTATGATATAGAGCGGTACGACGAGCTTGGATAAGCTCGTCGCCAAAAGATGAACAAGCATTGATGTGCGAGATCGACATCACATGATTTACCGACATGGGATTTAGGGTAAAAGGTTTTGGAGCGATGCGACACGAAGAATTGGGTAGGTTCCATGCTAGCGAGTCAGGGTGTACGTGCGACGTACAAGGTTGGAGTGAGATGTGTTGCGAAGAGATAGGTACTAGGATTTAAGGAGAAAAGATTTTGCGGAATTTGTTAGGTTCATCGCTACACGATGAACCTGGTAGCTACAACGTGCAAGATTTACGTTGCATAAATTGGCGATACGGGAGAACATCGAAAGATGGAGGATTATATGGTATTGATGGCTTGCTGGTCCATTCTAGAGCTCCAAGAGTAGTACCAAAGGGTACTACGCGTTTCTACGAACGCATGGGCGCAAGAATCGCCCAAAACGGAGTTACGGTTGAAAAGATATAAAGATTTAAAGGTTCTAGAGGCTTACTTGTAATTACAGAAATATACCGAGGGCATATCTATAATTACAGAAAGGTTTTAGGGACTGAAAAGTAATTACAGAAAGTTTTGGGGACCAATCTGTAATTATGGAAAAGTTTAAGGGCTTTGGTGTAAAAAGACAGGGGCTAAAATATAATTACAGAAAAGTATAAGGTCGTTTCTGTAAAAAGACAGGACCTAAACAGAATTATCCACAAGTTCAGGGACTTATCTGTAAAAGTACAGGGACTGGGGATTTTCTGGATTTTCCTGATTTATTTTCCAATTGGAAAAACACGTGGACCGAGTCCACGGTCTCGTGGACCGGGGCTGGGATCCGGTCCACAGCTTACGGTGGACCAGAGAGATCTGGGCCATCGGATTTCGAATGGAGGGTTGAGATTTAAAACAAATGAAGGGGTAAGCGCGATCTAATTGTGGCCGTTGGTGGCGGATTGGACGGCTGTGGTTGATCCGGCGAGCAGGGCGGCGGCCGGAAACAGCGGGACGGCGGCGCCATGCGCAGGCTCGCCGGAGCTCGGTGTCTCAGCGCTCCGGTGGCTCAATCTCGATGCGGAAAGGCTAGGGAGAGAGAGGAGAGTACGGCGCGCTCACCACGGAGCTCGTCGACGTCGCGCACGGGCGGAGGGGTGCTGACGACGACGCGAGGCGGAGCGCGACGGCGGCGCTCGACGGAGAAGGGGAAGGAGGGCGGCTCGTCGACTTCTTGATGGCCGGTGCGGTGCACGTCACCGAGACGAAGCGGAGGCGCGTACGCGGCGACAGAGACGCGGCCGGGAGGGTGGCCGGCGTCGAGCACGCGCGGCGGCGGACGGCGGCGCGCGGTGCAGAGGGTGCTCTGGGGCTCCTCGAGCTAGGCGAAGAGGCGCAGGAGGAGCTGCTCAACCTCGTGATGCTGGAGCACGCTCGCAGAGGGCGAGGGGGAGCTCCACGGCGGCTAATCGAGCGGTGGTCGTTGACGGAGAAGAAAAGGGGGAAGAGCTCGAATTGGAGCTCGGTGGGTGTCGAGGCTAGGAGCTACGCGTCGGGAAAGGAAGCGCATAGCTTTTATAGCGGAGGAGAGTGAGAGGGGAGGGCCAAGAGCGAGCGCGCGACGGGAGCTCGGCTCGGTCGCCGGCTCGGTCGTTGTCTGCCATCGCGGACGGGACGCGACGAGGGAAAAGGTGTGGGCTTCCATGCCGATGACGAGGGCAGGGGTATGGCCACAGGAGAGCGGAGATGACATAGCGACGGAGCTTCACGTGGGCGAGGCGACGCGCTGACGGAGAGGCGACGTCGGCGACATGGGCGGCGTACGGCGTCTTGACTGGAGGAGAGGAGGAAGACTGAGGTGGAGTTGGGCCAGGCTGGGCCGTGGCGCTGGGCTGCAGTGGGCTTCGGCCTGGAGGGAAGAAAAGAAATTAAAGGAAGGAGAGGGGGAGCGGATTGGGCCGTGGGGGGAGGATTCGGCCCGAGAGGAGTTAGGGAAAAGGAAAGGTTTCTTTTTTTCCTGGAATTTTGAGTTTAGTCAAATTTGAATTGGTTTCAAATTTGAATAAGAGACAAAATTGATTTAGCACCCAAAATAAAACTCCCAAAAATGCATAAGATGATTTTTGCATGCAGGTTTTAAATTCAAGGTTTTGAATTCAAGTTGAATTTGCAAAGGTTTAACTTAAAATTATTTTAGTTTGTTGTAAATTCAAAAGTTCAACTTTTAGTGAATTTAAATGCAAGCAAACACTTGAGCATTGGTTTTAATATTTGAAAATTTCATATTATAACTAGGTTTTAATTTATTTAGTGCATTTTGTTTTTGAAAATTCATGGAAAGATAAGAGTTGGACAAAAATTTAAATTTTGAGTGATTTTTATTCCTTTTTGAAATGCTTTGAAATTTTGGGGTGTTACAAGGTCGCTGGGGAGCGTGGTCGCCGTGCAAGTGGCCACGTCGGGGGCGAACAGGCGCAGCTGCTCCGTTGTGTAGTTGAGGGAGCAGAGGAAGTCCACGTAGTCCCGCGCGCCGGCGTCGTACACGAGGCCCGGTTCCATGGCGAGCTGTGGGCGGACATGCCCGGCACCGGCGGCGAAGGGAGTCGCGGCACGGTCGTCGTCTGTGATGCTAAGTTGAGAACACCAAAACATAGGGTTTTTTTCGACGAAGCCAAAAGGCCCAAAACAGAGTTTTCCTAGTTATGCTAAACACAGGTTTTTAATAATTTGTTTGGCAAGCTTCAACTTGATTTCTTACATTGCAGTCATAAGAACTTTCTGCAGATAAACTGAATCATATTGTCAACACAACTGATCAATAGATCAACACGTCAACAGGATCAGTTACTACGTAGAGACACAGCACCGCTGCATCAGTTCTTCCACATGATGGCCACCGGGCTCCTGACTTGATGCTTCGCGTTCTCCCAGATGATGTGCCCGAACTCTGACCCTGATCCTCCGCCGGCGTCGCTTCTGAACTCGACGGAGTAGGTCTTCTTCTCGTACTGCTGCTTGAACTCCAGGGTCGCCGGCGTGACCGTCACCTTGACGTGCCTCGGCACTACGACGGTGACGTTGTACGTCTCGGCCTCCTCGGACACCTTGGTCACCGTCCTTTTCAGCGTGCGGACGTCGGCGCGGCCGTGGAAGACGACGACGAAGGAGGGGTAGTTGAGGTCGCTGGGGAGCGTGGTCGTCGTGCACGTGGCCATGTCGGGCGCGAAGAGGCGCAGCTGCTCCGTGGTGTAGTTGAGGGCGCAGAGGAAGTCCACGTAGTCTCGGGCGCCGGCGTCGTACACCAGGCCCGGCTCCGTGGCGAGCTGTGGGCGGACGTGCCCGGCGCCGGTGGCGAAAGGAGTCGCGGCCGTGGCGCTGCGGCTGCCGTCGGCGGCGACAGCGTTGTCGAGGATGTCGCGTTGCGTGTTGTCGAGGCTGGCCGCGGTCGTCATCAGCGCCGACCGTATCATGGCCGGCGTCCAGTTCGGATGCTTCTTCTTGATCAGCGCCGCGACGCCGGCGACGTGCGGACACGACAGGGACGTGCCCATGGAAATCAAATAGCTTTCTTTTCCCCTGTGAGTAGGGATGGCAATCTCACCCGCGGGTGCGGGCACCCGACGGGTCCCGCACCCGTCGGGTGCGGGTGCGGATGCAGTTTTCCACCCGCGGGTGTCACCCGCACCCGCCCCGACACTTCGCGGGTGCGGATGCGGGTGTCATTTTTCACCCGCGGGTGCCCGACGGGCGCCCGAATCAGCCTACCAATCAAATTTAGCCCAACTCGCTATGCATTTCACACTGCCCACCAATACAATTTCGGCCCAGCCCACTAGCAACTTGCATACCATCCCAGTGCGCTCAACCCTACCTGACACCATCCCACTCCCAGCCGCCGCCGCCCACCACACAGGCAGCGAGCATGCGATGTGGCGAGGCGATGGCGCACGGTAGGCAAGGCCGGGCACGTCAAGTCCGTGGCGGCGCAGTGCTGGCGTGACGCGCGAAGGGAAGCAGCTGGGCCAGTAGTGTCCTCCGTGCTGCTAATGTGAGGTAGATGGAGAAAATTTGCCGTGGGCACGAGAATGTTCTGCCCCGGCGCCACGATGTCCGGCTTGATGAGCTCAGGGACGATCGCGTTTGGCCCTCGCGATGAGAAGCTCGCCACAATCGGGGCCCTGTTCTCGCCGACGACCGTCTCGCAGGGAAAGGAGAAGGACGCCATTGGGTACAGCGTCGAGGCCATGTAGGCCCTGAGCTTCTCGCCCGCGGTGTAGCTGAGAGTGAGTGCCGGGAGGGTGTAGAATTGGAATAGCCACACCGGGGTATCATCTCGGGACCAGGTGGAACTGTCCAAGAGAACTATCCCGGCACCCCCAGCAGCCCGCACCAGAGTTTCACTGAAATTGGCGTTTGGGACCGTGCACACCACGATCGCGCCCTTGATCTTGTCAGGCGTGAGAGCATCTTTCGAGCAAGAGCTGGACACCAACGGGATCATGGTAGTCCCGTTGGTCTTGATGGTGTAAATGGACTGCCCGGCCACCACTTCTCCGTCCCCAAGGTTGAGGTTCGCCGGGAACAGCCTGTCCACAGTGCTGGCCCCGACGCTGGTCATCCACGGCGCCACGTTGGTCACCGTAGATGCTTTGGGACCTTCATTTCCGGCCCCGAGGACGACAAGGACGCCCTTGCGCTCGGCACCAAACGCGGCGATGGAGATGGAGTCGTTGTAGAACTGGCGCGGAACGTCGTCACCGATGGAGACGGAGACGATGTCCACGCCATCTTTCACCGCGGCATCCATTGCCGCGACGATTGCTGCTGCTGTGGGCTCGACCCCCACGCTGTACATTGCGATCTTCGCCTTGGGCGCCACGCCCCTCGCCGTGCCCCGCGCGAACATGGCCATGCCAGCATCACGGTCCTCCGAGCCGGCGGCAGCCGCTGCCGACTGCGTGCCATGCCCATACATATCCCTCGGCGAGTCCACACCGCCACTGGTGAAGTCCTTGGCGCCGACCAGCTTGTTGTTGCACGAGATGGCTTTGTACGGCTTGTACACGCCGGAGTCGACGCACTTGCCCTTCCAGCTCGACCGGACAGGCCCGAGTCCGCTGTCGTTGAAGCTCGCGCTCTCCGGCCAGATACCGCTGTCGAGGAAGCCGATGATGACGCCGTCGCCGAAGTCGGTGTCCTTCCATGCTCCAAACCCGGGGTTCAGGCCGAGGAACCCAGGCGACCTCGTGGTCAGGAACCGGAGCTCCCTGTCCTCGTGAACGCCGGTCACACCAGCGGCGTTCGACATGCGCCGTGCCTCGTCGCCGGTGAGCCGGACGGCGAACCCGTGCATGACGGTGTCGTAGGTGTACAGGAGGCGGCGGCTGGAGCTGGCCGCTGCACGAGGTGAGTGAGTGGCCACCAGGGAAGTGTACCAATCCTCGTGCGCGGTGAACTGCGACGGCTTGGCGAGGTGATCAGCATGGACGATGTAGGTGCTGATGTGGTCTGCATGGCCCTTGGGTTCTGGAATGGGAGCTGAGCGGGTGATCTGGGCGAGGAGGAGAAACAGTGTCACGTAATGCAGGAAAGAAAAGGAGATCGTGGACGCCATGGTTGCGATGTGAAGCTTCAAGCTTGTGGTGAAGGCATGTTTGAGATGGGGAAGGGCCAGGCCTTATATAGAGGATTGGAGGCTTGTTCAGGTTTGGGGCCGCTTGTCCAATTTGTCAGAGATTGCACTCTATTGATAAACAGATGGCTTAATGGACACTGCGCTCAACAAGCTTGTCCAGCAGGTAGTAGAAAGTGTGATTCTGCACGAAAGAACAGATATATACATGTACCTGCAGGTTAGAGTTGTGTACACTTCATAGCTTATACCAAATATACTTCCGGAGCTTATCATTTATTCCTCATCTCATTTGCGTTCAGTGCAGTTCAACAAACACCACATCAAAGCGCATGGTGTCAGATATTTATGGATGCCTTAGCATGGACCTGAGTGAAAACTAAATATAGGTTTCGTGAAGTACTTTGGGTGTCCATTGTTTTGTATAGGACAAAACTTATTTCAACTGATACTTTCATTCTGAGTTGAATGACGACTTGTTGAAGCAAGCGACAGTGAACATTCTGAGTGGAGCCAAAATCAAATTTGTGGACCTGGCAGAGGTGAGACCTGAGGAAGGTTGAGGCTGGCAGACGTGTGAACAAGTTTAATTGGAAGCAAGAAGAAACCGTGTGGAACTAAACCATCAACCACCTAGCGAACAAACCATTGGGACAATTAGAAACTTGATCCATGAATGGCTGAGCAGAGCTTTTGTGGTGTCTTCCAAGTAAGCAAACTCCAATATATTCTCTGCCATGTTTAGCTATTTTTTGTGGTGAACTGAATAGTTGATGCATTATCTTATTGTGTCTATGTTACAATAGCCAAGTATTGTCATACATAATACTAGTGGTTGTTGGACCATTGTCTAGCTATTGTGCTGCCACTTTCTGCAAATATTGGGCCCAATGCTTTTCCAATTACTGGCAGGCAGAGTGATAATGGTTGTTGAACCATTATTTTGATTATTTGCCTCCCGGACACATAAGTTATACGTCACATCAATGTCCGAATGCAAATGGCAAGGATATCACTGATCTCATCTCATAATCTGCCCACTTTCTGCTAAATGAGCTCATCAGAATCCAAACAAAGTAATCAAAAATGAAAAAGAAAAAATGTATTGTTCCTGGGTGCAAAGAAACACTGTTTTTTCTCCCAGAAGAATTAGAGACAACAAAAGAACATCATCTAAACACATCGATTTGAGCCTCTTCACAAGTATCCAGGAGAAAAGACGTAGATTCTGCCTTCACAGAGAAGCCAGGACATAGAGACATGCTCGAACAACACCATCGATATATAATTCCTCATGGTGGAACTCTAGCTTGTGATCGCTTCATCAATTTTTAAACATCGGATGAAGCTGGAAAGCATAAATTTCTTCAACTGTGTTGAGTGCTAGTTTAATCTGAGACACAGTAAGGTCCAAAGGATATGCTCCTCGTCAGAGCACCATTATTGTGTCAGATATAGAAGCCTTAAGCATGAAGTTGGAATTCATGCTAAATAAAGTTTTCGTCTAGCAATTTGGATTGTCTGTTTGTTTCTGGAATAAAACAAAAATAAATCAGCTGAGAACTATTCTCAGTTAGATGATTTGTTGACGCAAGCAAAAGAGATCATTTTGATGTGTGATAAATATTGTGTCACAGTGACAGAACAATTGGAAGCCGATATTAATGGCTCAGACACTTTGGTTTCAGCTCTTCAGTTATACGTCACACCAATGTTCAAATGCAGATACCGGGCCAATGTGAGGCCAAACAGAGTCCTAATGGTTGTTGACAATTGTTCAGATTATTTCCCTGAAAACATAATTTATGGGTCACACCGATGTCCAAATGCAAATGATAAGGAAAGATAAATATTGTCAGACATAATACTAATGGTTCTTGGACAGTTGTTTGGACATTTTGCTTTCAGCACTCAGTTACACGTCAGAACAATGTCCAAATGCAGATATTGAAGTCAATGTTAAGCCAATACTGCCAACGCCATGTACGGGCAGACAGCGTGCATATGGTTGTTGGACCATTGTGCAGATTATTTGCCTGAAGCACGTAAATTATGGGTCACGCCATCATCCAAATGCAAACGTGAACGAAGGATGTTACAGTGCGAGTCAAGCTCTCGAACAAGCCTCCAAGCGTGAAAGCGAAATCAGGCGCACTCGAGCTGAAAGCCTGGACATCTGGTTCGTTCGAGCTCTGGTGGTCATGTGGCATGCCAATCGCTGTGGAAACGGCAATGAGCAAAGCACCCGATCGTGGGTGCACTCCCCGGCTGCCCAATCACCCTGACCCATGGATGAGCCGCCAATGCGACCAAGCGTATTCCCTCGGCCATGGCCTTTGGATCCCGCCCCACGACACGAGAGAAACTGGGCGAGCCTGACGTACGGGCCATCCAGACTCATCGCCGAACGCGTCCTATAGCGCATAGCGCACACTGCATTGCCATGTCCCAGATCGGAAGCTCCCCCATCCATGCTTCACGGTCTTGAGAGGCGTATGACCCCAAAGCTTGACTTGACCTGACCTGGGAAGAACTCCGCGTCCTCATGGCAGCTTCGCATGGAAGGAAAAGGAAACCAAACGAGACCCCTCCAAACTTCGTGTGCAAGTAGTCATCCTACAGCGTCTCACTCTGACACTACTCTTGCCTGCAGGAACGTGCCGAACAGCAGCGCGGGGCGGTCCGACGGATAGCAAAGGCGTGGTCACCTGGCCCCCACCAGAGTGGCCCGGACGGAGAAGTAGGCTTGCTGCTGGGGAAGGGATTGGGAGCCGCGTCTTCCTGCTTCGTGTCTATATATATCATGCCCAAGGGCTAGGCACAATTCATCACGTACTCCACCTCCATCACTCCATTCATCACGTCTCCCATGGATCTCTCGTCCGTCCTCGCGTCGCCGTCCTACGGCAAGGTGGCGGAGACCTACAAGAAGGCGGTGACCGTGGCGGCGACTGCCGCCGCGTACACCATGGTGGCGCGCAGCATGTCGCGGGAGCTCCTCCCCGACGAGCTCCGCGCCGCGGCGCGATGGGCGGCGGCCTTCGTCCGCGACCGCCTCCTGCCGGCCGCAAAGCAGCCGCGCACCAAGACCATCTTCATCAGCCCCGGCGACGACTACAGCCTGTACAACCGCCTCTACCCCGCCGCGCGCGATTACCTCGCCACCCGCATCGACGCGCACGCCGCGAGCCGGCTCTGCCTCGACGTTCGCGACGGCGACGGGCAGATCCTCTCCATGGTGCCCGGCGACTCGACGGCCGACGTCTTCGAGGGCGTCAAGTTCACCTGGACCTTGGTCGCCCGCCGCGTCGACGATGAAGACATCTACGATGGCGGCGGCGGCGTGTCCGGCGCCGGCCGCCAGGGGTCGGGGCCCTCGCTGCTGGTGGTCTCCTTCGACGCGGAGCACACGGACCTGGCACTCGGCAAGTACGTGCCCTTCATCATGGCGACGACGGAGGAGGCGCGGCGGCAGCGTCGCACCCTCCTGATCTTCATGAACGAGGGCTCGTCGTGGCGCGGCATCACCCACCAGCACCCGGCCACGTTCGACACGCTCGCCATGGACTCGGCGCTCAAGCAGTCCGTCATCGCCGACCTCGACCGCTTCCTCAAGCGCAAGGACTACTACCGGCGCATCGGCAAGGCGTGGAAGCGCGGGTACCTTCTCTACGGGCCGCCCGGCACTGGCAAATCCAGCCTCGTCGCCGCCATGGCCAACTACCTCCGCTTCGACCTCTACGACCTCGATCTTTCCGAGGTGTACCACAACTCCATGCTGTCCGGGCTTCTCAAGGGCATCGCGAGCAGGTCGATCCTCGTCATTGAGGACATCGACTGCTGCAACAGCGCTGCGTCGAGGGAAAAAGATGACGGTGATGGCAGCCCTTCACAAACACAGTCCTCCTCAGACAAGGTAAACGCTAGCATGTTCTTGATTATTCTTGGACAATTAATACACATTCTATGGTTTCCGACTGTAAATTGGTAATAACATTTCGATGCATTCCTGAATGTTGTGCAGGCCCAGAAGCGTGTCGATGTAACTCTGTCGGGGCTCCTCAACTTCATCGACGGGCTGTGGTCGACGAGCGGCGAGGAGCGCGTCATCGTCTTCACCACCAACTACAAGGACCGCCTCGACCCGGCGCTGCTCCGGCCTGGACGCATGGACATGCACATCCACATGGGCTACTGCGGCTGGGAGGCGTTCAAGACGCTGGCCAGAAACTACTTCCTCGTCGACGACCACCCTTTGTTCCCGGAGATTCATGAGCTGCTGTCGGGTGTGGAGGTGACGCCGGCCGAGGTGTCGGAGATGCTGCTGCGGAGTGAGGACGCCGACGTCGCGCTCCAGGGATTCGTGGACTTCCTCCAGGACAAGAAGAAAGGCGTGAAGGCGTGACGGGAGATAGATAGGAGCGCCTCTGCATCAGGCCCGTTGTGCTGCAACTAGGGGTGGGCGTTCGGTCTTACCCGATGTTTCGGTCCGGTTTTTTCGGTCTTCTCAATTTTCGGTTATCTAGAATTGCTACCCGAAATGACAACGAAAATTTGGGTACCCGACAACTTTGGGTACCTAAATTTCGGTTCGGTCTTCGGTTATACCCAAACTACCCAAATTAGCATTAATTTTCAGAGAAAAAATAAAATAAACTTGATTATACCTAAAATACACTATGCAATCAACTTGATAATGAACTACCATTATATGATAGGAGAAACATGAATATGATGAATGAGTAACAAAGGATGTTATGTGACCATAGTTTGAGTCTATGTACTAAATCCTACATCATCACACTAATTTGGGTAGTTTGGGTAGTTCGGGTACCCAAGGGTACTACCCGAAATTGAACAATAAAATTCGGTTACCCAAGAGTACTACCCAAACAAGTACCCGAAGACCGAAATTCCGGTTTTTTCGGTCTCG
The DNA here is from genome assembly GCA_007726485.1 of Eragrostis curvula. NCBI lineage: Eukaryota > Viridiplantae > Streptophyta > Magnoliopsida > Poales > Poaceae > Eragrostis > Eragrostis curvula. Next base: position 10,479,897 of record CM017442.1, read on the forward strand.
GTCTCGGTTTCTTCGGTTTCGGTGTTTGGGTATCGGTTTTTATGCCCACCCCTAGCTGCAACCTAGCTTTTGTGTTGATGATGACGATCCTTTATTAGTTCTTTACTTCTCGTAATTTCTCTGTCGAACTGCTAATGTGTTCGTAGGCAGTAATTGTCTCCAGATGTCGAACCTAGCTACTAATCTACTATTATTGTCGAACTACATTATGAATCTAGTTGGAACTGCTTTAATTTGTGGTGAAATCAGTCTTTAACCTCTTGCCTCTTTGTTATGGGTCACGAAACATTAAGAGATCGTTTAAGCTTACTGGGTTACATCCTAATAGTGGTAGTGTGGAAGATGTAGAAATTAGCTATGATCTATGTCTGCCTGCTGCCTGAAGTGTTTCGTTGTGGCTGCAACTTCTGACCAAGGAACCCAGGCAACCTCGTGGTCAGGTACTGCAGCTCCCTGTCCTCGTGAACGCCAGTCACGCCGGCGGCGTTCGACATGCGTCGTGCCTCGTCGCCGGTGAGCCGGACGGCGAACCCGTGCGTACGTGACGGTGTCGTAGGTGTACAGGAGGCGGCCGCTGGAGGTGGCCGCTGCACGAGGTGAGTGAGTGGCCACCAGGGAAGTGTACCAATCCTCTGTGCGCGGTGAACTGCGACGGCTTGGCGAGGTGATCAGCATAGACGATGTAGGTGCTGATGTGGGTTGGATGGTCCTTGGGTTCTGGAATGGGAGCTGAGTGGGTGATCTGGGCGAGGAGGAGAAACAATGTCACGTAATGCAGGAAAGAAAAGGAGATTGTGGACGCCATGGTTGCGGTGTGAAGCTTCAAGCTTGTGGTGAAGGCATGTTTGAGATGGGGGACGGCCTTTTATAGAGGACTCGAGGTTCAGGTTTGGGGCCTTTTGTCCAATCTGTCAGAGACTGGGCTCTATTGATAAACAGATGGCTTAATGGACACTGCACTCAACAAACTTGTCCAGCAGGTAGTAGAAAGTGTGATTCTGCACGGTACCTGCAGTTTCTGCTTTGCAGAGTTGTGTAAACTTCATAGCTTATCCCAAATATACTTCTGGAGCTTATCATTTATTCCTCCTCTCATTTGCGTTCAGTGCAATTTTCATCGAAGACGCCCCACATCAATGCACCATGAACCTGAGTAGAGGTTTCGTCCAGAACTTCAGGCTTCCATTGTGATATAGGACGAAGTTATTTCAACTTATACTATTATTCTCAGTTGGATGTTGAACATTCTTAGCTGCTCCAAAATCAAATTTGGAACTGGTAGAGGTGACACCTCAGGGAGGTTGAGGCTGGTCGACGTGTGAACAAGTTCAATGCGAAGCAAGAAGAAACCGTGGCGAACTCATCAATCAACCACATACCAAAGAAACCATTGGCAAATCATAAACTTGATCCAGGAATGGCTGAACAGAGCTTTTGTGGTGTCTTCCAAGTAAGAAAGCGCCAATATACTCTCTGCCATGTTTAGCTATTTTGTGGTGAACTGAATAGTTGACTTGTTATATGTATAGTTACAACATTGTCATACATAATACTAGTGGTTGTTGGACCATTGTTTAGCTATTTGCCTTCACTTTCTGCAAATATTGGTCCCAATGTTATTCCAATTACTGGCAGTCAAAGTGATAATAGTTGTTGAACCATTACTTTGATTATTTGCCTCGTTGACATATAAGTTATACGTCACACCAATGTCCGAATGCAAATGGGAAGGATGTCACCGTTCTCATCTCATAATCTGTCCACTTTCTGCTAAATGAGAATCCAAACAAAGTAATCAAAAATGAAAAGGAAAAATGCATTGTTCCTGGGTGCAAAGAAACATTGTTTTTTATCAGCACAATAAGAGACAACAAAAGAACGTCATCCAAGCACATCGATTTGAGCCTCTTCACGAGTGTCCAGGAGAAAACAAAAGTAGATTCTGACTTCCTGTTAATTTGTAAAAATGTTAAGAGAAAACAGGACGTAGAGATAAGCTGGAACAACACAGTTCCTCGGTGGAACTACTTGTGATCGCTTCATCAAATTTTAAAGAGTAAAGTGCATCCCAGGCCCTTTAACTATTTCAGAATTCTCGTTTGGGTTCATGAACTCTTAAAACAAAGATTTACGTCCCTAAACTATTTCAGGGTTCTCATCTAGGTCCATAAACTCTTAAAATGGCAATTTAGGTCCCAAAACTATTTAAAGATTCTCATTTGGGTCCATAAACACTCAAAATTTTTGGTTCTCTAATCATGTTTGGTGCTTAGCCATTCAAAATATGGCTTGCGTTTGAATCATAATGACATCATATACAATGTTTGAATTTCCGTTGCTACCGGTAATACTGGAACAACCGAAATGTCTGTTTTTTCAAAAGACCAGTCTGGAAACAGAACAAAATTTTAATTTCAAATTTTGAATCCAAAAATAAAAAACCGGTCAAAATGTCTGGAAACCGGACCCAAATTAAAAAAAAGTTCAGAGAGGAAAAATAGAAAAATGTTCAGTTTTTTTTCAAATTTGAAAACAAAAACCGAGGAACAGTGTAACCGCACCAGACCAGTTTTTCCAAAAATCGCCTGGTTTGCTGCGGTGAAAATAGGGCTATCTAGCACCTGACCAAAATCTTCGTTTTGAGAGTTTTTTTATCCCAGATAAGAACACCAAATTTTTTTAGGGATCTTAATCTTCATTTTGAAAGTTTTTCAACCGAGATAAGAACACAAATATATTTTTGGGACCTAAATTGTCATTTTAAGAGTTTATAGACCCAGATGAGAACCTTGAAATAGTTTAGGGACCCAAACCTTCGTTTTAAGAGTTCATGGACCCGGATAAGAATCCTAAGATAGTTTAAGGATTTCGGATGCACTTTACTCAATTTTAAATATCGGCTGAAGCTGGAAACCATAAATTTCTTCAAATCAGTTGTGTTGAGTGCTAGTTTAATCTGAAACACAGTAAGGTCCAAAGGATATGCTCCTCGTCAGAACACCATTATTGTGTCAGATATAGAAGCCTTAAGCATGAATCTGGAATTCATGCTAAATGTAGTTTTCGTCTAGCAATTTGATTGTCCGTTTGTGTCTGGAACTCAGTTGGTGTCGAATGGCTACACGGCTCATTTCATTTCATGCTATCTGATATGCTGAGTGACTACGCATTTCAAGTTCATGGTTTGGAGTGTGAATGAAATCTGTAACTCGCCCGAGATTAGAAGGAGCATGACCAAGGCAGTTGCCGAGACCTTGCCCTTCAAGGCTGAACTGAGTTTTTCTTTGTTGGATGAGGACGGGAAGATGTAGAAGAATATCTATTTATATTGTCTAGCAGGTACATTGATTACTGCTTGATCTTGGATACTTGCAGGTTGGACAGAACTATTCCTGACCGAATGTTAGAGGGAGTCCGGGGAAGATGGTGCCTAGTGCATTGATTGGTACCATGTGTTTTTTCTTTAAAAAAATGGATGTGCATATCTTGGTTTTGGATACTCTCAAGTTGTTGGGAAATTTATTTATGGCCTAAATGAGTTCTGATTTCCTAGGCAAAAAGGGTAGAAGCGGTTGACTGCACTAACCAAGTACATTGATTGCTAGTACAATGCATGCTAAGGAACGGATGTGCGTATGTCGGTCCTGGATACTAGGGAAAAAATATTAATAGGTCTAGACACATATCAATGTTATATAAACAAAGGTTGCGCGATATTTTTTGTTTATTAAATTTTATTGTATTACTTTATTGGAGCGAAATAGAAGTGGCATCTCATCGGCTGGCACAGGAAGTAGAGTAGACCACAAGCGCAACCTCTTTCTTCCTCCTCCTGCCGTCCTCGAGCCACTCGCCTCACTGTGCCCTGTGCCCGTCGAAATCAAATAACACAATAGATTTTTTTAAAAAAAAATCACACAATCTTTGTCTACATAACATATTGATGTGTGTATAGGCCCATTAATGATGTTTGCCCGAGTATCTAGGACTAAGATACACACATCCAATCCATAACATGCATAGTAGCAATCAATGTACTTTGTCAATACAATTGACCCTTTTCTTGCCTAAGAAATCAAATATCAGTTCAGCCATAAATAACTTGAGAGTATCCAGAACCAAGATATGCACATCCATTCCAAAAACACATTGTACCAATTAATGCAACCATATAATTTTATATAGCATTTCCCATCCCCTACTAGTCATCCAAAAAATCAAAGATCTTTTTGGTCATGAGTAATTATGTCCAGCCTGCACGTATTCACGATCAAGTAGCACTCAATGTGTACCTAGACAACATAAATAGATATGCTTGTACATCTTTCAGTCCTCGTCTAACAAAGCAAAACTCGTTCAGCCATGAAGGGCAAGGTCGCATCAACTGCCTTGGTCCTGCTCCTTCTAACCATGGGTGAGTGACATATTTCATCCAGACTTCAAACCATGAAATGAAATGAGTAGTCACTTGGCAAATGAGATAGCATGAAAGGAAAGTAGGCAATCGACACCAACTGGTAACAACCTGATAGTTAACTAATCACGTAATCCATGATTAATATTGGTTGGTTGATCATTTGATTGAGCAGGTTCTGAGGCAACAATGTGCAATTACACGAGCATCTTCGACGGGTGCATGAGTACCAAAAACTGCGCCTCAGCCTGTATCCATGAGGGGAGCATTGGTGGATACTGCAAACACATCCCAGGCCACAACTTACGTCATTGCACGTGCTTTAAGAACTGCGATGGGGCAGGCGGCAGCGGTGGCGGTAAAGCACCACCGATGGAGATGACACAGGATAATAAGCCGATGACGTTAACAGCAGGGGCTTGGAGAGCCAGAGGCCATGCATGAGAAGCTAAAGGAGTGCCATAGAGACTCTTGTGCATAGCAAATCTATCTTGAGTTGATTGTAATAATGAAATAGTTTTGTTACCTGTGTTTGCCTTGCCTTTTCTTTTATGATTATGCCATACTTTATTTACTAAGTTGTACTATATTTATGCTTTGATATTCGTCGAGTATTATCACGATGACAAAGAGGAGAGCACAATATACTACTATATCTATTGTTAGTATATGTTGTTTATCAAGAAAAGGGAGTATATGATAATGAAATATCTTTCAGCATAAATTTCGGAGGCTAGCATCATCCGAAAGTAGAAGTGATGTTGTAAACTCGTAAACTAAGAACAAACGAACTAGACGGGGCATTTCTGATGTTTTGAAGAAAAAAACAACAAACAGTTGCCGCGGCAAGCTGGTGCTGGATGTGAACCATCGCCGGTCCTTGGTGGGTCCAAACATGTCGTGTCCGTGAGGCTCGGCTGGGGAGGTGGATGCATATGCACTTGCTGGTGGACATCCAAGGCGCGCGCGTGGGTAGATGGAGTTTGCATGCCACCCGCGGCACACCGCTCGGAAGCGTACGTAGTCGATCCGCCACGTCATAGGACGCGCTGGGCGATGAGACTCGATGGCCCGTGCGTGAGGCTCGCCCAGTCTCTCGATCTCGTGTCGTGGGACGGGATCCAAGCGCTTCGTGCACGCCCAAGGGCCAAGGCCGAGGGAATGCGCCTGCTCGCATTGGCGGCTCATCCATGGGTCACAGGGTGATTGGCCAGCCGGGGAGTGCACCCACGATCGGGTGCTTTGCTCTTTGCCCTTTCCGCAGCAACTAGTAAGTCTGCCCGCGCATTTGCGCGACTAGATTTGTTAAACTATTTGAATTAGTTTCACATTATTTTTCAAAAGTTTAAACATAGTTTATTATTATATTTATAGTATTTCTAACATAGATGAAAATGTTTGGAGAAATTTTTCGCCACGTCTTGTTTGAGTGTGTGATGATATTTCTAACATAGCTGAATATTTGAATATATGCATCCTTTATTAAACCAAGAAAACTAAATAAAATTGATATTTCTAACAAAACCTTTTTTTTGTAATTTGTTTGGTCAAGCCCCTCTGCTTATTATGATCTATTGTTCTTCCATCAACATTCTTTCATCTTGAACATGTTTTTTTTTTTCAAATTTGTTTTAAGAAAATCAGACATATAACATGATATTAGCGTAAGAAAGACACAACACAAATAAAAGATATGCAATATACTTTCAGGAATAAACAATACCTATTAATTTTCCTGATTAGCCTATAGTGATGAACTTCTTAATTTTGGCTCACATGTCTCGTCTCTACTTTCAATAGTATGTGTTTGCCATATGAGACTTTAGCTGAAAGTTTTCGAGCTTTGTATAATTGTTTGCATATTCAATTTGATAGTCTTGTCCCTTGTTTTTATTGACATGGAGCACATAAGTGAATTATAAATGCTTGTTCCATACTTTATAATATGGATCCATCCATCACAAAGCCTAGTTTGTATCCTCGTCTAAACATTAAAGTACTTTTTTAATTGCGTTGACATATGATATTTTTGTGTTCAAACACCAATCATGGTGTTGTAGTGCACATATATGGGTGTATGGTAGATAGCCATGGTTCAAAGGCTTAGTTCTAATCAAGCCAGCCATTCGTGTCACCTGCCGTTACGCTTACCTAGGATCCTAAAGGCAACTCCATATGCTTCTCATAGACCCATGACTTTGCGTTTAGAGGTCTATTAAGCGATGCCAACGCTTTATCTCGAGCTTTGTAAGCAGATGGATTGCGCTCACGTGCGTCATAAGAGTTCAATAATATCTATCACATATATGTATTTAGTTAAAATAATATAATGCAATCTAAATTTTAACAATCATATAGTCTTATAGTTCATAACAATGTAATGTTAAATGTGCTCTTTATTTTTCGTCAATTATTTTGCTTCTTTCCATATTTAATAGACATATGTATACATATTTTTTTCTATATATTTACTGAATGAGGATAAATATTGTTAATATTGAACCACTAAGGCATTACATATTATGATTCACTACAATTTATTTTTCAACTAAATTATATCTGGGCCAAGCAAGGCTTTGAATCCTATTACAGTGCATTTACCCAATAATCGAAAGAGAAATTATATTTTACATTCATATGATTTTAAATTTTACTTTGACAAATGTTCAATTGTGTTTGAAATGTTAAAATAGACATCTATTTATTAATTTTTATTATTTCAAATTTAGTTGTTTTTAGACTCATGATGGCATTGTAGGTAAGTTAGAAATCGGAATTAAGGATATTTTTAGCTATTTTTTTACTCATAATGGCCATGGTAAGTATTTAGAAATAGGTTTGAAGGGTATTTTGTCTATTTTTTATTCCGAATTTAGCTATTTTTTGGCTCATAATGGCATGGTGGGTAATTTAGAAATATGTGCAAAGGGTATTTTGACTATTTATTATTATTCCGAATTTAGCTTTTTCATAAATATTTATAGGGGGTTTTGTGACTAATTGCTTCATAATGGTAGTGGTGGGTAATTTTCTCTTCTTATTTTCTCGGATTAACGTGGGAATTTCTAGCATTTTAGAGCGAACGTGGTGGCTCCTTTTTCTCTTTAATTATATATATATAACTAGTAAGGCTGCCCGCGCATTTGCGCGGCTAGTTTCTTATGTTTGTATTGGACATAACTATTATGTAAATTCATTGCCTATGCAGAAATTCAATATTAAAAACTTTTGAAAGTTCTTTAGTAGGGTATTGTGGGTACACGTCTGTCAAATTTGATGCAATTGAGTACAAAACTTTGATTTTGAACGTATTTGCATCCTATGGATCTAATATTTAGAACTTTGTTGTTAATATTTTGCACCTACCAATATTTTATCTGTTGTACTTTGCAAGCTTTCGTATCTTCAAGTTGACTTTTGGTTGGACAGATCTGCTAAACTGTGTTACTATGTTAGATTTATATCTCAAATTAAAATTGCCATATTTGTATAGATTTAATGATTTGTGGAAGACTTTAGATGTATTGTATCTTAAGGAAGCATAAAATGGGGACACAAAACCAAAGGAATCACAATTGTATATGATGTGCAGAATTTTCAAATTGGGTTTACAAACTATGGAGCAACCAAATAATTATCCCTAAAATGAAAATTTTAAGACCAGAAGTAACTCCTTAATTTTTTTTAGGGGGAGTAACTCTTTAAATTATTTATACTCGATGAGATGCTTGAAATTGATGGGCCTGTTCAAAGCTTTAAGCTCAAACTACTCGATTCTGATCCAGTTTCATATGTTATAAAAACATTGTATCCATACAACATATTAGGGGTTTTTTTTTTAGAAATATTGGCTGAACATATTAGGAGGTATCTATGGTTCTGGCTTTATGATTCAAATATTGTCTACCTCAGTGCTGGCTTATGGACGCATATTATGTGATGCAAGAATCGTAAAGGATTAGGAAAGTGTGCGCACCTTTTCATAGCCGCCTAGCTAACCTCAAGCATCGTCACCTAGCCTGCAGAACATATATATGAGTATTATAAATCAAACAGTCCAATCGAAAGAACCTGATGAAACTCATGCAATCCAAAACGAAGGGGGAAAATGAAGAGCTTATATTCACTGTTAATAATCACGATGTTAGTTGTACGTCTCACATGATTGCTAATCAGTCAATCCATGCCGCTGCCGCTGGCACAAACAGTTGAACATATATTTAGCATCCACTTTCCAGCAACCAAAGAAAATATTAAAAAACTAATTCTATGGTCAGATGTCATCTGGCTTGCTATTCGCCCACCAATTACACCAAATCAGTATGTGCATAATCTGAAATATATGTTGTAAAAAATTCTGATGTCAGTGGCGAAGAAGCTACATAACCCTAGAGTGGTGCCATTGCACCGCAGTAAAGCAAAATCTCGCTACTAATGAGCATGTTTGGACCACAAATGTATCTCTTAAGTTAAAGTTATCTACTACATCACACCAAGATAATAAGTTCTATTCTAGCTTTATCACTGTTTTGGACAGAGTGCAGTTTAAGTTAAAGGCAATGGCCTTATCTACTTGTTTGTAAGTGCTTCTCTCTGACTATAAAAACATGAGAAATTTTGTTCAGTTCTAATATTTATTTCACAAAGTAAAAAGGAAGCATTGTATTCTTTGGACCTAGCGGGTGATCTATTAGGGAAAATAAAATGTCATGGCTAGTTTGCTTGATCTGCACATGGTAGTTGCAATATGTACAAAGAACCCTTTGTCCAGTACATTGGAAAAAAACCCTTTGTCAATACGAGCATGGTAGAATTAAAACCTAGAAAAATTACTTATAAAAAAAGAGTGCTCTTGGAAGTATGAGCCTCTAGTCTTCACAAACTTTCTATCACAAATAAAAGCATGCAAGTAATACTTCAATACTTGTATTTAGTATTTAGTGTGCCAAATTGAGTGCACACAAATACGTGATAGAGAGATCTGGGGATCTCCTGAGTGATAAAAGCACGGTAAGGTAATATGTCATGGGAAAACAATGCATGCATCAAGTAATTTTTACCTATTCATCACAAACTTAATAACCGACTAAAAGCAAAAGGGAACCTGTGCTAGAGATTGGGTATTTGCCTGCGCCATAGGACTTGGACGTTCTGGGAGTGAGCTAGGCTGGCGTTTCTTCTGCGGCCCTTGTGACATTGATGCACATGCGTGTACGTACTTTCAACAGCAGATCGCGAACTCGCAGCGCACGTCGGCTGGTAGATTGATCCTGATAGAGAGTCAGAGACCAGATGTGTACGGACTGTTGATGGCGGCAGCGATGCCTGTTATTCGTCGATGGCTCCGTCCAGATCGCGAACTCGCGGCACGTCGGCTCTACTTCAACAGCAGATCGCGGGCGGACTGGTGATGGCGGCAGCGAGGCCTGTTGTTCGTCGACGGCTCCGTCCAGATAGCGAACTCACAGCGCACTCCTTCCTCATCGTGTTGTTGGACGTTTGGCTCGTCATGTTTTTGGAAGGGCTTGGCGAGCGTGAGGACTATTGATGGAGAACGTGATGCTTTAGGTTTTGTGGCCGGGTACGTGACGAATAATATACAGGATAGTATTAGTTATTTTATAAAAATGCAAAAAGGTATTTTGGTGTAGTTGTTTCATAATGGCAGTGGTGGGTAATTTTATCTTCTTATTTTCTCCGATTAACGTGGGAATTTCTAGCATTTTAGAGTGAATGTGGTGGCTCTTTTTTTTGATCAATTATATATATAATAGATAGATTGGCATATCTGTGTGTCACATGACCACCAGCTCGAACAACCCAGATGTTCTGGCTTTCAGCTCGAGTGCGCCTGATTTGGCTTTCACGCTTGGAGGACTGTTCGAGAGCTTGACTTGCACGCTAACATCCTTCCTTCTCGTTTACATTTTGACGATGGCGTGACCCATAACTTATGTGCTTCAGGCAAATAATCTGAACAATGGTCCAACAACCATATGCACTCTGTCTGCCCGTACATGGCGTTGGCAGTATTGGCTTAACATCAACTTCAATATCTGCATTTGGACATTGTTCTGACGTGTAACTGAGTGCTGAAAGCAAAATGTCCAAACAAACCATTAGTATTATGTCTAACAATATTTATCTTTCCTTATCATTTGCATTTGGACATCAATATGACGCATAAATTATGTGCTTCAAGGAATAATCTGAACAATGGTCAACAACCATTAGCACTCGGTTTGGTGTGACGTATATAGCGAAGGGTGTTCAGCTCAGTTGGTCGCTGGTCGCTGTTCTCACGGTGCCAACCAGAGTTCGAATCCGAGGCACCTCGCTGCTGGGCTGTGGCTCTTGGGCCCGGCCCAGCAGGGTTCGGTGGGCTGTTGTTTTTTCTTAATGAAATTTTAGGTGGACGTTGGACCCTTGAACTCTTTTTTTTTTTTTTTTGTGACGTATAACTGAAGTGCCGAAACCAAAGTCTTTGAACCAATATTTGCCACTAGGGCTGGACTAGCGAGCCAGCTCGGCTCAGCTCGTTATCTCAACGAGCTGAAATGCTAGCTCGGCTCGGCTCGTTACGAGCTCGAGGAAATGCTAGCCAGCTCGTTAAGCTCGCCGCTCGTCTCCAGCATCTCTGCTGCGACCTGGGGAACAAGACGATGACCACGATGTCGGGTACATCTTCACGCCCTTAAGCACGACGGCGTGCCGGGAGGGAAGGCAGAGGCCGACGTTATGGAGGTCGTCGCGTCCGAGTGGGGAGTAGGGGTAGGGGCGGCACCGCCCGGCTTGAGGCCATCAGCCGTCACGCGTCACGTTGCCTATCCGCGGTTTAGATCTTGACTCGGTCCCTTTCCGTCGTCGCCATGGTCATGTGGGAAGAGTGGTGAGGACAGCGACCTCATGCTCACCATGAGCTTCGGCGTGGATGGATGCAGTGTCAATGATAAAGGGGAAGGGAGAAGAGAGTGCTGCGACGGGGAAAGGAGGCGCCGACAACCTTGTGAAGCTCCTCCGAGCAAGCTCGCAAGTTAACGGCGAGGGAGCAGGGTGACGGGCCAGCGAGGCAGGCGGTGCGGCTTGCGAACGGGGCGAGGCATGCGTGCGATGGGGACTAGAGAGTAGGCAAGGTGTAATGAGAGCCCGATTCAGGCAAGGGATAAGGTGTGGAGAGGAAGGAGGGGACTGAGGGATGTTGGGCCTGTTGAGACTTGCTGGCCCGTTTGGCTCGCGAGCGGCTCACGAGCCAGCTCGTTAAACATAACGAGCTACAAACCTAGCTCGGCTCGTTAGAAAAAGTGAGCGAGCCGAGCCGAGTCGAGCCGAGCCAGTCACGAGCCGAGCCGAGCTAACGAGCTACGAGCTTTTCGTCCAGCCCTATTTGCCACACATCAAAATGATCTCTTTTGCTTGCGTCAACAAATCATCTAACTGAGAATATTTCTCCACTGGTTTTTTTGGTTCTATTCCAGAAACAAACAGACAGTCAAATTGCTAGACGAAAACTACATTTAGCATGAATTCCAACATCATGCTTAAGGCTTCTATATCTGACACTTGTGAAGAGGTTCTATATCTGAAACTACATTTAGCAGAACCTACTTTTCTTTTTCTCCTGGACGCTTGTGAAGAGGTTCAAGTTGATGTGTTTTGGATGACGTTCTTTTGTTGTCTCTAATTCTTCTGGGAGAAAAAAACAGTGTTTCTTCGCACCCAGGAACAATGCACTTTTCTTCAAAACCATGTGTTTGGGATTTTGATGAGTTCATTTAGCAGAAAGTGGGCAGATTATGAGAGATGAGAACAGGGACATCCTTCCCTTTTCCATTCGGGCATTGATGTGACGTATAACTTTTGTGCGGGAGGCAAATAATCGAAATAATAGCTCAACAACCATTAGCACCCTGTCTGCCAATACTTGAAATACCATTGGGCCCAATATTTGCAGAAGGTGCCGAAGGCAAAATAGCTAAACAATGGCCCAACAACCCCTAGTATTATGTATGGCAATACTTAGCTATTGTAACTATACATAGACACAAAATATAATGCGTCAACTATTCTTCACCACGAAATAGCTAAACATGGCAGAGAATATATTGGAGTTTTCTTACTCGGAAGACACCACAAAAGCTCTGTTGACCCATTCATGGATCTAATTTCTGATTGTGCCAATGCATGGTTTCTTTTCTAGGTGGTTGATGGTTTAGTTCCACACGGTTTCTTCTTGCTTCCAATTAAACTTGTTCACACATCTGCCAGCCTGCCAGCCTCAACCTCCCTCAAGTCTCACTTCTACCGGTTCCAAATTTCATTTTGGCTCCACTCAGAATGTTCACTGTCGCTTGCTTCAACAATTCGTCATTCAACTAAGAATGAAAGTATCAGTTGAAATAAGTTTGTCCTATACAAAATAATGGACACACAAAGTACTTCACGAAACCTATATTTAGTTTTCACTCAGGTCCATGCTAAGGCATCCATATATATCTGACACCATGGTGCTTTGATATGGTGTGTGACACCCCGTGTCACTGAGAGCACATGGCACTCACATCGCACGGAACAAAAGACAAACAGAAGCAGAAATTTCAAATTCGAAATACAAAATTTAAATAATGGCCAAACACATACTTGTGAAGCAACTCAAAATTTTCCATAACAACTTGAGCAACAAAAAATACCAGTGAGTAGCACTTCTGAAATAAGAATTTTGGAGAATTTTTGGTGATTTTTGAAATTCGTTTCGATGCTCAAATAAATCCCCAAAGTTCCAAAAATGTCCAACTTTGACTAGCTGCCATTTGAATTCTATTTCGAATTGAGATGTGCATGTTATGTCACTGGAAAGAGGATTTCATGATCTTTCGAATGCAACCAGTTTTGAAATTTTTGGAGTTCATTTGCTAGTTCAAATCGAGCGCCAAAGATTGGGGAAAATTCAGTTTGAATTAATTCAGGAAAAAGAAAAGATGCCGACGGGCCCGCATGTCAGCCACTCCACTCTCTCTGCGCGCGTCGGAGCTTTAGCTCCACGTCGCCGACGCCGACCGGCGATGTTGCGCGGCGCCCTGGCCCGCCTCCCGGCCGCGGAACGGCTCCAAAAGGCAGCCGCTCCCTCCTCGGTCGTCTCTCCCTCGCCATTCCCTTCCCCAGCCACCGAAACCCTAGCCCCACCATCGCCGCGTCGAGCTCAAGCTCGAGCTCGCCCGCGCGCCGCCGCAGCGAGACCCCTCAGGGCCGAGCTGCTCTCCAAGTAACTTCGCCGGGAGTTCCTCAGACTCGCCATGTCAACCATTCCGCTCGCTCCGGGCTGAGGAGCTCGAATCGAGCTTGTCTTCCCCGAGCCCGGCCGTGTGAGCACCTCCGCCTCACCGCCCAATCCCCGCTGCTCCGGTGAGCTTGAACTCAACCACTCGCATCCCAAGCTGCGCAAGTGCCTCTCGCACATCCCTAAACCCTCTAATCTCCTCTCTCGCAGCTCCACACGTCGGGATTCCAGTTTTCTCCCTCGTCGTCGTCGAGCCACCGAGGCGCTCTCCGACGAACTCCGTCCTCCCGGTCTCCTCGACGTCGAGACGTTGCGCACCGGCGAATCCCGTGACCCCGTGAAGCCTAGGAACCAAGCTGTGGACCTCCCCGTCGACCATCGCGACCTCGCGACCTCGTCGGAGCACCGCCGCCGCCATTCCTCGTCGCCGAGCTCTTTCCGGTCGTCCCCGCTCCTCTCTGTTGATCGAGGTGAGACCGCCGTCCCGTGCTCTCCCTTTCCGTCTAAACCCCGCGCCAAATGGTCACCTGGAGTGCCGTTCCGGCGAGCACGCCACCGCGCTCCGGCGACCACTCCGGCGAGCGCACCCCTGACCACATGGTCAGGATCGGGTGTGGCCATGCGGGATCGCGTGTGGCCGCCCTTGTGGCCCCGCGTGTGTCCTCGCGCGTGACTGGCCAGATCCGGTGTGGCCAGTCCAGATCCGGTGCGGCCCGATCTGTGTAGCCCCTGTGTGGCTCAGATCTGATTGGTTGCGCCTATATTAAGTCATTTCCAGATTTAGTTAATTTCAGAAAATGCACAGAAACTTCAAAAAGGCATAGAAAATAAAATACGCATCAGAAAAATGCAAATCCAATTTCTTTGGAATCCATGTAACACCCTCTGTCCAGGAAAAATACCAAAACGCACTTTTGCAGATTGTGTATTTTCTGGAAAATACATCTGTCCAGATCTTGTTTAATTCCTTATAAATTATCTGTTGCCCAATAAATCCTGAACTCTTGCCTGCCTGTTAAGAATCTGATAAAACACCTACAGAGGATTTTTCCACTATCACACGTTGCCTAATTATTTTCCTATGATTTAAATCATGTTTTGCACTGTATAAATTATTATAAATAATCTACTCTGCAATAAATCATGAAACTTCATCATAAATTACTTCCAGTGGCACTCTTCACCAGGAAAATGCCACTGGAGATAAATCAACTTTCGAAATCACATTATTCATTTAACTTGCCTAAGTTGATTAATGGTAAACTTAATTAAAAGTTAATGAAGGAAATACTCCAGACGAAATTAATTAACAAAGTTAATCATTTGCACTTACAGTGTAAATGACTGTCCTATCAAGTAATTAAATCATTAATTGCATCATATTCTTGCATCTAACTTTGCATTATTTTCCTTGTCATAACGTGTAGTGACAGAGACGACTCCGGAGCCACTGGACTTTCAGCTGCCGGAGGAGCAGGCCCAGGAGGTGCAGGAGGAGCAGCCGCAGCAGGACACTGACCCCGCTGACCCTGTTAGCTACGCTCCTGAGCCAGGCAAGCCCCGGTGCATGCCTCCCTATTTAGGATTTTATTTTCGCACTTGATTGGGGCTAGTAATTGATTGTGCATTAGGTTTATTAGGGGTTGATGTGAAACCTTAGAACTGCAATAGGATTACCCTTTTTATATCCTACCTTGTGTCCTATTTTTGTAGATGTGGTCTAGGTTGCGTTAGAACTTGCTATGCTTAGGGACTAGCGAACGGTAGAAGTCGAGTGGTAGGTCCCACTCGCGAGTTAGGAATTATCCTGGATTGTACTAGATGGATTTAGGATTTGTTGAGACCGGACGGGGAATTGTTTGTGTAGGATGGTTGGAGAAGGCTGGGCCTTCACGGTGGTGTAGCCCCGTCTGTGTCGATTGAGGACCGTTCGTTGTTGGCCCTATTGAGCAAGTTCGAACGTACTGATCACATGCTAGTGTTTTTATGGGCCTAGTAAACCTAGTAGCCTGTGACGCCCTGATGTCTAGCGGATACTTGCACTTTCTATCATGGTACTTGGGAGAGAAGGGATGCCTCCCAATCGGGGCGTACGTCTTGGACGGGGACCGTGCGGGAGGGCCTTTCTCGGGAGGTGTGAGACCCAGCCAGCTTTAGGGGGGATCAGCGTAAACGGTTGCTGCATGCGACTTTTGCGCGTGTGTGGCGTGTGGTCAGGTTTTTTCTCTTGCAGGATGTACATCGATGCCGCCGCTCTCGGTCAAGAGCAACCTTGCTCAGTGCGCCACATCGTAGTGTGATATGATTGATGATGATGACTAGTACTTCTATTATTGTATCTCATTACTGCTATATTGATGATATGATGTATTGTTACTTATATCTGTTTTAGCTAGATGCACATTGCTTTATTGGATAAGTACTTAAATGAGAATTAAAACTTGAAAGTAAGGACCAAGTAATTAGTGCGGTTTTATGCTATTGAGTCAGCCACCCCTTTTGTAGCCTTGCATATTAGGAGTCGGCTGTAGTTAGCCTTTTGACGGGTAAGTCTTGCTGAGTATTAGTCGCTCAGGGTTTGGCTCTTTATGATTTTATTGCAGGTAGCACCTTTATCCCCGACTCTACGGGTGGAGGTGGACAGTGGGATGGCCAGCTTCCCTATGGTTGGACAGCCCACTGGGAGACTGAGGAGTGATCTCCTCTTGAGTCCGCATCTTCATGGCTTTAGATGCGGGTTCTTGTGTATCGTGAGCGCGTGCGCTTGTACCTTTATTTCTAGACTTGTATCGTTTATTTCCGCTGTGCGACTCTGTGTTTTAAATGGATTAATGTAACTACTTAAAGACTTAATTTGTGCTTTTTATATACTGTACTGTTGCGTCTGTTCATCAGCGCTATACCGACTCAATCCTGCGAAAAGCGGAGACGCTTCATGGTGTTTATTGAATTGCACTGAACGCAAATGAGATGAGGAATAAATGATAAGCTCCAGAAGTATATTTGGTATAAGCTATGAAGTGTTAACAACTCTAACCTGCAAAGAAGAAACAGCAGGTACATGTATATATCTGTTCTTTCGTGCAAAATTCACACTTTCTACTACCTGCTGGACAAGGGTGTATTGTTGATCACACTGTACATTAAGCCATCTGTTATCAAGAGAGTGCAGTCTCTGACAGATTGGACAAGCGGCCGAAACCTGAACCAGCCCCCAATCCTCTATAAAAGGCCTGGCCTTCCCCATCTCAAACATGCCTTCACCACAAGCTTGAAGCTTCACACCGCAACCATGGCGTCCATGATCTCCTTTTCTTTCCTGCATTACATGACTCTGTTTCTCCTCCTCGCCAGATCACCCACTCAGCTCCCATTCCAGAATCCAAGGACCATGCAGACCCCATCAGCACTTACATCGTCCATACTGATCACCACGCCAAGCCATCACACTTCGCCGCTCACGAGGATTGGTACACTTCCCTGGTGGCCACTCACTCACCTCGTGCAGCGGCCAACTCCAGCGGCCGAATCTTGTACACCTACGACACCGTCATGCACGGGTTCGCCGTCCGGCTCACCGGCGACAAGGCACGGCGCATGTCGAACGCCGCTGGCGTGACGGGTGTTCACGAGGGCAGGAAGTTCCGTACCCATACCACCAGGACTCCGGGGTTCCTTGGTCTGGACTCCGGGTTCGGTGCGTGGAAGGACACCGACTTCGGCGACGGCATCGTCATCGGCTTCGTCGATCTCGGCATCTGGCCGGAGAGCCCGAGCTTCAACGACAGCGGGCTCGGCCCAGTTCGGTCGAACTGGAAGGGCAAGTGCGTCGGCGCCTTTGACTTCGACGCCAGCCTGTGCAACAACAAGCTGGTCAGCGCCAAGGCCTTCCGCGCTGCTGTCCCTTACGAAGTCCCGCCCCTCTCCCCAAGGGACTGGGAAGGCCACGGCACACACGTGGCGTCAACGGCCGCGGGCTCGGAGGTCCCTGTCTCCGGGCAGGGCACGGCGAGAGGCGTGGCGCCCCGAGCCAGGATCGCCATGTACAAGATTTACCAGGATCATACAGCGGCAGACACTGTCGCGGCGATGGACGCCGCGGTGAAGGACGGCGTCGACATCATCTCGATGTCTCTCGGTGAAGACCCGCGCGCGTTCCACGACGACCCCGTCGCCGTCGCCGCGTTCGGCGCCGTGCGAGCGGGCGTCTTCCTTGTCCTTTCGGGTGGCAACGATGGGCCATGGGATTCCACGGTGACCAACGTGGCGCCGTGGATGACCACCGTCGGCGCCGCCACCGTCAACCGGCGGTTCCCGGCGAACCTCAACCTCGGCAACGGCGCAGTGCTCACTGGCCAGTCCCTTTACAGTAAGGGCACCACGCCAACACTGGGACGCCCGAGTGGCCAGAGCCAGAGGGCTCCGGGAGCTTCGCTCCTGTCGGCCCGGGTTCGATTCCCAGCTGCGGCACGGGCGCTGCAGTGAACAGTGCCAGAAATGGTATTGTTCATTGTAGTGAAAAAAAATCCCCTCGCTTTCCCCGGGTCAAAGCACATGGTTAAGACTCGCGCCGAAACTCACAACGGCTAGCTGAGTCCCTGTGTAGGATCGGGGAGAGGGTTCGGGGGTTTTCTCGGCCTGCGTGAGAGGCTCTCCTCCTTAGCAAAATGCCGTCGGAGGCGGTCTTACCCCCGGCAGGTCGAGTTTTTACAGTAAGGGCACCACCATGCTACCGCTCGTGCTCAGCGAGTGCGATGACGACAGTGATTTCACTCCCCACAAGATGATGGGAAAGATCGTCCTATGCTTGAACCCCGCCACCGACCAAGATGACGTTTGGGAAGTGGGTGGAGCAGGGCTGGTTCTCGTGGATGAAACTAGCTGGTCCCTGGATAGTGTAAAGGCCGTTGCCTTCACCGACCTTCCGGGAATCAGTATCAGCTCCACCGAGGCCGAGAAGCTCAGGGCGTACATGGCCTCGGTGCCACACCCAGTGGCCTCCTTCAGCGTCGCCAGCGGGACGGTCAGCATCGGTGAGAACCGAGCACCGACTGTGGCGACCTCATCGTCGCGGGGACCTAACCGGGTCGCCCGTGAGATCCTCAAGCCCGACGTCGTCGCGCCGGGAGTGAACATTCTCGCCGCGTGGAGGAACGACGCCTACCGGCTTGACTCGGGCACGTCCATGGCGTGCCCCCACGTCGCCGGCGTCGCGGCGCTGATCAAGAAGAAGCATCCCAACTGGACTCCGGCCATGGTACGGTCGGCGATGATGACGACCGCGGCCAGCCTCGACAACACGCAACGCGACATCCTCGACGGCGGCCTCACAGAAGACGACCGTGCTGCCACGGTCGCGACTCCCTTCGCCGCCGGCGCCGGGCACGTCCGCCCACAGCTCGCATTGGATCCGGGGCTGGTGTACGACGCCGGCGCGAGGGACTACGTCGACTTCCTCTGCGCCCTCAACTACACCACGGAGCAGCTTCGCCTGTTCGCGCCGGACATGTCCACGTGCACGACGACCGCGCTCCCCGGCGGCACCTCCGACCTCAACTACCCCTCCTTTGTCGTCGTCTTCCACGGCCGCGCCGGCGACGTCCGCACACTGACACGGACGGTGACCAAGGTGTCCGAGGAGGCCGAGACGTACAACGTCACCGTCGCGGCGCCGAGGCACGTGAAGGTGACCGTCACGCCGGCTACCCTGGAGTTCAAGGAGCAGTACGAGAAGAAGACCTACTCCGTCGAGTTCAGAAGCGACGCCGGTGAAGGATCAGGGTGGGAGTTCGGGCACATCATCTGGGAGAACGAGAAGCATCAAGTCAGGAGCCCCGTGGCCTTCATGTGGAAGAACTGATCCGCTCTGATCCGTACGTAGTAGACTAAGACTTGAACTGAAATCTTGTTCACGAGTTGATCTGTCATAAGGAAATCGGCACTGCATTGTTGCCGGAGTAATGAAATAAACTAACGCTGACGAGTTGATCCATAGCTCAGTTACTAATGTTGTCAATTTTATTCGGTTTATCTGCAGAAACCTTCCATTTCTTTTAGCATATGTTTATTAAAAATATATTCTTGGATGACTGCAATGCATACATGGAGGGTAAATGGGTAATGAATGAGGTGAGTGTACTAAGCTGGACCTAACCCATGCAGCAATGACAGCCATAAAAAATCAAGTTGAAAACTCTGTTTCGGCCTTCTCAACTTAGCATCCTCTGCTTCTGATTTCCTCCAAGGTTAGCACTACCGATGCAATCGAGAAAACCGACCGACGCCGAAAACCTCGGTTTGACCGATTTTCGCGGTAACCGGTCGAAATTCGACGGAAAATTCAAATTTGAAATTTTGAATTGGAAATCGACGAAACCGGTCGGTTTTGACCGGTTACCGACCGGTTTGTGTCGGTAACCGGTCGGTTTTGTCGATTTTTTACGCAGAATTGAAAATTGACAAAAAATGGCTTAAAATGTTGGATTTTTTTGCATGATTTTTGGTGAAATATTATAAAAATGATTAGCCACACATTGAGAACATAGAATTGATAAAAGATTGCACCAATCAATCTCATACAACATACCACAATTCACACGAAGTTCAACATAAAATGTCCGATACATAGTTCAACATAAAATGTCCGATACATAGTCCGACACAAGCAATTCACTATATCATCGACATGTCGTATTTCTTAATCCCTAGTTTGCGAGCTATACCAAAATTTGATAAACTGGAATCCTTCATTTTTAAACTATACCATCAGACATCTACGAGCTTCATTGACAACAGATACAATCATTCAAAAATCAGAAAAAAAAATGCAAGCACCTCACCTCTGCGCCGCGCGCCCGCTGACGAAACCGCGCCGATAGCGTCGGTTACCGACTCCAAATCGTTTACCGACGCCGCCGCCACCGCGCCGGCTCGGCCCGCGGCTTGGGAGACGGCGCAGCCGACGGTTACCGAGCCGTCTCGGTCGGTAACCGACGCGCGGACTTCGGTTTTCCGCCTAATCGCCCGATTCCGGCTCGCCGGCGACGGTTCGACGGCGGCGACTGGCGGATCGACCGCGGCGGCGTGCGTCGGCGTCGGGGAGTCGACGGGGGACCGAAGAGTTTGGCCGTGGGGGACCAATAATGGAGTAGGGAGTGGATAAGGTGAGTTTTTATTTTTCATTTTTCTCGCCCAGAACACTTCGGCGATTTTTTTGCCCAATCAAATGAACGATTCTTTGAGATTGGTTTCCACCAATATTCTCCAAATTCCTTCTAGTTTTTTTACATATTTTTTGTTTCAATTTTTTTCAAATTTTCAAAAAATTTCAAATTCGAAATTAAAAAATCGGTGAACCGGACTTACCGGACCGGACCGGTAAGTCCGGTTTTCGCGAAAACCGCCCGGTTTCTGGCGGTTTTGAAAACCTTGATTTCCTCAAGGCGTTGTAACTGTTAGATCAAATGAGCAATGGCACCATATTCACAACTTTCTTCTCAATCTCTGATAGGAGCTCATTGATGTGCTCTGTTCCAACTTCTTGTTGCTGATAGTTTTGTTCTTATAAAGTAATTATGAGGAGTACGTCAACTGAAATGAAGAGTGAATCTCTTTCTGTGCCTAGCAGAGAGATAGTTTGAAATTCTTACCGACCGAAATAAACCCATTCCAGTGATCACAGACCCAGAAAGATCACGCATGGCTGCAATACCATCTATTTAGTACAGAACTAAGAGGCCATTTGACTGTTCCGATTTGTTTTAATTAAGCCCAAGGTGTTGGGTGGCACAATACCAAAATTTCAAAGTTAATTATTTATATCTGAGAAAAGATATGTAATAAAGCCATGGACCATGGTCTGAACCTTAGAGAAATCTTGATTGGGTAACTAGAGATATACAGTAGATGGGGCGAGAAGCTGGGAAATGTTTGACACTAAGTTGACATGGCAACTGTGGATGAAGAGGTACCACATTAATTAGCAGTCGATGAAGACATACTGTTTTCTATTTCTCTACAACGAAGTAATACAACATTAGGTAAAAACAAAATTGCATGATCTTTATCAACAGAATATTGATATGTACATGTGCCCATAAATGAACTTTGCTCGAGTATCCAGGAACAAGATACACATATCTAATCCATAACATACATTGTACAAATCAATGAACTTGATCTCTCCAGTATAATAGACCCTTCTGCCCCTTCTTGCCCAAGAAATCTAAGCTGTGCACACCACGATCTTGCCCGTGATCCGGGCAGGGGTCAGAGCGTCCATGGAGCACGATCTGGTCACTAGAGGGACCGTGGTGCTTCCGTTGGACTTGATGGTGTAGAGAGACTGCCCTGTGAGCACCGTGCCATCGCCAAGGTTGAGGTTCGCCGGGAACAGCCTGTCCACGGTGGCGGCGCCGACGGTCGTCATCCACGGCGCCACGTTCATAAACGTAGATGCTTCGGGCCCCTCGTTGCCGCCCGCGAAGACGACGAACACGCCCTTGCGCACCGCTCCAAACGTGGCGATGGAGAGGGTGTCGTTGTAGAACGGGTGCCGCTCGTCGTCTCTGATGGACAAGGAGATGATATCCACGCCGTCCTTCACCGCGGCGTCGATTGCCTTGGCAACGTCCGCCATTGAGGGGTGAACCGGAGGCACCGTGTACATGGCGACCCTCGCCTTGGGCGCCACGCCTCTCGCCGTCCCCCGCGCGAACATGTCGACGCCGATTTCACGGACCTCCGAGCCGGCGGCCGTCGACGCGACGTGCGTGCCATGCCCGGACTTGTCCCTCGGGGAGCCATGCGTTTTAGCTCCGAAAGCCTTGGCGCCGACGAGCTTGTTGTTGCACAAGCTGGCGCTGAAGTCCGAGGCATCGACGCACCCGCCCCTCCAGCTCGCCCGAACAGGGCCGAGGCCGCTGTCATTGAAGCTCGGGCTCTCGGGCCATATGCCGCTGTCGACGAAGCCGATGATGACGCCGTCGCCGAAGTCGGTGTCCTTCCAGGCGCCGAAGCTGGGGTTCAGACCGAGGAACCCAGGCGACCTCGTGGTCAGGAACCGGAGCTCCCTGTCCTCGTGAACGCCGGTCACGCCAGCAGCCATCGACATGCGTCGTGCCTCGCCGCTGGTGAGCCGTACGGCGAACCCGTGCATGACGGTGTCGTAGGTGTACAGGAGGCGGCTCGAGTTGGCCGCCGCACGGGGTGAGTGAGTGGCCACCATGGAAGTGTACCAATCCTCGTGCGCGATGAACTGCGACGGCTTGGCGAGGTGATCGGCATGGACGATGTAGGTGCTGATGTGGTCTGCGTGGTTCTTGGGTTCTGGAATGCGATCTGAGTGGGTGATCTGGGTGAGGAGGAGAAACGGTGTCACACAATGCAGGAAAGGTGAGATCTTGGACGCCATGGTTGCGGTGTGAAGCTTCAAGCTTGTGGTGAAGGCATGTTTGAGATGGGGGGCGGCCTTTTATAAAGGATTGGAGGCTGCGTTTGGGGCTGGTTGTCCAATCTGTCAGAGGCTGGAATCCATTGATAAACAGAAGGCTTAATGGACACACAACACAAACACTTGTCTAGCATCAGGTAGTAGAAAGTGTGCATCTGCAGGAAAGAACAGATATATACATGTACCTGTTGTTTCTGCTTTGCAGGTTAGAGTTGTGTACACTTCATTGCTTATACCGAATATACTTCTGGAGCTTATCATTTATTCCTCAACTCATTTGCGTTCAGTGAAATTTTTAACAAAGATGCCACGCATCAGAGTAGTAGATCACCATGGCGTCAGATATGGATGCCTGTAGCTTAGCATGGACCTGAGTGAAAACTAAATATAGGTTTCGTGAAGCACTTTGGGTGTCCATTGTTTTGTATAGGACAGTTGTTTCGACTGATACTATCATTCTCAGTTGGAGGACGAATTGTTGAAGCAAACGACAGTGATCATTCTGAGCTGCGGCAAAATCAAATTTGGAACTGGTAGAGGTGAGACCTGAGGCTGAGGGAGGTTGAGGCTGGCAGACGTGTGAACAAATTTAAATGAAAGCGAGAATAAACCATGTGGAACTAAACCATCAACCACCTAGCGAAGAAACCTTCAGAAACTTGATCAATGAATGGCTGAACAGAGCTTTTGTGGTGTCTTCCGAGTAATAAAAACTGCAATATATTCTCTGCCATGTTTAGCTATTTTGGTGAACTGAATAGTTACAATAGCTAAGTATTGTCATACATAATACTAGTTGTTGGTAGACCACAGTTTAGCTATTTTGCCTTCACCACTTTCTGCAAATATTGGGCCCAATGTTGTTCCAATTACTGGCAGACAGAGTGATAATGGTTGTTGAACCATTATTTCGATTATTTGCCTCCCAGACACATAAGTTATACGTCACATCAATGTTCTCATCTCATAATCTGCCCACTTTCTACTAAATGCATAAAAATCCAAATACATCGATTTGAGACAACAAAAGAACATCATCAAAATCCAAACACATTGATTTGAAGAAAAATGCATTGTTCCTGGGTGTGAAGCAACACTGTTTTTTCTCCCAGAAGAATTGGAGACAACAAAAGAACATCATCCAATCACAAGTGTCCAGGAGAAAAGAAAATTAGATTCTGCCTTTCCAGTTGTAAATATGTTAAAGAGAAGCCAAGACGTAGAGACATGCTCGAACAACACCATCAATATATAGTTCCTCATGGTGGCACTCTAGCTTGCAATCTCTTCATCAATTTTTTAAATATCAACCGAAGCTGGAAAGCATAAATTTCTTCAAATCAGTTGTGTTGAGTGCTAGTTTAATCTGAAACACAGTAAGGTCCAAAGGATATGCTCCTCGTCAGAACGCCATTATTGTGTCAGGTATAGAAGCCTTAAGCATGAAGTTGGAATTCATGCTAAATGTAGTTTTCATCAAGCAGATTGATTGTCTGTTTGTTTCCGGAATAGAACCAAAAAAAAAATCAGCTGAGAACTATTATCAGTTAGATGATTTGTTGACGCAAGCAAAAGAGATCATTTTGATGTGTGACAAATATTGTGTCACAGTGACATAACAATTGGAAGCTGATATTAATGGCTCAGACACTTTGGTTTCACCTCTTCATTTATACGTCACACCAATGTTCAAATGCAGATACAGGGCCCAATGTGAGGACAAGCAGAGTGCTAATGGTTGTTGACACTGTTCAGATTATTTCCCTGAAGCACATAATTTATGCGTCACACTGATGTCCTAAATATAGCTCTGACCCTTTGGTTGCCCAGTCTTTTGTATAGGATCAACTGATCCAACTATTCTCAGTTGGATGACGAGTCCTTGAAGCAAGCCACAGTGAACACTCCGAGCTGAGCAAAAAATTCAAATTTGGAACTGGTAGAGGTGTTCCTGAGGGAGGTTGAGTATGGCAGATGTGTGAACAAGTTTGGAGCATGATGAAGCCATAAGCAACTCGACAATCAAGCACCTACTGAAGAAATAGGAAAAGCCATGGAAAAAATAAAGCATGGAACTAATCTCAAGGTAGATGTAATAGCTTTTGTCTAGCACTTTGGTTGTCTGTTTCAACTGACAAACTATGGATAGGCTAAATTTAACATGGACAAAGCTATTGCAAATGATAAAACCATTCTCAGTTAGACAAATTATGGACACAAGCAATGCCAGACAAAAGCAAAAGTAGGAAGAACCATGTCACTTGGTAGGAATAAGGATGCGCCAAAGTTTCTTGCTTTGGTTGTCCTCCTCTGTGATATGTATTTCCTTATTTACATTTCAGTTCAGAATGCAAATCACAAACCATCGGACATGATTGTGGTCACATTTTTGCTACGTGCGGAGCATGTGGTGAAGGAATGCCTGAGACGCGGTAGCTTTCAATCTTCTAGTAAATCATCCCACTGCACTACTAACAAATTGATTGTTGGTCTGTTAGCGAGTAAGAAAGATTGGGAAACGGACGAGAAGACCAACATCACACAGCACTGACATTTAATAAGGTAAAGTGTGAATCACCACGTGTATATGAGCAAAGCAATATGTATAATCTGGCATTCATAAAAAGATTATAGTACCTAATATAAATCGGTTGCTTTGGGTGCAAGTTTTATCTGAATCACAGAAGTTCCAAAGGTATACTCTTCATAAAAATGCTGATGTGTCAGACGATATAGTAGCCTTAAGCATGAAATTGAGCTAAAGCTAGATGTAGGTTGTCTAGTATGATTATCTTTTTTTTAATTGGACAAAAGAATTCAACTCACAGTTAGGCGAGCTGTTGACACAAGCAAAAGTGAATTAATGTTCTGAGATGCGTGACAAAATCAAACAGTGGAAGAACCATGTCACTTTCTTAGGATGCGCCAAAGATTCCTTCTCCGGCTTTCCTCCTTTGTGATGTTGCTTGATTTACATTTCAGTTCTTTATATCAAAATATTGTTCATATATTATCTGACGTATTATCATATACAGTCTATGTATATTTGCCATGCTAATTATTGTTAGACATAATACTGATGACTGTTGAACCATTGTTTAGATTTTTTTGCCTTCAGTACTTAAATTATACGTTACACCAATTTCCATATGCAAGCATTTGGATATTGCCAAGTACTGGCAGAAAGAGTGCTAGTGGTAGTTGGCCTATTGTTCAGATTACCGGCCTCACGCTCCTAAATGCAAATAAGAGGGAAAGACGGTGGTCGCTGCCCTAACCTTCCCAGTCTGTGCTAGACGAGCTGGCCAGAATTCAAATAAATTGACCATTTATTCTTGGTTTTTTTTTCTAAAAAAGAGAGAAAATGCCCTGTTCCTGGGTGCAGTGAAACACTGATGTTTTGAGCTCAAACCTCTCAACTACGATGAAGTCAAGGGTGTTAGACGACGGATCAACAGCTTACATAATGTTGATGAGTTGTGTCGTCACCCGATTGAACGGGGTGTTCGGCAGATATTTGGATCGGTACGAGCGTTTTGCTTATACGAAGATCAATCAAGAGAGACACACGATTTATTCTGGTTCGGGCCTCCCGAATGATAACAACCCTACGTCCAGCGTGTTCTTGTATTGCTGTGTCGGTGTGATGCGTAGTTGTGTGTCTTCGATCGTCAGGTGACCAGCCCCCTCTACCATGGGGAGGGGTGTTTACATTTATAGATGGGTCTAACCCTCTCTACAAGTCAGAGTAGGATCATATCTAAGAAAATAAGAGATCAACTTCCGTAAATAGTCCTTGTAACCGACAAGGCGTCCCTCATCGGTAGAGTCCTAATTCGGCGCGTTCGGAATCCCAAAGTTTCCGAAAATACGGGCTACGACATAAGCCTCGGCCTTGCCTTCCAAAAACATCGCTTCTGTCTTCGGAAAATCAACATCATCTTCTTTCGTCCGTCTTCTTTACCATTACTAGTCTTCGAGAAATCATCACCGTCACTAGCTAGTCTTCGGGAATTTATCATCGATGCTCGTCTTCGGGAAGTAATCACGATCTTCAACAATCTGAACTCTGAATAACACTTGCACCTTCGGCGATATTGGGAGGTAAGGTCTTTTGATGAAAGTATGCCATATGTATTTTCAGAAATCCTGAACACACAGTCTTGATGTCTTCAAATATCCGAAGCTTGGAGAATTCTAACGAAGTCCCCAAACTGAGCGCTTGATTCTTGAGTTGAGTGCTCTGCGGAAAAGATGCACCAATATAAACTAGCGGCAACTAGGAGCCACTTCGCCTCCGATCATCAAGTTCGTCTCTTCGTGAAATAAGCAACTCGATTGCATATATCTTCGACAGAATACTAGTCTTTTACTGTATCAACGTGAACAGCAAACCAAAAGGAACCTTCTTTTGAACATGTAGCAATTGAGAGCTACGTCGTCCTTTATAAAAAATCAATATCCCGCGTGTCAGAAGTCTTCCGTGTATATAAGCATCAATAAATCTTCATGTGCAAGCATTACTTGGCTTGGTCCCTTCTGATGTGAATTCATGCTCGTGAACTGATTATCACATATCTTCCTCCTCTCGAATAAACATAGAGCTCAAGCTCATGCTTCGCAGCAATGCTTCAAATCATCCATGCGACCTGGAGCGCGGCAACGCGACAGCCAAGAGCTCGTGCATGTTGTCATGATGTAATATCCTTGGATAAGCATTCAAACTATAATCTTGAATCGTGGTGGCCTCAGCTTGAACTTGTACTCCGGTATTGACAAATTAAAGCAAATCTCAGACAGTCTTCGTCTTCATGGTGTCTTCTGCATGTAGGGGGTTGCGGCAGCTAGGAGCTCGCATGCGGCGGTATGGTACCGCATCTTCTGATGAACATGCAAAGTAAACCAGCGTCTTCAAGGCGAGCGCCCCCGCGAGACAACAGCCTCAAGCGAGCACGCTAGAAAAATAACAGCATCCTTCGGCGAGCGCGCGAGTCATAAACTCACGTCGCCACGTCTCAGTCCGGCGTCGTGCCGGTGTCTTCAAGAAAGTAATCAGCTTCCGATGAACGAGTACACCGATAAATCAATTTCTTCAGGATGAACGTGTGCTCGCGAGACAAAATCCTCAAGCGAACATGTAGGCATAGTGAAATAATATCCTTCGGCAAGCAAGAAAGCCATGGGTAAATCGTCGGACATCATTCCAGGTCCTCGGGCTAGTAATCACAGGAGCCTCCGACAAGCATACGCGGTGATGAATCGATCAACGTCCTCCGCATGCACGCCAGACGACAGCCTCAAGCGAACACACGGGAGGTAATGCAGCATCAGACTTCGGGCAATTTCTGACTTCTGTGAATACAGCTTGCCATGCGAGAGGCATCAGCCTCAAGCATGTAAGCAAGCATCACGCTAGTGTCCTCCATGTGCTTGTAATTGACACTTCAAAGATTACTGCGGCTGAGATGAATAGAACATGACGACTTCAATATATATCTTAGTACGTAACAGAATGGTGCACGATGGTTAGGGGTCGAACAGGGCATCAGAGCAGTGCGACGGCCATAAGTACGGAGGCTCGGCAGCGCGGCAGTGTGCAGCAACCAGGAGCTTGGCCTTCAACGCGATGGCGCGGAGGGGAGAGAAGCGTCGCTACAAACTGGTGGCGCGATACTGCGGCAACCGCGAGCACGGTGAGGCAACAGCATCAAGTCAGTGCGTGGTCTGCCTTCGGATGCAATAGCTAGCTGACGCTTCTAGAAACACCATAACTTGTTATGACAGGTTCAAAATCTTCAAAACTGAAAATTCCCGTGCTTGTAATATAGATGCTTCACGTCAATCTTGCTTCGGCGATCAAAATAAATACATGAGAAATCCTTGAGTCCAATATTGTATCAGAGATGTCTTGAATTATCTTCTAATATCTGATAAGAATACCAATTTCTTGTTTATCTGTTATGCGGACCAAGAGCAAAGCACATTGTAGCTTCTGTTGATCATGTCGGCACTTGAATAAACATCAGAGCAATAGTAAATAACAAAGCTTGACTGAATAATTCCAGAGCCGGCTTCAATTCAAAATAGAGCAGCTGATGTACTATCCGGGCGTAGGCCCTTTTTTGAACAATGCTTTGATGATTGGGCAAAGGCCCGAACAATGCTTTAATCCCCCCTGCTTTTCAGTACACAGTTTCAACTGTGTGCAGGAAAGTAGTAAATCAGTAAGGTATGTAGATTGTCCTATTTTATACACATTTTAAGTGTTTTTGGGTCGAACGTGCGACCTGTTTGGGGAGATCCAACTTATAAAACCAACATGGGGCTAAGGGTCTCCCCCCCCAAACCTTTTCACAAAGGGGCCATATAACTTATCAAACCACCATTGTGGCTAAATCTTACGACACTTTAGTGCCTGAAAAGGCTGTTCGTATCGCGCCTGTAAACCAAACGTGTGGCCAGGACAGCGACCAAACTTAGTAGGCTAGCCGAAGGGCTTGGCCTTTGTGTCCGAAGGGACAAATTTGATAGGTCCGAAGGGACAAATTTGACATGACTGAAAGTCGATAATCCGTAGAGCAATAACCAATGTCAATAATCCAAGTAATATGATCAATAAATATTTGAAGAGCCAATAGAATGCCCAAAGATAAATATCCAATGGTCAGTGATATAACCAATAATGAATACCCATATGGTCAGAAATGACCTGAAAGCGAATGTGAATTCCAGAGAGTAATATCTCAATCATCAATAATATTTCGGATGAATATTCCGAAGATCAACCAAATTCCGGATGAAAATTCCGATAATTCCAGGATGAATATCCCAATATCACTGAAATTCCGATTGAAGATTCCAATAATAATAAATTCCAGAGATGAATATCTCAATAATCAATAAATTCCGGATGAAAATCCTAATGATTCCAGATGAATGTCCCAATGTTCAATAAATTTCGATGATAAATAAATTTCAGGGATGAATATCCAGAAAACCAATATAATGACCGGAGATATATATCTTGCTTAAATGATCAGCTAAAAAAACAAAGCTAGAGAAATCCCAATTTACTGATAATAAGCAAGCAAATGCTATTTTGTAATAACGAGAACTTTCTGCTATGTTGTCTTTTAGCATGCTGCCAATCATGTGCATAAATTAAATAAACATGTGAAATAGCATGTGCAGAAAAATATGAGCATGGGGCTGCTTGTGATGCTCTACTTATGATTGTCGTGATATGCCTTTATGTAGAGAAACAAGTAGACATGATATAAAGCCAAATAATAAAAGAGAGCGATTTGTTCGGCTTAGCTGGAGTCCAATCGGCTCGAAGAGTCGTCCTGAAAGTAAACTTTGGGATCATTGAATAGACCTCGAGCGTGACTTCAGGAGTTGAGCGTGACTTCTGAAGCTCAAGCCGCCCGAAGAGGTGTCTTCTGGATGTGAGATTCGGAATTATCGAACAGCCCCTAAGCGTGACTTCGGGAGTGTGACAGCATGGGGTTCGGCTTCGAAACTCCTGATCGCTCGGCCGAGACTGCGTGAAACTCCCAATGAGGCCGCCCATTGAGCGGCGAATTCCACGCCAGTAATCACAAAAATGTTCGGTACATGCATAAACAATCAACAAAGACCGAACTTTTGATTAGCATGATGTTACGAAAAACAAGTGACGGACATGTTCTAATAACACACATCCATCTTTATTTAATAAATAAATCCGAAGTGATGCCAAAAATTTAGATCGGCATGTTAAGCAATCAGGAAGGCAAAAATAGTAAAGAACAAAACTTCCCTTTATCGTAGAGTCTTCGGAATTGATTTGAGCACGTTTCCCCATGCTTGTCGTTCTGATCATGGAACAGCTTCACGATCATGTTGTTGATCCTCCGATGATGGCTGGAACTCCCGATGACGCACCAGCAGATAGCAAAATAGGGTTCGGGAGGCTACGTTCCCACGCCGTCTTCGGATGACCGCACTTGGACGTGATGACGAGGAAGCAGTCCGAAGACTTGTTCACAGTTCGCTGGATGAACTCTCTTCGGGGCAGGTTGACCTCTTTAATCGCCATATTCCCACAGCAATCTGATTAGAAAGCTGGATGTTTGGGTAGGCTCCGATCAGTGCCATACCTTGTATATCGAAAAGTTTCGTGGTGAGTTCATGTATTAATTGAAATACATGACTAAAAAAAATAAACAGGAAAGAAAAACTTCCATGTAATCCCTGCCGATCTAGCGGGCAAGGCAGGATCGATCCGAACTAGTGTTCGGTGGTGGCTGATCTTTCTTCGCTGCCGTCGGCTTGATCTCCGGAACGGGAACGAACTCATTAACTCCTTACGGCGACTTGATCGACGAGACGAGACCCGCCAGGCCGCCACGATCGAGGTCGACGCAGCGGGTTGAAGGTGCTGAGCCGTCGAACACACGATCCGATCTCCATGCATGCGTCTTCAGCACACAAGGCGTGCCTTGATGCAACTCGTCTATGCAAAAAGGAGCATCACGCAATTATAATTAAATAAGCAATTAATTAACTTAATTACCACAAAACAGTACAGCGAACAGAAGTTAAGGGAAAAAGGAATCTTCTCTTCTGATCCAGTAGAAGACGCGATGGAGGATTTGTATATCTATACTCTAATAGGACAAAGCTTGATGCCCCTCCACAGCATTTTAGAATACGTGGAGCATTCATGCGCTTGCACGTCAATTTGCGGCGACGTGGCTCCTCCTTTGCTCCTCACCTTACCCCGCTCCCACGCCCCCGTGGGCCTCCACCATGTGCTGCTCTTGCTCCTCTGCGGGAGACGAGCCCATGCCCGGCCAACATTTTCAAGCCGTCTCATTCGTTTGCTTGGCTCTCATCGTGCACGTTGGGAGCGATTTGGAAGGAGGAAAAAATAATACAACACACTTCCATCCGATTTGCATTTACTAGAACCAATTCAGCAGCTCCATGTGAAAGAAAATGACCTCCGTTGTGATTACGCCGCTTTGCTCCATCGATTCGCCGAGCCTGGTGCTCGCCTCCTCACCCCGATCCTCGCGCAGCTCCATGAGCATGCTTGGGGGCCGCCGTGCCGCGCTGCATGCACGCCCTACTCCCTCCTCCCGGTCGGCGTCGTGTTCCATGGCGCCGCCGTTGCTAGATTGCTGCCACCACCCAATGGAAGAGAGAGAGTAGAAAAGGAGCACAAAGCACGCAGGAACGGTGGAAGGAGATAAGGAAAACGTGGATCAGATGCGTCCACGTCTCCAAGTTGGTGCTTTCCTAAAAAAGTGCCCCAGCTTCTCTCTATCTTTCAATTCAAACAGGAGTCCTTTGGTAATTTTACAAACACATTCCCCTAGCTTGTGTATTTTAAAATTTCAGACAATGAAACCCAAATGGGCGCAGCGTAGCGCGCCTAATTTCCTAGTAGCTCATTAGCCATGCAAAACTTCCTGCGCTGTTGAAGATGTACGCGTAGACGAGTCTTCGGACGGTATCTTCGCCATCTTCGGTTGTATGTGCGTGACGAAGATGAAGTCGTCGACTCCGCAGCCGCAGGTGCGCGACGAAGATCGGATTGACGATGTTGGGCCGCCTCTGGATTGAGGTGAGGGTTTCACCCCTGCCGCCGCCGTGTCGGAGACAACGCGGCTTATTGGTGACCTTGTCAGCTTGCATCCTTCTCGATCAAGCCGGAGGCATCCCCACTGTACCGATGATTATCTTGACGGAATCTTCAGCAATGCGCCCCTACCTGGCGCGCCTCTGTCGTCACCCGATTGAACGGGGTGTTCGGCAGATATTTGGATCGGTACGAGCGCTTTGCTTATACGAAGATCAATCAAGAGAGACACACGATTTATACTGGTTCGGGCCTCCCGAAGGATAACAACCCTACATCCAGTGTGTTCTTGTATTGCCGTGTCGGTGTGATGCGTAGTTGTGTGTCTTCGATCGTCAGGTGACCAGCCCCCTCTCCCATGGGGAGGGGTGTTTACATTTATAGGTGGGTCTAACCCTCTCTACAAGTCAGAGTAGGATCATATCTAAGGAAATAAGAGATCAACTTCCGTAAATAGTCCTCGTAACCGACAAGGCGTCACTCATCGGTAGAGTCCTAATTCGACGCGTTCGGAATCCCAAAGTTTCCGAAAATACGGGCTACGACAAGTTGGATGCTGAATATAGACATGTAACAACTAAATAAAACCATACGAACACAGGTTACAAAACCATTTTATTAATAACATCAACTCTAGGTTTTTTTCTTAGGTAACATCAACTCTAGGTTGTGTTAGGCAAACACAACCTCTCATCATTCCCTCAAAAAAAAAAAAAAAAAACACACACACAACCTCTCATCATCATCCCTCCTCAGGTATGACCACAGGCTCTGCGAGGCATTTTTGTAAAGGCCGCTGGATCATTCTTGCCTAATTTTAAGCCATCATCTATCATTGGGGATTTAACACCTCCGCCATTGTTGCCTCCACCCACGCACTCCTTAGTGCACACACAGTCCCGGCGCATGATGCCCTTGCAGTAGCCACCTGTGTAACCTTCGTCGAGGTCGAGGCACATGATGACGCATTGTGCATCATGTTGGCACCATTCAAAGGGACTTTTCTGGAGCGATTCACATAGCTTGGCCTCAGAACCTGACCAATCAAATGTTGTTTCAATCACCCAGTATTAATTTGCGAAGGTAACAAGTAGTTAATTAACTATTAAATGATGCCTGGTATTCGTTTCCTTTCCTGCTAATCAGATAATGCCGAATAACTACTCATTTTATTTCATGCTTTGAAACTTGGATGGAGTACATCTCACTCACCAAAGCCGAGGAGGAGTAGGACCAAGGCAAATATGGCACTCTTGACCTTCATGGATGAATTGATCTTTGTTTTGTTATTTGACTGAGGAGGAAGGAAATGGGCACAAAGTTTCTATTTATATTATCTGGTTGTATTGATTGCTACTATGCATCTTCTGAAAGATATGTGTATCTTGGTTCTGGATACTCTCAGTTTTGGAGAAAGTTTATTTTATGATTGAAATAAATTTTGATTGGGTCTATCTAGTATGACCGGGTGCATTGACTGCTACCATGCATCCTCTAAAACACATGTGCAGATCATCGGCTTGGATATGCACAATTCATAGTAGTAGTCTTTGTAGTTTATTTAAGTTAGAGAGTAGTATGAAAGTATTCTATTGCATTGATTGGTACCGTGTGTTTTCTTAAAACGGATGCGCAGATCTTGGTTTTGGATACTCTCAAGTTGTAGCGTAATTTATTTCTGGCTGACATGAACTTTGATTTCTTAGGCGATAAAATTCATCCATGAGTTGTTGCCATGTTAGTTCTCAAGTAATGCAACGCACTTCATGACAAGAAGGAAGGGGTAAAAAGAAGAAGTCAATGCTTGAAAACAAACTACGAAGACTACTTTTTCCCAATATATTGATGGGAACTTGATGACGTGTTTCTACTTGCCTATAGAATCTCAAGCAAAACGGCTATGATAGAGAAATCATGATCCTGAATGTTTTTTAGGTAAAACAGATGGGTCCATATATGTATGAATTTTATTGTTTTAGGAACTACAAATCTATGATCTTGAAGTCACCTTTTACAGATAACAACATGACAACAGCTCATGGTCGAGTCAGTTACTTTCGACCCCCTAAAATAGTTACAAAATATAGGATATATATAGTTGCAGACTATAGGATACATACAAGAATGAATATAAAATCTGTGTCATACATTGCCAGCCAATGAGATGTCATTTCTATTTCTCTCCAACCAAGTATTACAACAAAACTAAAAAAACATAAAATATTTGTCTACAGAACATTGATATGTGCGTATGCCCAATAATATTTCCCCCCAAATATCCAGGACCAAAATACGCATATCTGATCCATAACATGCATAGTAGCAATCAATGTAATTGGTCAGTACCGTCGACCCTTTCTGCTTCTTTTCTTGCCTAAGAAATTGCTTATTTCAGCCATAAATAACTTTCCCTACAACTTGAGAGTATCCAGAACAAAGATACACATATCCATTAAAAAACGAGTTTTTTTTATATTTTAACCTTTAAAAAAACATTTTTTAGATCTGAACTGTTGAAAAAACTATTTTCAGTTTTGACCCCTCGGGTCCGCGCCAGTACAACTGGCGCTGAACTAAACTGAAAATTTTGAAGGAGTCTGGCGCTGGTCTTGGATGCGACTTTGCTAAAGGGCCTGGCGTCAGCAGCGCTTAAAGTACAAGTAAAATAACGCTCCAGGATTTATCGTCTGCGCTTCATGGTCTGGTGGTAGAAGGGCTCTATGGTTTACGGTAGGTTGAGGGTTCAATTCCCAAAACAAGCAATATCCTTTTTCTTATGCACGATTTTTTTTTCCCATGGGGAAATGGTCAAGCAACCTGTTTGAAAAGCAATATTTCATCCATCTCCTACCGTAAAACAAATAAATACCAAAAAAACAAAATTTCTCCTAAGTTATAAAATAGGAAGGGCAATGATTTTTAGACAAGATATGGGTTATTGTAGTACTTAACAAATGTAAATAATTTATTTTAGATATATACATCTTTGTCCCTCTTTACAATGATTCATGGGTTTTGAAGTGAACTAAGAGGGATTTCATGTGATGCAAAAAAAAAAGGCAACGAGCTTTTGGTGACCATAGATGAAAGTAAATTATTTATATTGTATAAAGCGTAAAAAAATAAGAACAAAAACATGTGTACATTGGGTTCGAACCCAAGCCGTGAAGGATAGGAACAGGCGGCTTTACCGCTGGAACAGCGCACAGTTCACGAAAGTGTAGGAACGCTTTTATTTATATCCTTTTTATCTCAGCCAGTCTTCCCGCCACGCCTTAATTCAACGACCGCGCCAGTTCGGCTGGCGTGGACAGGAGGGGTCAAATTTGAAAATAGTCTTTTTCATGGTCTATATCTGAAATAAGTTAAAAAAAAGGTTAAAATAAGTAAAGAACACTTAAAAAACACATGGTATCAATCAATGTCAACAGGTATTTTTGTACACCATCCCCCCCCCCCCCCCCCCCTAGTAATCCAAAAAATCAAAGACCTATTCATGAATAATTTTCTCCAACACGTATCCAAAATCAAGTAGCAATAAATGTACCTAGACAATATAATAGATATGCTTGTACCTCTTCCAGTCCTCATCTAACAAAGCAAAAACTCGGTTCAGCCATGAAGGGCAAGGTCGCATCAACTGCCTTGGTCCTGCTCCTTCTAACCTTGGGTGAGTGATAAACTTCATCCAGACTCCAAACCATGAAATGAAAATGAGTAGTCACTCGATATAAGAGATAGCATGAAAGGAAAATAGGCGTTGGACACCAAGTGGTCACAACCTGATATTTAACTATTGGTTCTTTGATCATTTGATTGAGCAGGTTCAGAGGCAAAGATGTGCAACTACGCGAGAAAGTTCGATGGGTGCAACAGTAACAAAAATTGCGCCTCGGTCTGCATCGGCGAGAAATTCATCGGCGGATATTGCAAACACATCCCAGGCCACCGCTTCAGTCGTTGCACGTGCTTTAAGAACTGCGATGGTGCAGACGGCAGCGGTGGGGGTAAAGCACGACCGATGGAGGATGGCGCAGGATGACACAGGATAAGCCGATGACGTTAACAGAGGGGGCTTGGAGAGCCGGACGCATGCATGAGAAGCTAAAGGAGTGCCATAGAGTGACTCTTGTGCATGGCAAACCTATCTTGAGTTTGATGGTAATAATGAATTACATTTGTTACCTGTGTTCGCTTTGCTTATTTTTGTTTTTTGGCCACGATGCCTTGCTTTTTCTTTTACTAAGCTGTTATATCTATTCTTTGATATTCGTCGAGTTTTCTCGTGATGGCAAGGCATGTGCACAAAATTAGAGGACAGCACAATATACTACCTCGATCTCTGATGTTTAGACTTTCAGCGTAAATTTCAGAGGCTAGCAGTAGAACTGATGTCGTAGACTC
Organism: Eragrostis curvula; assembly: GCA_007726485.1. NCBI lineage: Eukaryota > Viridiplantae > Streptophyta > Magnoliopsida > Poales > Poaceae > Eragrostis > Eragrostis curvula. Next base: position 10,517,068 of record CM017442.1, read on the forward strand.
AGCACACTAAGAACAAACGAACTAGACGGGGCATTTGTGATGTTATGAAGCAAAAGCTACAAACAAATGCCGCAGCCTGGCGCCGGATGTAAACCATCGCCAGCGGGTGGTGGGTTGAACCGCTCACTGGGTTCCAACATGTCATGCCCGTGGAGCTCTGCTGGGGAGGTGGATGCGTATGCACTTGACGGTGGAGATCGAGATCCATTGTGCGCGCATGCGCCACCACCCACCAGCGGCAATGAGGATCGATGGCCCGGACATGAGGATCGCCCAGTCGTCACTTGAGGGGACGGGATCCCAGGCAAGGTTTGAAAAATCGACGAAAACCGGACGGTTTTCACGAAAACCGGACGGTTTTCACGAAAACCGGGCCGGACTTACCGGTCCGGTCCGGTAAGTCCGGTTTGACGATTTTCGGATTTCGAATTTGAAATTTTTCAAAAATTTGAGAAAATTTGAAACAAAAAATATGTAAATAAACTAGACGTTATTTGCAGAATATTGGTGGAAACCATACACGAAAATGACTTGGTTTGATGGGTGAAATAATTCTCGGAAGATTTCTGGGAGAAAAAAAATTAAAAAAAAAAAGATTTCGTGAACAGTAAAGCAGGGGAACCAAACACCGGCCGCCAGAAATCCTTGAAATCCATCGAGTTGGGTGATGGAATTGCACGATAGATGAATCAAATGGATTCTTATGGATGTGAGGTAGCTTTGTGAGGAATCGAACAGAACTCACCGTGGAGGGAGGAATCGACGATGGCGTCCGAGGTGCTCATCGGTCCCCCACGCACGCGCTCGCCCAAATCGCCGCTCGCCGTCGAAATCCCCACGCCGGAGCCGCCGTCCGCCGCAAAATCGACCGAATCGAGGCCCCTACCGATGCACCTCAGCCGATAATCGAGCGATACGGGCCGGTTATCGATCGATTCGTCGATTTGATGGCGTCGCGGCTCGATTCGACCGGGAGGGGCTTGGCTGCGGCGTCGGTAATCCACGGTCGATAACCGATGAAACCGACCGGTTACCGACCAAAATCGGTCGATTACCGGAAAAATCGGTCGGTTTCAAGGTTTTCAAATTCAAAATTTGATTTTTGAACTTTTATTCGATAATCGCTCGATTATCGCGATAACCGATAAAATCGACTGTATCGGTCGCCGTCGGTTGGAGTGATCTCGTCGAAATGGTAAACCTTCATCCCAGGGCTACGTGCACGGCCAAGGCCGAGGGAATACTTTGCTCTTTGCCCTTTCTGCCGCGATTCACGCGCCTCTGTGTCAGGTGTCCAGAGCTCGAGCGAACTACATGTCCAGGCTTTCAGCTAGAGTGCGCCTGATTTGGCTTTTGTTGTAAAACTCTTATTGGGCCAGGCCCACCTTTTAAAAGAAGGAGTCCTGGCCTATGTGGGCAACTTTATCGAATTGGAGCCCAACACGAAGTTAGAGTTTCCTCCTTATAAATAGTTGAGGAGACCTCCTGTGTACCTGACACCAGAATTTCGCAATAAAGAATTTCGTCTCCTCTATTCTAGTTTTACTTTTTATTATCTGTCGTGATCTACGTGTCGTCGTTCTGCCGATAACCTAACAGCTTTCATGCTTAGAGGCTGGTTCGAGAGCTTGACTCGCACGGTAACATCCTTTCCTTCTCGTTTGCATTTGGAAGATGGCGTGACCCATAACTTATTTGCTTCTGGCAAATAATCTGAACAATGGTCCAACAACCATATGCACTCTGTCTGCCCGTACATGGCGTTGGCAGTATTGGCTTAACATCGACTTCAATATCAGCATTTGGACATTGTTCTGACGTGTAGCTGAGTGCTGAAAGCAAAATGTCCAAACAACTCTCCAAGAACCATTAGTATTATGTCTGACAATATTTATCTTTCATTATCATTTGCATTTGGACATCAGTGGTGTGTCGCATAAATTATGTGCTTCAGGGACATAATCTGAACAATGGTCAACAGCCATTAGCACTCTGTTTGGCCTCACACTGGCCCGGTATCTGCATTGAACATTGGTGTGACGTATAACTGAAGTGCTGAAACCAAAGTGTCTGAACCATTAATATCCGCTTCAATTGTTATGTCACTGTGACACAATATTTGTCACACATCAAAATGATCTCTTTTGCATGCGTCAAAAATCATCTAACTGAGAATATTTCTCACACAAAAACTTTTAGTCCAACGGGCAAGCCATCATGTTTCCCATCTCCCAAGTACTAATGTCACCTTATTAAGTAATCGAAGGCGGCTGATCATACAACGATATCTACTACTACTTAATAAGTCTCAAAGGGATCGTCAGCCTCAAATTTTCAGACCTCTGCCTACCGATTCCGTGTTGGAGTCAAGTCGCCTATTTGTTTCTATGCCGAATTCGAATTACTGAGTTCAACACGAGTTCGATTTTCCTGATTTTCTTGAGTGGGAAAGGAATAGGGGACTGTTTCGAATCCGTTTTGCTAATCCATTGGCATTGGTTTGCTTTAATATCGTCGATCTGGGAGCTTCAACTTTCTCTAATGGCGTCTAGCCTTTTGCTTTTGGACGAGGTAGAAGAAAGGTGCTTACACAGATTTTGGACCAGCTGGGCCGTGCTTTGTCGCAAGTTGGGCTGCCCGCATGGGCCACAGTTTTTCAGTCCGGTAAGAAAGAAAGTTGGGCCACGCTGCCAATACTGTTAGGAATAAGCCTGACATTCCTCTAAAATAAAAAGGAATAAGCCTGACATAAGGTTAGTCCGGTCAGGGAGTTTGTGTTCATGCTGAGTCCGGCAGGTGTTTGCCGATGTCTGTCGTGCACAGGGCGCCGGTGTGTCGTGCGTTGTTTGTTGCAATTTGTTTGGATCACAGCTGTTGGGGTCGCTGATCGCGCAGGATAGCTCCTTCATGCAGATCGAATCGTAGTCGGTTAGGAGTTTGGGTGCGTTGGTGCCGATCCGCACGGAGCAAACCACGTCGAGCGTTGGAGCGAGAAGACCGCGACATCGAGGAGCGGGTCCTGCGGATCGAGAGCGCGGATATGGAGAGCGTGCGTCGTGTTGTGTCCTCCGGCTGTTAAATAGCCTTGTACTCCGCCACTTTCAGTTTGTTCGGTCCAGGTACGAGCCTGCTGCGGTCCGTGGGAAAAGAAATAGAGCGGAAGAAATACACGATGGGCTAGGTTGACAGTTTGTTTGTTTAGGTTCAAAGGAATTTGCTTATAAAAGAAAGAAAGAATATGATTTAAAATCCAAGCCTGCTTACGTTTGATTCAACGAGAGAAGGATTTGATTATTTGCTCCTTTTTTATTTTTTGCGAATGGTTATTTGCTCTTGAGTTAGAGAACTCGACTCAAATGACTTCATTCCTATAAAAAAAAACTTTGCAATGCATAGACTATTAATACCTAAAATTTGTGTCTTTCCTACATATATTATAAAAAAAAACTCATTTAGCAATAGTGGTGGTGAGATGCATAAATTAAATATGTCACAAATCTAGAGCCTCAAGTTAATATTGTTCCCGTAGCAACGCACGGGCAACTTGCTAGTCTATCATAAACATTGTGCAAGTTCTAACCACAATCACAACTCAAAGATACTAGAAGCATACTAGTGGGTATATCAGTGCACGTGTTGAAGTAAAACCTGAAAAATGGCGCATTTTTCCGACTATTGCAGAATGAGCATGCGTCAAGCAAGTCTGCTTTCCAGTTCCACACTCTCCATCTGAACCTGGGCTTAACCGGCGCTGCTAATGTGTAAAGCTGAGACGTCTACATCTGTTTCCCCTCGGAGCAGGGTGCCAAAGTAACACGAAGGCAGCTAATTAGAGAACGGGCGGTAATAAGATTTGCTGGATTCCAATGAGAATGACTTCAAATGTTAACGTAACATTGCCTCTTTTGAATACCAATCCAAACTACCCTCGTTTGCCACCAGACCACCGATTCACGAGCCGTCTCAAAATTTGGCACGGAAGCAGCGGATTGCTTGTTTCATGCTGACGAACAGTGATTTTTCGTCTTTTGTAAAATGAGGAAAGGTGGTTTTGTGTGGGCTGTCGTTGCTCTCCTTGGTTGCGTGAGGCTAGGGACTGAACTGACTGCATCGACGAACTGAACTTTCACTTTAAACTTTCAGCTTTAGCTCTCTGATCCCTCCCCAAAGTCATGTTCCAATTCGCGTGTTCCGGTCATACTGTTCCCATTCGCTGAAGATAGACAAGATTGTGAGCCTCCCAAAACCTTCAACTTTCACCAAGCCGCGCTGGCCGCACTTCCTCTTACGCAGCAGCACACGCCAAGGCTCAAGATCGTCGACCGCCGGCGAGCCACCCACCGACGACAGAGCACTTCACAAGCATCCATGTCGGGAGACGCAAGCGCAATACGGTGGCCGAGCTGCCGCCGCCGCCGCGCCGCCAGCCCGGTGCTCCCAGAGGAGCTGGTGGTGTGGGAGATCCTCGTCCGGCTGCCGGCGAAGCCGCTTCTCCGCTGCCGCGCGGTCTGCCGCTCCTGGCGCTGCCGCACCTCCGAGGCCGCCTTCCTCCTCGCGCACCACCGGCGCCAGCCGTCGCTCCCGCTCGTCTCTTTCCACGGCCCGCTCCCCGCCGCCCAGCGCCAGCCGTATAGGCGGCTCCCCGCCCGCGCCCAGCCCATCCGCGCCGTCGTCGAAGCCGCCCTCGACACCCTCGACCTCCGTCCGTCTCCCTCGGTGCGCAATCCCGTGCTCGGCTTCAACGACTACAACTACTACCGCGACTACTGCGTCCACGCCTCCTGCGACGGGCTACTCCTGCTCTCCCTCGGCAACAACCGCTTCTACCTCTGCAACCCGGCCACGCGCCAGTGGACCGGCCTGCCGTCCCTCACGGGCGCCACCGGCGTCGCGCTATACCCGCACGTCTCCTCCGGCGAGTACCGCGTCCTCTACTGGAAAGGCGGGGAGTTCGTGAACCACCGCGACGTTGTTTACCACGTGCTCACCGTCGGCTCCTCATCCTCCGCGGCGCCAGCGCCACGCCGCATCGAGGCCGCCGCCTCAGCCGCGCCTTCCACCAAGCGGTTCGTCGCGACTGGGTGGCTGCACAGGAGCGACCACCCCGCCGTCCTGCTCCGCGGCTGCCTCCACTGGATCCTCCAGGGCTCGCCGCCGGAGAAAGTCATCGTCGTCTTCGACACGGCCGCCGAGTCGTTCAGGACGATGCCGTCTCCCGTCGTCGCCGCCTGGGACTGGCCGCGGCTGCTCGAGATGGACGCCACCCTCGCCGTCAGCTGGGTGGACAAGAGCCAGACGATGATGAAGCTGTGGGTGCTGCAGGACTACGAGAGGGGCGTCTGGGAGTTGAAGCGCCGGATCGTATTCCCATTGGTGGAGATTAGGAGCGTCGTGAACAACTGTCGGTTCCACGGGACTGTGGTGTCCGAGGACGGAGACGTGCTGCTCCATTGCCCGCGCTGTTTCCATATGTTCCACAGTGATACCAACAAGGGCGAGTTGCTGCAGACGCTTTGTTGGAGGAATGTGTTTCCGAGGCCTGTTGGACATTGCTTCAGGGAGAGCCTCGTCAGGCATCAGTTCTTCGACAGGCAACCTGGTGCTCGTCTGAGAAGGCAGCCACGCTTCTTTCGGGGCCTCTAGTGCAGGCTGGTGCTTCTTGATGACTTGTCCCGTTCCATCTCGGTATTACTCCCTTTGGGTGCAATACAACTATATATATGCTACAAATGCAGAAAACAACTCGTGCAGGATTATTGGAAGTTTGAACTAGGTATATATCTTGTGTGTACAATTCGTCTCTGTGTTGCTGCTCCAGACCATATATCATCTGCAGAAAATACATTACACTTGATTCTCACTTTCCTCGGTAACTGGTAGTCGGCTCTTTCTGAGATGTTAAAGATGAAAATATGGATGTATTAGGATTTTTATGGATGTTCATGATTGATAAGAATTCCGTGTTGGAGTTTTTGTTTCGCTACCCGGATCATCAGTTGCTAAGCAGAGACATGACAAGCGGCTGATCTGTTACATGACAAGCAGCCTGCCAGATACAGGAAACTGAAAACTAAGGACTACATGGCCGGGTTCTATGAACATTTTGCCCGAGGAACAAGAGTTATCGACGATGTCAAGATATAAGCTGATGTGCTATCCTCCCTGTTAGAAGTAGATAGATACTGTGTGCATGATGAAGCATAACCAATGCTTCTCAACTCTCATTATGATAACGGTGTTTTTTTTTCCCTCCCCAAAAAGGGGGAAAAATATGATCATGTATGTTGGATGTAATGTTATCCATGACATGCTCATAGGCATACTAAGGTTATTAATGTGTCCCTTGCGTTGATGAGAGGACCGCTCAAGGGTTGCATATGCACGAACATTTCTCATCCGAGACTTATCTTCCTACTTTAACGAAAGGGCATGTCTCCTGCTCATCAGTGTTCACTTGCTGGGTACTCCATCAGTGCACACGCTGAAAAAGACGCATCCTTAGTTATCACTTGCAGGAGTAGTTAACTTGGCCCGTAAGTCTCCTCCTTTGGACCTTCATATTGCGCCCTCTCCTCTGGCCCGTTTCTTCAATTGTAGTTTGAGATGTCTGCATCCATTTCCACTGAGAGCAAAAGGCTAGAGTAACAAGTAAAAGAGAACGAGATGTCATGGAATGCTTCGGTGAGGGCAGGGCAACTAATGTCATACTGAGACGTGGGACTGCATTGAACACAAGGCCCGCTTGGCTGCGTGAGGGCGAGAGGACTTGTGTTGCAAAGAACGGCATCGACGCACTGAACTTGTACTATAGACTTTCCCCGCCCGGTCGATGCCTCTGCTCTGTTTCCCATCCCTGGCTGAGCACTGAGCTGGCTCTAGTGCTCTGTTTCCCACCCCCGGCTCAAGGAAGTGCTCTGTTTCCCACCCCCGGCTCAAGGAAGTGCTCTGTTTCGTCCAGGTCCAGCTCTCTGATCCTTTTCCAACGAGCCTTCCATCATCTCGTTCCGATTGGCCACGTCCAGGTCGGGGCACGGCAAAGGGTGAAAGAGACGTGGTGGCGTTGCCACTGAAGAAAGACTGGACTTTGAGCCGCATCATATACCAAAAACCCCAACGTTGTTTCATCAAGCCGCGCCTCGCAACAGCTCCCGCAGCACACGCGAAGGCTCAAGATTCGTCGATCGCTGACGAGATACCGACGACTGAGCAGTCGGCGCCTCGGCGGCACTCCATGGCGAGGAGCCGCCGCCGCGCCGCCGGCCCGGTCCTCCCGGAAGAGGTGGTGGTGTGGGAGATCCTGGTCCTGCTGCCGGCGAAGCCGCTTCTCCGGTGCCGCGCGGTCTGCCGCTCCTGGCGCCGCCGCACCTCCGAGGCCGCCTTCCTACTCGCGCACCACCGGCGCCAGCCGACGTTCCCGCTTGTCTCTTTCCACGGTAAGCTCCCCGCCGCCCGGCGCCAACCGTCACGCCCGACTGCCTTCCTGTACAGGCGGCTACCCGCGTCGACGCCGCCCTCGACACCCTCGACCTCCGGCGGCCTCCCTCGGAGCGCCAGCCCGTGCTCCGCTTCAACGACTACAACTACCACCGCGACTTCAGTGTCCATGCCTCCTGCGACGGGCTCCTCCTCCTCCAACTCTCCGACCGCCATTTCTGCCTCTGCAACCCGGCCACGCGCCAGTGGATCGGGCTGCCTGCCCTCACCGGCGCCGACCAGGGGCGGAGACAGGGGAGGGCGGGTAGGGGCCTGACCCCCCCCCCCCCCCTATGCTAGGTAAACACTAGCTTTGCACACAAAAATTCACCATACAACTTCATGCAAATTCTGATTTTGGCCCCCCACAAAAGTTTGGTATTGCTGCTTGGCCCCCCTCATACCAAATTCCTGGCTCCGCCCCTGGCGCCGACGGTGCCGCGCTGTACCTGCACGTCTCCTCCGGCGAGTACCGCGTCATCTACTGGAAGGGTCGGTACACCGAAGACCGCAAAGTCGTCTACCACGTCCTCCCCGTCGGTTCCTCCGCGGCGCCACGGCGCGTCGACGCATCCACGGCTTCCGCCAGGCGGTTCGTCGAAGCCGGGTGGTTCCACGACAGCGAGCTCCCGGGCGTCTTGCTCCGCGGCTGCCTCCACTGGCTCCTCCACGGCTCGCCGGAGAAAGTGCTCGCCGTTTTCGACACGGCCGCCGAGTCGTTCAGGACGATGCCTTCTCCGATCGCTGCCGGCAGCGAGATGCCGCAGCTGCTGGAGATGGACGCCGCGCTCGCCGTCGCCTGCGCAGACACGACCCAGACGATGATGAACCTGTGGGTGCTGCAAGACTACGAGACGGGGGTCTGGTCGCTGAAGGGCCGGATCATTCTTCCGGTGGCGGAAATGTGGAGAATCGTGAAGAAATGCCGATTCTACGGGACGGTGGTGTCTGAGGATGGAGATGTGCTGCTCCAATCCCCGCTTTCTTCCCATCTTTTCCACAGTGATAGCAAGGGTGAGTTGCTGCAGACGTTCTGTTGGCGCCGTGTGTTACCGAGGTCCGCGGGACATTGCTTCAGGGAAAGCCTCGTCAGACATGGGTTCTTCGAGAGGCCAGATGGTGCTCGTGTGACGAGACAGCCACGCTTCTTCCGGGGCCTCTAGCTAATGCAGATTGGTGCTGCTTTGATGACTTGATGATGCATCTTAGTACTATTAATCCGTTTGGGTAGAAGTAGAACTATGCTACAAATGCAGAAGACAACTCATACTCTCTCTCCGTTTGGTCAGTTTTCTATAGTTCATTTGCCGGTCAGGAGCGCGTCAAGAATTCGAGAACAGAGCGATTATGTAGGATTGGAAGATTGAATTCGGTATTTTGGTCGTACAAATTCGTTTCCGTGTTGCTGCTCCAGCATATCGTCCATGGACAATACACAAGGCAGTACTCTGTTTGGTCTCAAAATAAAAAAATAAAATAAAAGGCAGTACTCTGTTAAACTTTAGTGCTGGCTGCCCATGTCCTTCAATTAACGACCTGTAATGTTTCTCACTTTCGCCTATATCAAATAGTGGACTCTTTTTTATATGTTCAAGTTAACGATGATAATATGGATGTATTAGGATTGGTTTGGATGCTCATGATAGATAACAATTCCGTTTGCAGTTTTTGTTTTGTTTTGTTGTTGGAGCCTGATCGATTTGCGAACACATGTGGAGAGAGATAAGAGGTTGGATTGCAGCCATTTACATGTACGAGTAAGACGTTACATGTTTATTCTTTTTAGCTAGTATTGAATGATGATGAGTCCCCAAGTCACAGAATCATGCCGCATATCGGAGTGACACGACCATGTGACATGACCAAGCTGAGATCAACCAAATGACCAATGACCTCTCTACTAGTTGAATCAAACCAGCGGTTATTGCCATGTCCCTCAAAGATCTATGGCATTTTTATGGTGGAACCTGCTATTTGACCTCAGCATATCTGAAAAATGCAACAAACAGATTGATCAAACCATGCATGATTATAAAATGGTTATGCTTAGAATGTGTGCTTCAGATCGGCTACACGGTAGATAACAAAATAATTAAATATTATGTCCTAGAAACATCGACCAGTTTTAAGAATGCTTTTCTCAAACCTTTACAAAACAATATGAGCATACTGAGATTGCAACATTTCATTCACGTGTATTCATTTTTGACAGAACATGTGTTGTTGCAATTAACATTATAGAGTTATAGAGATACGTGAGTATTCTATTTTCGAATTGTATGTGACTAATTCGATGCATATGATATCTCAATCTTCTATCATAACTTCTTGTAACTTTCACATATATCCGTATTGTAGAAACGTATAAAGATGAAATCATGGTTTGTTACCTGGAGTATAGAAGCTTGTGTACGGTACAATGGTAGTGTAGGCCTCCCTCTTGCCTACCTTCCTCACTCGTTTCGACTTGGGCTCTAGAGTGAAGATAGCAAAATCTGTGCTTACAAAAATAGTACGTGAAACCTCTGAGAAGCCAATCACTTTGAGTGAGAATACCGGAACATTGACGGGGAGCAACTTCTTCAGCCTGATGACCCTGGGTTGTGCCCATTTTGTGCTGCCTTCTACACCGGCCTCCAGCGACCACAAGTAAAGGTCATAGTCAGCAATGCTAGCAAATCCTAGCCTGTCATCATCTACTACCACGACAATGCCCCTCTGCTCTCCTGGAGCATCAATCAGGAATAAACTTTGCCTTGCCAAGTCATACTTTATGATTTTGTGATAGTTTTCAGTGATGAAGTAGAGCGTGTCTCTAATAAGTAGACTAGGACTCCTATCGATGAAGAAAAACTGATGAAAAGTGGTGGTCATGCCCCAAGCATTGGTCTCCGATGAGTACACTCTTGCCCATATGGAACAATCCGTGCAGTTGCTTCCCAGGAAGACTACACGAAATGGACCATCATGGCAATCGAGATGGTTGCAACCAGCTTGGACACAAAGCACTGCCCCGGCGATGGGTTCCCATTGACGTGTGTCTGTTGCTTGAGGGAGGCGTTTTTGGCGATTGGTGATGGGATCCCAGACGATGACCCCCTCGGGGATTTCAATAATTAGAGCGCATCCATGACGGCTATCAAGGATCCAAGATTTTCTAAGGTGGGACAATGGCGGGGAGAAAGGGAGTGTAATGTTGGCAGTCGAGACAAAGCGAGGGATGGGTTTCTTGATGTAGGCGAAGTAGTCGATGTTGTGGAAGAAGCCAATAAGAGGTGGAGCTCTATGGAATTCACGATAGTGGTGATTAAAGGCATAATCAAAGAGGATGTGTTGCCATGTCTTACAAACAAGGGACGCACTAAAAAGATTGGTAGGTTCCTCTGGTGGGAAGCGAAGGAGAATTTCTACAATGGCATCATCAACCAACTCTGTTGGCGGTTTTGACTGGATCATCATCATGTGCTTGTCATCGGTAGTGGTGGATGGCCTGGGTGACGAATTTTGGGGGGCACCAAATTTGAGGGAGATAATAAGGATGCCAACTAGCCATCTAATTCGGGATAGAAACAAACAGACAATCAAATTGCTAGACGAAAACTACATTTAGCATGAATTCCAACTTCATGCTTAAAGCTTCTATATCTGACACAATAATGGTGTTCTGACGAGGAGCATATCCTTTGGACCTTAACGTGTTTCAGCTTAAACTAGCACTCAACATAACTGATTTTGAAGAAATTTATGCTTTCCAGCTTCGGCCGATATTTAAAAAATTGATGAAACGATCACAAGCTAGAGTTCCACCATGCGGAGCTATATATTGATGGTGTTGTTCGAGCATGTCTCTACGTCCTAGCTTCTCTTTAACATTTTCACAACTGGGAAGGCAGAACCTACTTTTATTTTCTCCTGGACAATTGTGAAGAGGCTCAAATTGATGTGTTTGGATGACGTTCTTTTGTTGTCTCTAATTCTTCTGGGAGAAAAAACAGTGTTTCTTTGCACCCGGGAACAATGCACTTTTCTTCAAAACGATGTGTTTGGGATTTTGATGAGTTCATTTAGCAGAAAGTGAGCAGATTATGAGAGATGAGTATAACGACATCCTTCCCATTTCCATTCGGACATTGATGTGACGTATAACTTTTGTGTTCAGGAGGCAAATAATCGAGATAATAGCTCAACAACCATTAGTACTTGGAATAACATTGGGCCCAATATTTGGGGAAGGTGCCGAAGGCAAAATAGCTAAACAATGGTCCAACAACCACTAGTATTATGTACGACAATACTTAGCTATTGTAACTATACATAGACACAAAAGATAATGCGTCAACTATTCAGTTCACCACGAAATAGCTAAACATGGCAAAGAATATATTGGAGTTTTCTTACTCGGAAGACACCACAAAAGCTCTGTTGAGCAATTCATGGATCTAGTTTCTGATTGTGCCAATGGTTTCTTCGCTAGGTGGTTGATGGTCTAGTTCCACACGGTTTCTTCTCGTTTAAGATTAAACTTGTTCACACACCTGCCAGCCTCAACCTCCCTCGGGTCTCACCTCTAGCAATTCCAAATTTGATTTTGGCTCCACTGTTCACTGTTTCTTGCTTCAACAATTTCGTCATCCAACTGAGAATGATAGTATCAGTTGAAATAAGTTTGTCCTATACAAAACAATGGACACCCAAAGTACTTCACGAAACCTATATTTAGTTTTCACTCAGGTCCATGCTAAGGCATCCATATCTGACACCATGGTGCTTTGATGTGGTGTTTGTTGGATTGCACTGAACGCAAATGAGATGAGGAATAAATGATAAGCTCCAGAAGTATATATTTGGTATAAGCTATGAAGTGTACACAACTCTAACCTGCAAAGCAGAAACAGCAGGTACATGTATATATCTGTTCTTTCGTGCAGAGTCACACTTTCTGCTACCTGCTGGACAAGTGTTAGTGGTGTTTATTGTTGGGCGCACTGTTCATTAAGCCATATGTTTATCAATAGAGTGCAGTCTCTGACAGATTGGACAAGCGGCCCCAAACCTGAACCAGCCTCCACCCTCCAATCCTCTATAAAAGGTCTGGCCCTTCCCCATCTCAAACATGCCTTCACCACAAGCTTGAAGCTTCACACCGCAATCATGGCGCTTTTCCTGCATTACGTGACATTGTTCCTCGTCCTAGCCCAGATCACCCACTCAGCTCCCATTCGAGAACCCAAGAACCACGCAGACCACTTCAGCACTTACATCGTCCATGCGGACCACCTCGCCAAGCCACCACACTTCGCTGCGCACGAGGATTGGTACACTTCCCTGGTGGCCACTCACTCACCTCGTGCAGCGGCCAACTCCAGCGGCCTAATCTTGTACACCTACGACACCGTCATGCACGGGTTCGCCGTCCGGCTCACCGACGACGAGGCACGGCGCATGTCGAACGCCGCCGGCGTGACCGGCGTTCACGAGGACAGGGAGCTCCGGTTCCTGACCACGAGGTCGCCTGGGTTCCTCGGTCTGGATCCCAGCTTCGGCGCCTGGAAGGACACCGACTTCGGCGACGGCGTCATCATCGGCTTCGTCGACAGCGGCATATGGCCCGAGAACCCGAGCTTCAACGACAGCGGCCTCGGCCCCGTTCGGGCGAGCTGGAGGGGCGGGTGTGTCGACGCCAGCATGTGCAACAACAAGATCGTCGGAGCCAAGGCCTTCGGAGCAAAAACGCATGGCTCCCCGAGGGACAAGTCCGGCCACGGCTCGCACGTCGCGTCGACGGCCGCCGGGTCTGAGGTCCGTGACATCGGCTTCGACATGTTCGCGCGGGGGACGGCGAGGGGCGTGGCGCCCAAGGCGAGGATCGCCATGTACACGGTTTCTCCCGTTAACCCCAAAATGGCAGACGTTGCCATGGCAATCGACGCCGCGGTGAAGGACGGCGTGGATATCATCTCCGTATCCATTGCTGACGACGAGTCGCACCCGTTCTTACAACGACACCGTTTCCATCGCCACATTTGGTGCGGCGCGCAAGGGCGTCTTCGTTGTCCTCGCGGGGGGGAACGAGGGGCCCGCAGCATCTACGTTGAAGAACGTGGCGCCGTGGATGACGACTGTCGGCGCGGGCACAGTGGACCGGCTGTTCCCGGCGAACCTCATCATTGGAGATGGTACAGTTTTCACAGGGCAGTCTCTTTACACCATGAAGACCAGTGGCAGCAGCATCGTCCCACTAGTGTCCAGCTCGTGCTCCATGGACGCTCTGATTCCTGACCGGATCAGGGGCAAGATCGTGTTTTGCACCGGTGGGTATATGAATCAAGACAATCTGATGGATTTGCTCATAGAGATTCACGCGGCCGGGCTGGTTATATCGACCAGTTCCATCTGGTTCGCAGATGAAATCGATGCTGGTTCCCTGACCTTAACACTTCCGGGTCTCTTTCTAAGCTACACTGCGGGCGAGAAGCTCGGGGCCTACATGGCCTCGGAACCGTACCCAACGGCGTCCTTTAGCTTCGCCTGCGAGACTGTTATTGCCGAGAATCGGGCGCCCATAGTGGCGATGACTTCGTCGCGGGGGCCGAACCCGATCGTCCCTGAGATCCTCAAGCCCGACATCATCGCGCCAGGAGTCAACATTTTTGCCGCATATGCCCCGATACTAGGCGGCTCGAGCAAGAGGAACTACATAATCAACTCGGGCACATCCTATGCGTGCCCCCACGTCGCCGGCGTCGCGGCGCTGATCAAGAAGAAGCATCCCAACTGGTCACCGGCCATGATACGGTCGGCGATGATGACGACCGCGGCCAGCCTCGACAACACGCAACGCGACATCCTCGACAACGCTGTCGCCGCCGACGGCAGCCGCAGCGCCACGGCCGCGACTCCTTTCGCCACCGGCGCCGGGCACGTCCGCCCACAGCTCGCCATGGAGCCGGGCCTGGTGTACGACGCCGGCGCCCGAGACTACGTCGACTTCCTCTGCGCCCTCAACTACACCACGGAGCAGCTGCGCCTCTTCGCGCCCGACATGGCCACGTGCACGACGACCACGCTCCCCGGCGACCTCAACTACCCCTCCTTCGTCGTCGTCTTCCACGGCCGCGCCGACGTCCGCACGCTGAAAAGGACGGTGACCAAGGTGTCCGAGGAGGCCGAGACGTACAACGTCACCGTCGTAGCGCCGAGGCACGTCAAGGTGACGGTCACGCCGGCGACCCTGGAGTTCAAGCAGCAGTACGAGAAGAAGACCTACTCCGTCGAGTTCAGAAGCGACGCCGGCGGAGGATCAGGGTCAGAGTTCGGGCACATCATCTGGGAGAACGCGAAGCATCAAGTCAGGAGCCCGGTGGCCATCATGTGGAAGAACTGATGCAGCGGTGCTGTGTCTCTACGTAGTAACTGATCCTGTTGACGTGTTGATCTATTGATCAGTTGTGTTGACAATATGATTCAGTTTATCTGCAGAAAGTTCTTATGACTGCAATGTAAGAAATCAAGTTGAAGCTTGCCAAACAAATTATTAAAAACCTGTGTTTAGCATAACTAGGAAAACTCTGTTTTGGGCCTTTTGGCTTCGTCGAAAAAACCCCTCTGTTTTGGTGTTCTCAACTTAGCATCATCTGCATCTGAATTCCACAAAAGCATTGCAAGTGTTAGATCAAATGAGCAATTGTACTACGTGAAAGATCACAACTTTCTTCTCGGTCTCTGATAGGAGCGCCTTGATGCTCTGTTCCAACTTCTTGTATAAAAAAAATGCTGATAGTTATGTTCTTCTAAAGTAAATATGAGCAGTCAGCTGAAATGGAGAGTGAATCGAGGTCCTCATGCATAACAGCGCTGAATCTCTCTTCGCACCGAGCAAATAGATATTTTGTAAATCTTACCGAATTAAGTCCATTTCATTGATCATAGACCCAGAAAGATCACTCATGGCTGCCCGTCTATTTGTTACAGAATTATGAGGCCATTTGACTCTTCCGTTCTATATTTGTAGTCCATGGTGTTGAGTGCCAAACTACGAAAACTTAAAGCTTAATCATATTTATTTAGGGAACATTGATGTAATGTGTATATGCCCATGAATATAACATGCATAGCAGAAAATCAATGTAGTTGGTCACTATAATAGCCCCTTCTACCCTTCTTGGCCAAGAAATCGAAGCTCAGGTCATTAATGGATCACAACTTTCTTATCGAAGCTCAGCGTCCGACTTTGTCATACTACTTTTTTTTTCCTCGAATAATACTACTTGTTTGCAAATAGCAGCAGCAGGTCACCGTGTCCTTTCAATGGTCATGATCGATATCCCGCGACAAACCAGGATAGATGATCATCAACACCCAGAGGTCCATAGCTCACCGTGTCTTCGTCGAAATCACGAGGCTCAGAGGTATCATCCATGAGATGAATCGGACTATTGTCCATCCAACCCGTCAACAGCTCGTCAAATCCCAGGTAGATTGCGTCGGCGCTGATGGAGGGGAACACCGAAGGCGAGACGGCAATGGCCAGTTTCAGGCCGATAAACACCGCGTGTCCACCGAACCCGCGGACAGGCACAATTTTCCTGGCGTCCAAGTCTACCCGGTAGACAGTGTACCTTCTGCTCCCGCCATCGACGAATCGTGTGCGCCGGTCCACGAGCACCAGCTCCCCCTCAATGTCCACTAGGTGCACCGTGTCCATCATCATCCTGGACAACGGACTGGCCAACTTGGCCGCTAAGGCCAGCCGCGGTCGGTGGTCTGCGCCGGTCTCCACCACCATGACAGCATTAATTGCCGGTGGCACAGTAGAAGCGGCCAGCGAAAGACATTGCCGGACGGATCCACGCATCGCGTTCAACCGCGGTCCAACTCGCGTCGCCTGGCTTGGCGACAGCAACCGTTTCGATGCTTCTGAAATGGACTGCGATGGTGGACTCGTCGGCGAGGCTGGCGCCTGTCACCTTCAACAATTTTACAATGGGAGTGCCTCGCTCGAGCTCCCTCTGCGTCAGCAGCGTGGTGGCGGGCGGGAGCTCGGCCGCGCGGCGGGTGAATGGGTTCAGCAGGCGGACGACGAAGGTGGACCGGTCGAGGAGGACGAGTAGGCCCTCCGTGGTGGGGAACGCGCCGTGGCCGCGGAGCAACGGGATGCGCACGTCTCTGCAACGGCCGGTGTTGACGTTCATGAACCGGCGTTGGTACGGTTGCGGGGGCATGATCCAGTGGCGCGGGTAGAAACGGCGGTCCAGGACGCCGTGCGCGCGCGGGTCCGTGGGACAGCAGGCCGCGCGGAAGCTGATGTAGTCCGCGACGTCGTCGGCGAGAAGGCGCTCGGCGATCAGCCCCGCCGGCCCGGCACCGAGGTCCGTCCAGTCTCGGATTCGAATCGGCGTGGAGGCTGGGCGGGAAGCAACGGGAGAGCACTGCGTGCTCGCTTCGCGCCCCAAGTGAGGAACACGGATTCGTGGCAAGCTTCCGGGTCGTGTACTGTCCTCCGTCGCTTCGCCCGCCGAGGGGTCGCCCGGGCTTGGGAGGCCGCTCTTCTCTTCGTCCCGCAACCGCAGCAGGAAGGCGCCGTCCGGGTGGAGCAAACGCACGGGTCACGGGTCCTCCGACACATCGGGTGAGGACAGGAGCCGGAGCGTGGTGGATAATCCTTCTTCGCCTGCCCGTGCATGATCAGCTCGGCTTGTGTTGCCGACTATGCTAGCTTAGGCATCTTGCCCGGCGACGATCGGACAGAGTTTTGTTGGGAGAAACGGCTGGTCGTTTTGTGAAATCTGTACCGACACCTCTATACTACTGTGGGTCCGTATTGTGTCACTACGATTCCGACTCGAGCTACTCCTTTTCCGGGTATTCAGCGAAGCGCAGCAGAGCAGCAACTCCTTTGCCGCCGGTGACGAACGCAAGCGGCGGCGATCTAAGATGTTCTTGTGGAAATCTGCCCCACCACCTGGTCAACCTCCGGAGGCTGAAACGCCGTACTTGGCAAGGCCAGGTCGAGGGCTCCGGTTAACATGTAACGTTGGTCAGGTACTTCGACCTGCGTTTCTGGGGCCTCTATTTTCAGCTCTTCGACACAACAGCTCTGGGAATTGTTTCTGTGGAGCGAGCAGTACTAGGAGGAGGTTGACCAATTTGATAACGTATTATTGTGCAACTGAATATTAGCGGGCCAAAATGACATGCCCAGCTTTGTATCTCAAAGCCTGAAATTTCACTTCTCCTTTTTTTTTTTCTTTTGGTGGGGTGGGCTTTATTAAGAGCTCCTTTATTAAGGCCCCGAGTTATGTTGAAGCCAAAGAGACCGGATTCAGTGTATTTTGTACAACCAAAACAAAATAAATAAGTAAAACTAAACCAAGCAATTAACCACGTCCCTTCTCTTCTCTTTTTGAATGTATTTTAGCATCCATACATGCCTGACACTGATTACTGTTGGAGATCTTTGCTGACGTCTTCATTGTCCAGATCTTAGAGGTAATCAAGAGACGGAAACATGTTATCACTTTTCTATCATATGACGAAAAATCCGATACTTGTAGTGCACTCTTGCTCCCCCCAAGTGTCATCACTTCTGGTTAGCGAAGGCCTCTCCAAAACCTCAGCTACATGCCCATGGAATTGCTGAATCTCCTCTGTATGTTGCTTGCGGAAAGAATTAGCTCGGCACACAAAGGACATTCCAGTCGTTGCAGATCATTCATGTCTACAATTTTCAGTTAGATCCAAATAATAGTTGTTACATCCATGCCCTTTTTAGGGGGTAAAATAAACTTAAAGATAGTTTAGGGGTGCCTTATGTGGACTTTGGTTATACAGTATACTTGACGGAGAGTAATATGAACTTTTTCCAAAACTAATATTAAATGATATGGATGAATGAATCTATGGTTACACTTTGTTTCCTTTACTTGGTTCCATTTGATCTATACTACAATTCTTCGAGTAGGCAGATAATGAATGAATGACCCCGGAAGCACCAGCAGGTCACCGTGTCCTTTCAATGGTCATGTACTCATGATCGATGTCCCGCCACAAACTTGGATAGATGATAATCAACACCCAGAGGTCCATAGCATCTATAGTTGAATTCAAGAGGCTCGGAGGTATCATCAATGAGATGAATCGGACTATTGTTCAGCTGTCGTACCTCATTTCTGGAGCACTAGTGCTTACCGTACCAGTCCCTGGATCAGACGTTGATACGAACACTTTATACAGACTGATATCACAGAGTCATCACTTACATAAATATTACCAAGCCTCATACAAGCCTTCATACATAAAAGGTCTTACAACAACCGGCCAAGGGCCACTTTATTACAACAAGCATCAAGCTGGTGGGCTGCAACAGCAGAACCACTTAATCACTACTACAGCGGAAGACGGAAACGGCACTAGCACAGGCATCTTGAGTGTAGATAGGACCCTACTCTTCATCACCATCCTCCACGTACTCTGGTTCTTCATCTGAAGGATTAAAGCAAGGGTGAGTACTTAAGGTACTCAGCAAGTCCTAACAATGAGGGGTAACTGAATGCAAGGGTAAAACCAAGAGATAGGCTGAGGGTTTATCATCTGGGCGGAAAGCCAGTTTTATGCAATGATTGTTTGGAAAACAAAACAGTTCACAAACTATTATCAAGGTTATCAGTGGTATTTAGTGGGGTTGTGGCCCTGGGGGAGATGCAGTCCATCCCGCCAGTTCCCAAGTTTTATTGCTGGCAGGAAACCAGCACACGGTTCCACACCGGAGTATTCCAAAAACACACCAAGGAAATAACTCACACCGTTATACTAATCATTGTGTGGCATAAGCTTTCGCGTTGCCCATTACCGTGGAACACGGCTATCATGATAGGTTTTTAACTCTGCAGAGGTTGTACACAATTTCCCACAAGGCATGCCAGCCCTTCCCATCGTCATGGATTGGACAGGCACACTAATGGTCCCGTACCTACTTGGTGTCACCACGGCACCACCACGGAAACACTGCAACCAGGGGCTTCACAATATCATCATTATCATGTAGAAAGGCCTGAATAAACACCATATGCCGGATCCCGACACCTGCTATGTCGAGTCTTCTCCTGGCTTCCGCCGCAACTCCTGCCCTCCAGGTGGGTACCGGGTGAACACTATAGTAGGGTGTGGTTCCAAACATTTCCCATTCAAAGCATGTGGTTGTACGAAAGGTGCTAGGCCAGGCGGCACATGAACCGGTCCTTATACGACCGAAGCAAGCATCTTCAATAGCTATCCTCAAAGGAGGAATCGCATCCCAGAGATAGGCCTCCCCACTGAGGACTACCTCGCCTGCTCCCGCCAGGAAATATCCCCACTATGGATTGCACAATTGTCACTAGTATATTACCATCCCACATTCCAATTTCACACACACACTCCACCAAACACACACCCTTTCACACCAAAAAGTATGTATAGCAAGATTAATTGAGTACACATGGTAATAAGTCCTAAGCAGCATATCATTTCAACATATCATTAAAGAATTAATGATAGTGAATCCTAGGTCTAACAAAGGAATCAGGATAAGCAATGTCAAGGCATGGCAATCAGCAGTACTTAGGATCATACTAAGCATTTAAATCACATTTAAACATCATGCACACTTTATTTCTAAACTGGGCTCTAAGTTGGATATTTGCAAATATAGGGACAACATGATCAAAGGGGTTAGAACTTGCCTTCACCAAAGTCTTCTTCTTCTAAGTCCTCGTAATCCGGATCCTCAGCTCCTTCCTCAAGGACTTGCTCCTCTATTGATTAAAAGTAAACAACGATCGAATAAGTCTATCGATCAAACAATTGGACTAACAAGCAAGTAAATCAAACGAAGACCAAAAAGAGATCAACAACAGAGGGTTTTGGTAACAATAAGTAGCTCATGATTTTAGATGAATTTTGGTGAAAGAATCACCCGAATCGGAGCTAAGATGAAAGAGATATAGATTTTACAAGTTTGCAACATAGGAAATAATTAGGATTAAGTTAAGTAATTTAACCATAGACATAATCATAATTATTATGGAGTAAACAAGTGTTGCAAAATGATTAGGAATTAATCTAGTATTTTTAGGAATTTTTGAGAATTTTTCTGATAAAGGAAATTGCTCGAAATAAGGTTATGGGTGCAAACTGCGAGTAGATCTAGCATTTACAGAGCGTGTGTGAGGCTGACAAGTGGGCCAGCGGGGTCAGGTCCACTGTGTGTTACTGTACCGTGGACTTGGTCCATGTGTGCTGTGGACCGGGGCACTTGTGAGTGCGGTCCACGGTGCACCGGGCGCGTGGACGTGCGCCGACGGGGCGCTGACGGGGCAAGACGACCGGGTCGTCGCGGGCCCGCGTGCTGGCGTGGCTCGCCACGCAGGACGGCGGCGTGACGCGGTCGGAGCGCGCCGGAGCGGGGCGCGCGCGGCGGCGCGTCGCCGGGAAGCTCACCGGCGGCGGCTACAGGGCACGTCTCGCGACGATGTAAACACCTACGGGCTCTACGCGGCGCGGCGGAGTTCCTACGGCTACGTGTTGACGACGAGGGGCGCCGGAGCGGCGGTGCGGGCTCGCCGGAGATGGCGGTGCGCGGCTGCGCGCGAGGGGAGAGGCGCATGCGCGGGGGCTCGCGCGCGTTTGTGTGGTCGTGCGCGTGCGCGCGAGTGCGTGGAATGCAGCGCGCGCCTCAGCGTGGCCAGGCGCGGCCGGGGAGCTCGCCGGCGACGAGTTCGCGCGGCGGCGGGTGGCTGCGCGCGGTGCGGAGCTAAGCGCTAGCCTCCAGCTAGGAATTGAAGTGCGCAAGAGAAAGAGGAGAGGGCCACGGTGCTCACGGTGGGCTTGTTGAAGACGGAGAGGGGGCGGAGGCAGCTCGCCGTCGTCGTGCGGTGGCCGGAACCCTAGCTTCCCGCGAACCTCATGCTCCGAGCTTCGGCTGCGGAAAAGAGAGGCGGGACTGGGTCAGGCACGGAGCAGCGACGCCATGGGAGAGAGAAGGGAGACGGAGCTCCACCGTTGGCTCGTCGGAGGGTCGCCGGACTTGGAGAAGGAAGGTGGGGGGAAAGTAAAATTAGCGGCGCTGGAGTGGCAATGGTGAGCTCGCGGAGCGGCGTCTGGGAGGAGAGGCGCTGCGCGGAGCTCGGCGGCCTTTTAAAGGCGGCCGAGGAGGAGCCGTTGGGCGTCGGCTCGCGATGGCGGTCACCGGCTCGGTCCGCGCCCGGGCAAATGCGACGCGACGTCGTGCCAGGGGGAGGACGATGCCCACGTGCGTGGTGACGGGCGCGCGGGACGGCCACAGTGCGGCGGACGGGACGGCGGCCGAGCTGGGCTGACGTCGAAGCATGGCAGCTCGCCGGTCCTCGAGGTCGCGGTTGCCGGTCCGCGCGGGAGGAGTGGGCGCGCTGCTGCGGAGTTGGTCGACGGGACGGAGCGACGGGGCGCGCGTGTGCGTGACGCGGCGCGCGCTGTAGCCGGACGTGACGAGGCGAGAACGACCGGCATGGGCGCTCCTGGCGCGGCGTCAGAAGGTGGGAGACGACACTGACAGGTGGGGCCCACCTGTCAGTGGCTCGGCGCGGAAGAGCAGGCCGGGCTGCTGCTGGGCCGGAGGGAGAGAAGCTGGGCCGCGGCTGGCGCGCGGGAAAGGCGAAGGGGGAAGTGGGCCGGGGAGGGAAAGGCGGCCCGGTAGGAAAGAAAGGTTTGAACATTTCCAGAAAATTTTCTAGGAATGAAATTCAAATTTGAAAAAGGATCAAAACCAAAAGAACACATAAATAAAATCAGGAAATTCCAAATATACAGATGGTGGTGTTTGATGCACCTTTAAAATTCGAAATTTTGAATTTGGCATGCATTTGACTTCTACTTTGATTGAATTTGTTCAAATTTGAAAAAATTCAAATTTTTAGTGATTTTTAAATATGGGCAAACACAGGGTGTTACATCAGCCGACCTGTGAACAGACTGTCAAATCCCAAGTAGATTGTGTCGGCGCTGATGGAGGGGAGCACGGAAGGCGAGACGCAACGGCCAGTTTCAGGCCGATAAACACAGCGTGACCACCGAGCCCACGGACAGGCACAATCTTCCTCGCGTCCAAGTCTACCCGGTAGACAGTGTATGTCCTACTCCCATGGCCATTGACGAATTGTCTGCTGTTATTGCTGACGAATCGCCGGTCCACGAGCATCAGCTTCCCCTCAATGTCCACTAGGTGCACCGTGTCCATCATCATCCTGGATAACGGACTGGCCAATTCTGCCGCCAAGGCCAGCCGCGGTGGGTGGTCTGCGCTGGTCTCCACCACCATGACAGCATTGCTGGTGGCACAGTAGAAACGGCCAGCGAAAGACATTGCCGGACCGATCCATGTGCCGCGATCAACCACTGTCCAATGTGCATCGCCTGGCTTGACGACCGCAACCGTTTCGATGCTTCTGAAATGGACTGCGATGGTGGACTCGCCGGCGAGGCCGGCGCCTGTCACCCTCAACAATTTTATAACTGGAATGCGTAGATCGAGATCCCGCAGGGTCAGGAGCGTGGTGGCGGGCGGGAGCTCGGCCGCGTGGCGGGTGAACGGGTTCAGCAGGCGGACGACGAAGGTGGCCCGGTCGACGAGGACGAGGAGGCCCTCCGTGGTCGGGAACGCGTCATGGCCGCGGAGCAACGGGATGCGCACGTCTCTGCAGCGGCCGGTGCTGACGTTCATGAACCGGCGCCAGTACGGCGTCGGGGCGCGACACGTTTCCCTGAGCATGATCCAGTGACGCGGGTGGAAGCGGCGGTCGAGGACGCCGTGCGCTCGCGGGTCCGTGGGACAGCAGAGCCGCCGCGGACGGCAGACCGCGCGGAAGCTGATGTAGTCCGCGACGTCGTCGGCGAGAAGGCGCTCGGCGATCAGCCCCGCCGGCCCGGCACCGAGGTCCGTCCAGTCTCTCCAATGGCCAAGAGGAACCGGGTCGGATTCGAGTCGGGGAGGCTGGGCGGGAAGGAGAACAATGCGTGCTCGCTTCGTGCCCTAGATGGGGATCAAGGACCCGTGACAAGCTGCCGGATCGTGGAGTGTCCTCCGTCGCTTCGCCCGGCGAGAGGGCGCCCGGGCTTGGGAGGCTGCTCTTCTCTTCGTCCCGCAACCGGGACAGGAAAGCGCAGTCCGGGTGGTGGAGCAAGCGCGCGGGTCACGGATCCCTCGACACATCGGGTGAGAGGAGCCGGAGCGTGGTGGGCAATCCTTCTTCACCTGCCCGTACGTGATCAGCTTGGCTTGTGTGGCGGACGACGCTAGCTTCGGCATCCCGGGCAAGGTTTTGCTGGGAGAAACGACTCGCCGTTTCTGTGAAGTTTCTGTGAATCTGAACCGACACCTCAATACTAGCGTGGGTCGGTATTTCGTCAGTACGATTCCGACTCGAGCTACTCCTTTTTCATGTAATTCTTGTTTGCAGTCGCCGTAGAAGCTCTGGTAAACATTTGCGCTGACATGAATTTGGGAATTTGGAATATGCTGAGCGAAACATGACCAGATACTAGCCACAAGAGGAACGCCCGAACTGGCAGTTCCCAGGGGAACCCGTTGTACCAGCACGCTATATTGGTTGCTGTTACACCTACATATGAGGCTTCGATATGAACAAAACATAGTCTGCAGAACTAAAAACACCGTAGACACAGTAAGCTGCTGCGACGGACTACCGGAAAGTTAACTTAGCCCTTAGGGGCTTGGGCTCTGCAACATGCAGCCATAGATTGCCTCCATTGAGATCCCTGTGACTATCTGAACAGATTCAGATCAGAGTGGATCGATGTTATGTGCAAGATAAACGATACGTTAGGGTACACTCCAGCAAGATCACACTGATGCATACACTCCAGCACCGTGAAGATCTGTATAAACGCCATGGTCATCCAGAAGTACTGCAAGGGACGTTTCATTTCTGGATGACCATGGATGGAAGGAAGAATGTACAGAAAGCTTCAAGTGGCAGGCTTAATAATCAGGAAAATTGAATTGAGCCCTTTAGATAAAACCATCTTGATAAGTTTGAATCAATACAACATACTTTTATAAAGAAATACATGTGGGTTGTGAATTAGTTTTCATTTCCTATTCAGATGAGATATAGGAAATAGTGCTAGCACCATTTCCAAGCTAAATATCAGATGCTAATACCAGTCGATTGATATGATCCGCTTCCCATGTCTAAATCAGAGCCAATATCAAGTTGTAAGACGCGAATTGCAACACATATGCAAGGATTGTCCTAACCAATTATACTTTGATTTCTAGTATCTAGTACAAGGTTCCATAGACCATGGCTTTTCTTCAAGCCAACAAACTATACTTCTCTTAGGGGCACAATTCGAACCCAAAGCAGTCGAATATAATCCAATCGATCAAATGAGAAACAAATTACAAAGTGCAAAAGCATACAGTTTACACTAGCGAGTCTATGCTCTTGAACTTCCTCCATGGTCTCTCTCCACATGCTCCACGAGCAACACCGGATCCCGAAATGCCTTGTGACATTTAGGACAAACATCAACTGTCACTCTGCCACGACTTGATTGTGAGTTCGTCTGGTGAGACTTCTCAACATGTTCGATTAAGGTCCCCACAGTGGAAAATCTTGCTGGGCAATGAATGCATTGCTCCACAAGGTCACCGCTACTGCTGCTGCTATCTGGAGAGATCCCATCCTTAGCCTTCTGGAAGGCTTGGCTAGTTGCAGTGCTCAGTTTTTGCATTCCAGCTTCAGCAGATGTTTTGAAATTTGATGCTGCACTCAGAAGGCTCGAGCTCCACCATGAAGAAGTATTCTTGCTGCTGTTTGAGCGTGTCTCCGCTTTCTGACTTTTTCTTAACATATTTGAGAAGGAGAATGAAGAATCCATTTTTCTTGGGCCCGGACACTTATGATCTGGGCCAAATCTGTGCTTCAGGCAGTGTTCTTTGGTACAATCTTTGCATCTGATTGTGTTTGAAAAAGTCAGTGTTTCTCTGCACCCAGGAACAGGGCACTTCTTTTTCTTTGTCACTTTCTGGTAATTTGATGGATCACAATCAGTGTTAACATGAGAGTCCCAGGTAATATTTGGGTCTTCATTTGGATTCAGGCGAACTCCTTTAGCACAGAGAGGGCAGACTAGGACAGTGACATCCTTCACATTTGCATTTGGACATTGGTGTGATATGTAACTTCGGTGCTGAAGGCAAAAGACCTAAACAGTGGCCCAACAAACATATTAGCATTCTGGCTGACATTATGTAGCGGTGATTAATAGACACTAAACATGAAGTGGAAGGCTTAAACAAATACAAAAGGTGTTCCTGATCTCAGTTTCCACAAATATGGATATTTGATCTTTCGGTACAAATATGCAGATAATCTACATAAGGCATGATCCTTCCGTGTAGTGGTTTACTACTGACTTGGCACATTCAATGGATGTAGTTGCATTCATAAGGCATAAAAAATGAATGGACAAAAATTTTGGAAACAGAGGAAAGGCCCAAATTGTCAATCTGCTACATTTAAACACTGATAATGAGGGTATGGTAAATTGGTAATTAAAGTTTGTCAATCCAAATATTCTTCAGATAAGTAACTAAGTCCAGTAATGTCACATACTCTAGGAATCGTAAGCTAGATGTCCATCATAGCAACTAGGTACCAAAGAAGGGAAAGCAAACACAGTAACCTTCAGGCATCCTAAGTGATTGATGCATACAGGATTCCTGGCATGTGACTGCCACATCATGTGCAATAAGTGAATATTGCTATCCTCGGTAAGCCCTCATCATCAGTTGAGATAATTATTCCCATATACCTCAGTTTTGTTAGTGCCAACATTTGCTTTGTTACTGAAGCATAAATTGT
Source organism: Eragrostis curvula (assembly GCA_007726485.1). Taxonomy (NCBI): domain Eukaryota; kingdom Viridiplantae; phylum Streptophyta; class Magnoliopsida; order Poales; family Poaceae; genus Eragrostis; species Eragrostis curvula. The sequence goes on from CM017442.1 coordinate 10,543,443, forward strand.
TCCAAGAGAAAAAAGGAAACTTTTTGTTTCCAGTTAGCGCTAGGCAACTTTGCTAATGTGGCCAGTCATTCACATCCAATAAAACTACACTCTTATCCCTGGTAAATCCCACATGAAAAAGCTGGTATTTCTTTCAGGATTTAAAGGGGCTACAGATTTCATGAGGGCATGTCCAGCTAATCAGCTAATACAATTTGTAAATACATTTTGAATTTGGTACACAGCATGGGAACTAGCCAATTTTATACTTTGGAAGTTGGAGTCCAAAAATGAGTGTGTGAATCAGTGACCAGGGAAATTTTTTGCCCCTGGCCAGGAAACTAATTGATCAAATGAACAACATAATTCTTGAATACATTAATTATTATTTTCTTTGGTCCCCATGTCAGTAATATATGAAACACCAGGAGGAACCTGTGACACAAGTGTTCTACCTGACCAAGGAATGGAGGAAGCAAACCACCACCACATCAAGATGTGCATAAAGGGCTATATTTTGTGTCAACGTTGAACACAACAACTCAAGATCACCGAACTACCAACCCCCACAAAACAATTCTACATTAGTGTTGCCCGGTCAATAGCATGAATGGTTTTCTTTCCCATTCCCTGAGGTTCGTGTGTAGCGTAGAATGGTTCCATTAATATCACTATCCTAAGGCCTAGTCAAGTTTGCCCCAAAACTAGTGGTACTTCCCAAAATCCATTCAATTTCCCACAGAAGACGAGTTCTTGGACACCATAAGTTACAGAACAAGACCTTTTTTCCCCTGAACAATGAGAACAAGACTCATATCGCTCAAGAACCCCAAAGGGCAATCTGCTAACACCAAAAGGTCGGTTCGGGGAGACAAGCAAGAACACGCCGTAAATGCAGAGGAAAATGACAGGAGAGGCTGCGGAAACATACATGGTCGCAGCGGTCGCAGGTGAAGGGGAGGAAATCGATCTGCCTGCAGTCGCCGACGCTGCAGTGCTGCCCGAGGTTAGGGAACTCCGGCGTTCCCATCCCGCTCCGCGCCCTTCGAGAGGCCCGAACCGCCTCGGCCTCCGTCGCTTCGGTGGCCGCGAGATGTTGCCTTGACGGCCCCGGGCACCGGCAGGGAGGAGGACGGGGGAAGGAAGAAACAGGAGGGGGGCGGCTCGGTCGTCAAACGGAATGGGCACGGCGGCGAATAAACATAACGCTTTGACGGTGTCTTTTTCGCTGGAAAGCCCTCCAACTTTGGCCAGTTTGGTTGTCCAGGTCCTCACCTGATTGTGGGCCCATGATTAGTTGTAACTGATAAGTTTGATGTTTGATGAGCAGGTGATGAGGGTCGGTGAAAGCAGGTATCCGCGAGAGTTTCGACATTGACGCCAGTGCGCCACTGCGGTTCAACCACAAATGATTTGGTTTTGTTGAGGTCACAACAAATGATAAGATTCGAAACGCGGATAGTGTTTGGAGTGTACGATAATACCATTTTATTAATTTTTTTCACAAAGGTAATGTGAGAGATGGTGCGTTCGATCGAACGGGTGACTAGCTAGTACGGGGCACGGCAGAACCGTTTCGAGTTCACCTTGCTGTTGAATCCGAACCTACCTTCCACGATTCCTTGAACTAGTAGGATGGATCGACTGATCGAGCATGAACAACCCATGTGCTCGGCAACCTCTGCCTTCACCCAAAATGTCGCAAGGAGATCCGAAAGGAGAAAAACGACGCGTTGAGCGAGAAAACGACACCTACGGATTCGTGGTACCATGCTGCAATTGCATAGTGAGACGTTCACACGGTAACGCGGAGGAGGATAAGGCGACCGAGCAGGCAAGGCAGCCGAATTCCTCCAACGAGGTGGTGGCGTGCCGGACCCGAGCGAGCGACCCGTGATCCACTGATCCGGCCGCGCGGGCAAACGAGCGTCGAGCGACCGGGGCTGCCTCCGTTCACGGCTTCGCGCTCGGCCGGCGTAGTTGACGCGACCGCGTTTTCCTTGGCGGTGCGGTCGTGCCGTGCCGCGGATTCCGCCTCGGTTTGTTTGGCTTGGCCCCGGGTCCGTGGATGCGCAGTGGGGTGCGGAGGTTGTTGGGACGGAGCCGCTCGGAAACGTCCGGGAAACGCAACAGAAATTCCCCGCGCTTTCAGAGGTTTGGGTTCGGACTGCGCCCACCGTGTTCCGCTTCCATCAGGTTGCCGTGCAGCGCAGGTGAGGTGACGCCGCAAAGAGTGGGACCCGATATTCAGGTTCGATACTCGGTAAAAGAAAGGAAAATTGTTTCGTGTAACCGCATCATGCGATTTTAGGAATCTAACGGTTGGCTGTATCATACGTGTACAACGCTGAGAAAAGGACTAATCATGGGAGTGGTACGCATAGAGCATTCTGTTCTCAGTGTTTTGCATCTCAGGAGTAAGGTTATCACATAGAAGATTCTCGAAGACGATTTTGGAAAAGCCGAAAGGGGAAAAAAAAAAAAGCCCAACGCCGAATCAAAGAAATCTCGTGGTTAGCATCAGGCTTCAGCGCCCTGCTGGCACAGAGAGTATCTGCCCAGCTCAGCTACCCTGCCCCCACAAGAATCTCATATCCGTGTGTTTCCTTGCGGGAAAAGAATCTCAGATCCTCACTGCTCACCAATCAGTTACGCGTCAGAAATATCATCCCAACAACACGGGAGCTGGCTCTGCCGTCGCCTTTGTGCTTGTGCACACAGAAAGCCAAACAAAAATTGCGCAGCTTCCGCGACCAGAACCAACCAGCCACCGCAACAGAAAATCCGCACGGCCAGCCACTCAACTCTGTCCCTCCGCTGCCGTTCCACCGGTCGCTGGCCGTCCGACGATAAAATATCCATCTCGCCGCCATCTGCCTTTCGCGAAACCATGGCTGCCGCGCCCACGGCGATGTGCCGCCTCTCCACCCCGTGCAGCACCAACGCGTCGCCGCGGGCATTGCTGTCCCGTGCGCGGCCGGGCGGGTTCAGGTGGCGACCTCGCCGGCGCACGGCGCGGCGCGGGGGGCGAGCCACCGGCCGCGGCCGCGGCCTCGTGGTCGTGAGCGAGTTCGGCGGGACGTACGACGAGGGGTTCGACGACGTCGACAAGGTACGCAGCACTACGCACGACCGAGGAGCGCGGCGTACAAAATGGAACACGGTTACTTCAGTTGTTTGTCACCTTCTTTAATTAATGATGAAATTGGCACTGTCTGTCTCGTGACGGCTCCTATCAAAGGAAGGAAAAAAACTTAAGCTGGTTGTGGTTCAAATGGTCGGTTTGTCATTCATCACTCTGAAGTCTAAATTGCCACGCTCTGACGTGCAGAACATCATCAACTACTTCACTTACAAGGCCACGCACACGGTCCTGCACCAGCTGTACGAGATGAACCCCCCGGCGTACACTTGGCTTTACAAGTGAGTGAATCATCTATCTATCATCTTGATCCGGTCCTGCCACTGATGAATATTCAATTCCTTTCTAAGGAAAGAACCGTGCTGTTTTTGTCAGTTACGTCATCACCAACGATCCGTTAGACGGCGACTACTTCCTTCGCTTGCTCGCTAAGGTACGAAATATCAAATCCATCGGACTCCTTCGCTCCTTGTTCCTTCGCATTTCTTGATGATGTCTTCCGCGTGTAACAGGAGAGGCATGACTTGGCAGAGAGAGTGATGATCACGCGCCTCCACCTATACGGCAAATGGATCAAGGTAGTGAGTAGTTCAGAAATAAGTTAAGCTGAATCTGAAAGAAAAAGTGTTTTACGCAGAGACTGACCATTTTCTTGATACCTTCATCTGACCAGAAATGCGACCACGCGAAAATGTACGAGCGGATCTCCAACGAGAACCTGGATATCATGCGCCAAAGGCTGCTGGAGACCGTGGTCTGGCCGACCGATGACACGACCACAGGCGAGGCCAAGGACTGACTGCAACACAACAAGCTTGGAACTCGATCGTGTTGAGCAATGAGCATGGTTGCTTTTCTTTTAGAAGATAAGTATGATCGCTTCACTCAGCAATGTACTTACGGTAACGAATCCTGCGGGAGTTACTTGGCCGTTTCTGTATACAGTCCTTCAGGAATAGAACAGTCGACGATATGTGTTTTCTAGGGTTTATGGTTTAGTGTAACTGGATCCTTTTTGTCTTTCCCACTCTCAGAAGAAAATCATGAGATGATGTTGTTTTGTTCGGTAACGTGATTTTTTTTTAACATGTGCCTAGATTTAGTAACGAAAGTACAAGTGCCATATCTTTGATTTTTCTTTCCATTTTTTTGAACACACTGTAAAAGATTACACACATAAACTTCTTTTTGACTGCAGTAATAGAGATCGAGTACTTGATTGATTCTAATTCTGAAATTTTCAAGTGTAAGGATAAGAAGCTACTACTGCCTGTGGTCTTATTTGGCAACAGATGCCTGTATCAATGGAACATCGGACAGTAACAAGAAATATTGACTGCCTGTAATTGAACTGAACTTTGTGACCAGGTAAACTGTATACAGATGCTACCCAACTCTTGAATTGCAGGAAAGGCTGAACCTTTTAGTAGAAAACAAAAGGCACACTGAGATCCAATGCGATAAGCATGGATGCCAAATGGAAAAGAACCTCTGAACTCCAGGAATATCCTTTTCGGCCGGCAACCATCAAAGCTTTGTGGGCGAAACATCCTTCACCTTGTTTCATGCACAAACTGTTCTTGTCTTTGATCTAGGCCGGCAATGGATGGCGATAGAAACCAAGTGTTTTCTCTCCTATTGAAAAGTTCAATTCATAGTGCAACATCATACCATTATTTTACAGCTGCTTCGCCTGTGGCTTACATCTGTCATTTCAAGGCCTACTCCCTATTGACAAGCCGGCAGTACTTAATGCACAAGACGGCCAAGTTTGGATCTTTTAGTTATTTACATCAACACCCATAGGAAACAACTTCTCAAATCTTCAAAAGTTAGTTCTTCTCATCGCCTTCCTTGCTTCCTTTTCCTCCGTCCTGTTTTCTCAGAAGTCATGAGATCAAGAACCACAATTACTTTCTTCTTGGCTCTCTTATTCCTATACTTCAATGTTGGCCGTGTCAGTCCTCTATCCTTCAAGCTGAACTTCACCGAGTTGAACCACGATGGCTCGGCCAAAATCCAGTTTCAGGAGGATGCCTTCTACAACAAGGCAATCAGGCTCACCAAGGAAGAGATCAATGGTCAGAACAATAATAGTGTCGGCCGAGCAGTCTACATGGATCCAGTTACTCTCTGGGATGGCACAACAGGACAGTTAGCCGACTTCACAACCCGCTTCACATTCCAGATAGAAGCTTACGACAAAAGCAGCTCATACGGTGAGGGACTCACCTTCTTCCTCTCACCATATCCTTCTGTTGTTCCTGGTAACTCAAGTGGTGGTTATCTTGGCCTCTTCAGTAATAGTGGGGATCAGAGTGAGACATCAAACCAAATTGTGGCTGTCGAATTTGATAGCCACCAGAACACATGGGATCCAGACAACAAGCATGTGGGCATCAACCTCCATTCAATCGTATCAGTGGCCAATAAAACATGGAACAGTAGCATCAACGATGGTCGGATAGCCAATGCATGGATAACTTACCAGGCCATCTCCGGGAACTTGAGTGTCTTCTTGACGTACAAGGATAACCCACAATTTAGTGGCAACTCGTCCCTCTATTATTCAGTTGATCTCCGAAACTATCTCCCAAATGAAGTGGCCATCGGCTTTTCTGCTGCCACCAGTACACTTGTAGAGGCCCATCGGGTACTTTACTGGGAATTCAGTTCTACTGATGTGCAGCTGAAGAGTAAGAAGATGAAAGGTGTATTGGTCATAAGCTTGGCTAGTAGCATAAGTGCAATGGTCTGTTTTATGGGTTTGGTTTGGTGCATCCTGAATTTCAGAAAGACTAGGAGGTCAAGAAAGGAGGAAGAAGAGAAGCTAGGGTACGATGAATCCATTGATGGTGAGTTCGAGACAGGGAGGGGTCCAAGACGATTTCGATACACTGAACTTGTGGCCGCCACAAAGAATTTTGCTTTGGATAGAAAGCTTGGAGAAGGAGGATTTGGAGCAGTCTATCAGGGTTCCTTGAAGGATCAAAACCTCAAAATTGCCATAAAGCGAGTTGCAAAAGGATCAACACAGGGGAGGAAGGAGTATGTCTCTGAGGTAAAGATCATCAGCCGTCTGAGGCATAGGAATCTTGTGCAACTTGTGGGCTGGTGTCATGAGCATGGAGAGTTCCTGCTCGTTTACGAGTTCATGCCAAACAGGAGCCTGGACAAACATCTCTATGACAATAGTAACCTCCTAATATGGCCACTGCGGTTCAAGATCACAACTGGCATTGCGTCCGCCATCCTGTACCTCCATGAGGAGTGGGAACAATGTGTTGTGCACCGTGATGTCAAACCCAGCAATGTGATGCTTGATTCTGCTTTCAATGCTAAGCTTGGGGACTTTGGGCTGGCGCGTCTTGTAGACCATGATCGAGGCTCACAAACTACAGTGCTAGCTGGCACAATGGGTTACTTGGCTCCAGAGTGTGTCACCACTGGCAAAGCAAGCAAAGAATCTGATGTTTACAGCTTTGGTACTCTTGCATTAGAGATTGCCTGTGGAAGGAGGCCTGTTGTTCTTAAGGAAGATGATGACAAGATTAAATTAGTTCAATGGGTGTGGGATCTCTATGGAAGAAATGAGATTCTTAAGGCAATTGATGGGAGACTTGATGGTGCATTTGATGAGAGCGAAGCTGTGTGCTTAATGGTTGTCGGCCTTTGGTGTGCACATCCAGATTACAATTTCAGGCCTTCAATACGACAGGTCATAAGTGTATTGAAGTTTGAGATGCCCTTGCCAAGTCTTCCGCCTAAGATGCCTGTGGCGATGTACTTTGCACCACCATTCCATCTTTGTAAGTTTTCATACACCTCATCCGATGGGACACTGAAGGGGCTGGAGAGGTCCAACACTGATGGAAAGACAAGCTCGTCCAGTGGAACCAATGCTTCCAGTTCACCCCCCTCTATTCATTTACCACAGATGGGTTATTAGTCTCCGTACAGATTTTTTATATGTAAAATTTGTTTGTGTGTTTTGTGCCAAGTGTATTAGAGAGGCACTAAATTAACTGCCCAAAATGCTGTTATTGACTCTATAGTTTGTTTACAGTATTGATGCAACAATTTGTGTGTAGACTGTCTATCTGTAGGACATAAGTACCGTATACTGAAATGCTCTTGGCAAATACTAGTACTTTTCAATTGCATTCTCCTGGATGAAGCTTACTGCATTAACCTAAGATCCAGACTTGCCAGTTCTTGTACTGTTCATTGAAACATTCCTGCTTTTATGTCGAATATTTCATAACTTGCATTTATATATCAAGCTAAGTTTTCTATTAAAAAAATACGATTAAGATTGACTTGCCCTACATCAGATGAAGGACGACTCAAGTATCTCCAGATGCAATGAGCACAAACTATACCTATTCTACATATATGTATTCTTATTCTAAATTTTTTGTATATGTACCTTATTCCCACCACACAAGTGTTTGATGAATTTTTTAGGCAGATACTGTAGGCTCGAACATGAACCTACACTTGAGGGACTTTGCATATGAGAGGACTCAGATATCAAAGCTTCCCCTCAAAAATAGCTTAAGCCAGTGACCTAGTTATATTCTACAACCAGGACAAAGTTTTTTTTTTTCGTTTTGGATTCATTAAAGCAAGAAAGAACTAGTGGATAGGAAGGCTCTCCAACCAGGATAATTTTTTTTGTTTTTGTTTTTTGAATATAACTAACTGGCACGAAGTTAGCATGTCATTGGTACAAAGGATTGCCATGCTGAAACTTCAATCACTATTTAAGAAATTTTACTACTTATAAGTTGATAGTGAATTAAACATTTCTTTGTAATGCATAAGCGTGATGTTAGAAAAATTCAAAAGTAGCAATTACACCAATCATTAGATAAACAAACCGTTCAGTTAAAATAATGTTAACGAAGGTCTCAGATATACTGAATCATCTTGACATTCAGAGTTCCATCATTGTTTTTTGAAATACTAATATGAGGATGCACGTATTACCAAGAACTTTATCATGTCCAAACTACACAATCCGGAAGGTCCCTCGAAAAGAACATGTACCAACTACCTTGCAGTTTAATTTTTTTATAGATATGATTCTTCAAAATTCGTGAAATTCTAAACTAAATTGCAGCATTCAAGTCAGGCACAAGGTAAATCAGAAAACACCTCCACTGACATAAGCTCAAATCAGCAACCAAATTAGACCCATTCTTTGGTCAGGGTTGCACGATGTCACATTGTTCACAAGGAACCTTTTTGTTCCTTCACACAAGAAGCTATGACAAACAACGACGACCACCACAACAAAGCAAGAACACAAGCAAGCAGGCGGCATTACCTTCAGGCAGCTTCTTCACTTCCTGCCATGCTGCTTCTTGGCCGTGAACCGGTAAACCACCGGGCCATGGCGCCAACCTTCGAGCGGCGGGTCCTCGTGCAGCACCTCGACGTCGAACACCTTCCTCGCCTTGCCGAAGAACTTCTTGTCGGTGCGCTTCCACCTCCTCATGTGCGCCATCAGGAACACCACTTCCCCTTTCACGAAGAAACGAAGCGTCTCTATCAGGGGGTCAACCAATGCCTCGTAGTACACCACATCGGAGGCCACGACGAGGTCGAACGGGGACTCCGCCGCCGCCGTCTCCATCGCAGAGGCGTCTCCCCATGGGAGCGGCACGACGGAGGCGGTCCCACCGACGGAGGCGAGAAGGGGCGCGTTGAGCTCAACGTTGTGGCGGAGATTGGAGAGCGCGTCGGGGAGGTCGGAGAGAATGGCGCGCGCGGGGAGGGCCGCGGCCAGGGCGAGCCCCGCGGCGCCGGTGCCGGAGCCGAGCTCGAGGAAGCGGAGCGGGCTCCCCGGGGCCGGAGCGCGCGGGAGGGCGCTCGGAGAGGCCGGGAGGAATCGGAGGAGTGTCGCGGCGGAGGGCCAGAGCTGGAACGAGAGGCCCCGCGAGGGGAGCGCGCGGACGGTGATAGGGGACGGCAGGGAGGGGATGTCGAAGTGGTGGAGCTGCGCGTGCAACGGGGAGGAGGGTGCAGCGGTGGAGGCGAGGTTCGGAAGGAGGAGGAGGTCCTCGGAGTCGGAGTCCGAGGAGACGGCGGCGGACGGCAACGCGTCGACGACCACGGCGGCGGCGGCGGCGGCCATCGGAGGAGATGTTGTGGGGTTTACTAAGTCAACAGCGCCACCAAGTTGGCAAGTGGTAGGGACAGCGGTAACGTCGTATAGTATAGACATGTTCGGTTTGCTATTTTGACGCGGACAGGATCAACGTTCGATCGGGCTTTCTATTTTTTTCTGGAAGGGCCGGCCTTTCGCACCCGGAAACTTCCCATCTTGGCAAACCGGAGAGCTGATTAAAAGTTGTCACACAGTTTAATGAGCGGGTTAGTCAGACCCGTCTTGTCTCCGCTGGTTTAAAACTTCCCATGTTTTCTTTTTGGGCTTAAATCACTTACGTTGTGCTTCATTTTATGTTTAAATCATATTTCATTTGTTTCACACTACTTGTCATTTTAGCTTTGGACATATAAACAAAGAGAAGTGAAAATAAAATAATGCACAGAAAACAAAGAGAAGTGAGATAGAAATAGAGATGCATTGAAAAGTGAGGATCACAATTATTGTGACAAAAATTTTAGAATGCTAGAATCACAAGTTTTGCATGTGGTTCAAATCCTGATGTGATTTTTTCTCAGATTTGTCCTAGATCCTTTTCTCCTTGTATCCCCTTTTTCATACTTTTTTGTTGCTACCTATTGCATCAGTGTGATACATTGAGAGTACAAGAGAAGCATTGTATGTGCATGGCAAATGGAGCCTGAATGGTCGGCCATGGTCACCTTGACTTAGGGATGGAAACGGATCGAATACGAATCGGATAGTGCCTTTCCCACATCCATATCCATATTTGTAAGCGAATATGGATACGAATACGAATATTTTCGAATACAAATACGGATCGAATATTAAACGAATGCGAATACAAAAGCGAATGTCACTATAATTCGGACGGATACGGATACATCTAACTTTCTATGTTGTTAAGACAACTGCTACACTTTTTCTTATCTAAAGTATCTTTAATATCATTATTTCATATGGTTTACACTAGTTCATATCAAAATTGAATCAATTTTATAATATTTTTGATATAATATATGGATATATTTATGATATAGTAGCGGATACGAATACAAATACGGATATGTCGAATATTTGATGTCAAAACCTCAAACCATATCCACATCCATATTTTCTAATCGAATTCGAATACGAATTCGAATAGTGTAAAATCATTAATCGAATGACAAATTTCGTACCACATTTGCATTTTATCGGATACGGATATCGAATAATACGGATTATCCGCATCCACTTTCCACCCCTACCTTGACTAGTCTTATTAGATTTGGATATTGCGCCTCATCGATGTCTAGCTCTTCACATTGCACCCATTGCTTGTCGGCATACACCAGTTGGAGATGTACCCTGATGGGTACAGAGGAAGGGATAGTAGGGCGTGTTTTTGTTGGTCACTTACGATGCAATTTGATCTATTCAGAACAGGAAGGAGCTAGAATGAGAAGATAACCTTCTCAAAGGGTTAGAATGAAAATATCAAGGCCACATTTGTGAGTGCGGGTTTCTTGTAGGGAGTTTTTTAGGAATTGTGCAAAAGCATCCGTTCTTTCTTGATCATGCAGTTATCCTTGCATAGGAGCATGAAAAGAACGAAAACGACAATTGGTCTAACCAGAACTTCTCTCAGAGTAATGTTTTTACTCTACCAACCCACATGTTTGTTATGTATGGACAGTTACGAAGCAAGGATCATTGAAAAGAAGGAGACCATCTCCTTCTTTTCCCACCAGATTAGGGGGCTTAGCCCCCCCCCCCCCCCCCCCCCCCCCCCGCGCCCCCCAACACACACCCACACCCACACACAACTGACTAATTAGTTAAATAAATAGTATTGTTCAAAGATTAAGCGAATGGCATCTTCCTAAAATTTGTTAGTTGAGGTTTTGCGAGTGTTGTAATCAGAGATGATGGAGGCAAGGTGCTTGTGTGAAGCGGGAGAATAATGTGGAACTACATATCAACGGAGGAGGTAGAGTTGATGGTGTGCTTAGAAAGCCTGAGGGCGCACCGATGATCAGGTGGGCCGGCAATATTGGAGACGGACAGTGTGTACTGCACACAAACACTGAAACTGTGCGTGAAGAATGGAACAATCTCATGCGGGCTATTACCTCCGTCTTGAAATATAAAAACTTGTTAACTTTCACGCATCACATTTAACCATTTGTCCTATTAAAAAATATGTGAAAATAAACACTATTGAAAGAATATGTGAAAATAAACAAATAAGTCATATTTAAAGTATATCTAGTGATAAACAAATCATAAATAAAATAATAATATTTTGAATAAGATGTATGGTAATAAAAGTCTGAATAGGGGGAGTGTTGTTGAGGTCCGAGTCATGAAGGTGAAGAGAGATTCTAATAGGGTAGCGCATGAACTTGCTCAGCATGGGCGCCGTATGACATCAACGGCAACTTGGATGGAAGGAGTTCTCGAATGTACTCAGCACTTTGTGCTCGAAGATTGTAACCCTGTCACTCCTTGATTAATGTATCTTTTTTTTCCCGCCAAAACAAAAAAATATTGATCTAAGGTTTTTTTTAAAAAAAACTCAATGGCGGTATATATAATAAAAAACGAAGGGAGTATATTTATTATTTTCTTAGAGTTGTATATTATACAGTAAGATTATCATAAGAGTTACGGTGTAGTAATAAACATTAATAATCCTCTTATGAGTCACTGATAACAATTTGCTCCTCACCGAGCTCAACAACTCTTGATGGAGTACTTTCATATTACAGGAACAAGGAAAGAAAATGCAAAATTCTTGCTGAACATTGAATTATGGAACGCATTTGTATGTCAACAAAAGGGGAATGGAGCAGTTATATCCAGAACGCTGCATGAGAAAATATATGAGTGTTCTTGGCCACTTCATAGGATCTTGTGACGCGTCGAACCTTAGTTTGCAGCTCTCCCTTCTGATCGTACATGAGGCCAAACACGGTGACGTGGATCACCGCGCCATCGCGAGCGTTCTCGCCGCACAGGATGTCCTCAACGAGGCAAAACCTGCTATCGCCCAAGTAGGTGATGGTAGTCGCGCTTCCCCTTACGCTGCCCCAGTGTTTCGGGTCGTCCTCCGTGCGCCAGCATAGCTTCTCGCCGAGCATCTTGCACTGCGGCGCCCGCGTGGCCGTGCCACTGCGCGTGCGCGAGGGGACGGGGCAGCAGCAAACAACCCCTTCCTCGTTGCAGCAGTGGAGCCCAACCAACGCGTTCAGGTCGCCGTCGTAGTAGGGAATTTTTTTAATTATTTAAACCTTTTTTAACTAATATTTTGTTAACAGACCGTCCCGAACTAGATTTGCAAATCTAGACGTTTTGGCTGCGCCATTTGATTTGTCGCGACTCAATTGGCAGCCGCGCCATTTGATTTGCCGTGACAAAACGCCACGTCAGCGTCGACGGCCACGTCGGTATCGTCAACTTTGGTCGCGGCAAACAGACTGGCGCGACTCAAGAAGCAGCCGCGCCCATCCGATTGCCGCGTCTCTCGCGCCCATCTATTTGGCGCGACTAGCGGGGGACTTAGCCCCGCGCGCGGCCCCGTCCTTCCTCCCTTTCTCTTTTCTTCTTCCTCTGGTTCCTTTCATTTGCTCCGGCCGCCCCCCATCGCCCCCACTATTTCCCATCAAATCCGGCCGCGTTTGTCGACAATTGAAGCCAAAATCGCGGGCCTAGGGTCCTTCAAGGTAACTCCTTCATCTTGTCCAACTAGATTTTGAAATGTAGTGCAATTTTTTAGGTTTTAGAAAGTTAGGGTTTAGTGGTTTGAATGGAGATTGGTGATGGATTTAGTACGAATCAAATTTAATCGGAGGTTATGTATCGCTTGTTGGACCGATTGTAGGGTATTATTGACGGTTGCATGAGTGCCGTCCGCATGATTTACTTAGTGTGTTGCATGGTTAAGTTAAATGATAAAAATAAGAATGGAGTATATTTATGAAAAGCTAGTTAGTATATTGATTTTTGAATTATTGTAGGATGCCGAGAATTACGAAGTATTGTTATCCGCATGAATGTGATTGGGGTGCACCGGTGCCGTCTCCATTTCCTATTCCCAAGTGTGCATGTAACATGACCCCTGTGGTGACACAATCGAGGCATCCGTTGACGGCAGCACGTGCATACTTTTGTTGCCTAAGAAAGGTTAGTTAGAGTATACCAATTTCATTAATGGTAAATATGAAATACTTTGTTTATTGATGAGCTTTTAAATTGTAGGAGTTTATGAATACATGCGACTTCTTTCAATGGATAGACGGTCCAGAGAAATGTGACCATCGGATACTATTGGTCCCTTGGACTGTAAAGAAGGCACCATACGAGAATTTCAAGCGTTGGGTGCCTCCTCCACCAAATCCACCAACAATGACTAGGGAAGAGAGGTTGGCCAAAGCAAGGGAGCGTGCAGCTAACCCTCCGATGTGCCATTGTGGTTATCGTTCGGAGTTAGAGATGCCGCCACCGGGTTTGAGATATACCCCTTTCTTCCGATGTCCTATTGCACTATTGGTTCGTGAAATGCATTTTGTTTTGTTTTGTTTTGGTGAACGGTTTGTCATTGGAGCGGGCATTTAATTGTTGGAATTTTGCTATTCTTACAGGGGAACAAGAGAGGTTGCGACTTTCAGGAGTTGCTTCATCGTCCGAAGGCACACTACCCGGACCCGGATTCTTTGCCCTATGCTGTCTTGTATGGGGAGGAGTTGCCTTGTCGGTACCGGCCACCCTTGTTGTGTCAATGTGGGGTGCCAGCTAGGGAGGGAGTTGTTCCTTCTGAGTTAGGGTATGGACACTATTGCGGGAACACAGTGGGTGAGGATGATGAATGGGTAAGCAATGATTACATAATATTTATCATATTTTCTTATTTGGGTGTCCTATTGAGTGGTGTGGAAAATCTATTATGCAGGGTACCCGACGGTGTGATTGGGAGACGTTCGAAGGAAAGGAGGAATTTCTGAAGGAGGCTAAGAAAAGAGGCCACGAGTATAATAGGAGAGCTTTGGCCACTAGAAGGAACAACATTAGACATAAGTATCTGACTACGCCGCCTGCTTTTATTTACAACACTATTTGTTCAGAGTTGAAACTCAAGAGGGAAAGCCCGTTTTGGGAGGGTCAGGAAGCGGACATGGTAATTAATCACTGGCGGAGCAATCATGATATGTATCCGCCAAAGAGTTGCTGGCGGATGTTAGACCCCCTTATGAATTGAAGTTCAACTCAGCCAAAGAATGCATGGCATGGGCAATGACAAGGATGAAACAGTTATGTGATCATGTTTATGTTGAGAAGAAGTGGAAGAAGGAGGAGGAAGAGAGGAAGAAACAGGCTAAGGAAGAGTTAGAGCGGAGACAAAAAGACCCGAACTGCTGGGAGCATTACTTCTACAAGTTGGCTGAGAGGAAGAAGAAGAGAAAGATGGAAGAGGAAGAGGAGGCAAGGGAGGAGCAAAAGAGGAAAGTTGAACAGGACAGGGCGGCCATTCAATTGATGATGGACGCCGAAGCTATCGAGAAAATGTTGGGCATTGCTAAGAATGTTATGGCGAACACCACATCAAAGGAGAAGACTGATGAGAATGAGTGATGCCATTCCTAGTTGGTGACTTTCTTTTGAAGTTGTAATAGGAACTAAGATTATGAAGTTGGTTTGTAATATTAATTAGGAATGCTATGGTGTGTCACGGATGAACTATGGTTTCGTGGCCATTTGTGGTTGAATGGTTTGAAAACTATGTTTGTAATATATGTAGTTGAATTATGTCGCGGCGTAATTATAATGCAATGTCGATGTTAAAATTTCTATTGTCGTAAATTGCTTCATGCAAATTTTCATGGTTGTTTGTAAATTGGTTGATGCAAATTTACATGGATGCAAATTTACGGTTGTTTGTAAATTGGTTGATGCAAATTTACATGGATGCAAATTTACGTAAATTTGTAAATTTTTAACGGGATATATTCTCAAGAAAAATCCGTACATATCGGTGTCGTATCCTTTTTGGCTATCATCAAGCTCGTTCCTTAGTCTTTTCTTTTTCCGCCTGCCCTTGCCCTTCAATAACAACACGTCTAGGACGTAGTCGAGCCCATCATACTCCAGCCACTGAGTGGCATCAAGGCATGGTTCAAACCTTGGCTCCCATGTTCTTTGAGCGGCATTTTTTGAGTAGTAAGGACTCATATAGTCCGGTGACTCAAAGTCAACGGCTCGGGTACGACATGCTGTAATGACATGTGAGCAAGGATAATGAAGCAATTGAGGAGTCATGCAGGTGCATGTCACTGTGTGTCCTATCTCCACTCTATACTGCTGACCCCCAGATCTTTCACCCCCCTGTTGGTATGACTCACTGACCGAACGTCGTACACATAATCCGTTGGGTCAAACAAGCGCGCTTCTTGATTGGTGGACACCTTTCCTTCGGCCTCCAAAACATCTGCGATCCTATCTCCCCATTTCTTACCAGCTTGTATGGCATTCGTTGCCTTCTGCCACCGTTCCACGAAGTATGCGTTGCATCATTACGCCGTATCGGAACCAACCCCCTCCCCCCCCTCCCCCCCCCCCCCCCCCCCCCCCGCATCATAAACTTTCGCCCACTTATCCTTATCCATCATATGTTGGTGTAACCAATCCTTTGCACTCTCGTTAAGTATCTTTTCTAAATGTTCTAATCTGCTATTAAATGTCGTCTCCTCCTTAGCTATACATAAAAGCTTTAGTTCCCTTATAACTTCCTTGCTTTTTTGTCTCCTCCATATGTTAGCGGCAAAATGCCGCATGCACCACCTATGGACTAGATTAGGGTAGCCATCTAACTCCTGTCTGGCAGCGTTGAGAAGACCTTGATGCCTGTCCGATATCATGCAAACATGCCTCCCTACTCCAACAACATGACGGCGCACAAGGGTTATAAACCAACCCCAACTGTCATTATTCTCACCCTCTGTGATGGCAAAAGCTATAGGAATCAATTGATCTTCCGCATCTATCCCAACAGCAATCATCAATGTACCCTTGTACTTCCCCGTTAAAAATGTCGCATCGACGGTCATAACGGGTCTGCAATGCTTAAATACCTTCACGCATTGAGGGAAACACCAGAACACACGTTGAAGGACCGGCTTCATCCAACCCTTCCCATCACTACATTGCTTCCCTCCATCGTCAATGAAATATTTAGTCCCGGGATTGAAATGAGCAATGCCGCTTAATAGCCTCAGAACTATGTTGTAGGACTCCTTCCAATCTCCCCATAGTTCTGCCATGGCACATTGTTTTGCTCTCCATGCCTTGCTATATTTTACCCGGTAACCGGTGAAGCCATGAATTGCCTCTATCAAGGATGACACAGCCCAAACCAATGCCGCAATGCGAAGGCCAAGGTATCTCGCCGTACACTGAGAGTGCAATTGGCGAATGTGTGCTGTCGAACATGTGTGAGGTTGTTTCACCTTCGTCACCTTCCAACGTCGGCCGTCTGACTTTATTAGCCGAGCTGAGACACCCCAAGGACATGTGTGCCTCTTACACTTTATTGCATACCGCTCTGATTTATTTGAGTTCCTCACGTAGTACGGCCTATGGTGCCGCACCGCATAATCCTCAAAAAATAGCTTCAGGCCTGCCATGCAATCAAATATCATTCCCTTCTTGATGAAGGCAGTACTACTATCTGGCAGCCCATCCCTTAACAGGAAAGTATTATCACTTAATGCATTTTTTATTGTACTCAAATCAACATGTAGTGGGGCCTTTGGTAAAGACACTTTCATCGCCTCCAATGCACGCCGTTCCTCAGTATATATTGCACTCCAATTTATCTCCGTATTTGGGGTACGCTCCACACGCTCTCTTTCACGCCGCAGCCTTTCCATTCCAACATATCTACCATCTACATGTGTAGAACAACCGCCTTCTTCTCGTCCCACATCATCGCCATGTACATGTGTACCACCACCGACATCCTCTTGTCCTGCATCTTCGCCATCTACATGTGTAACACCACCAACTTCGGCTCCTCCAACATCTTCGCCTCCGCTAACCTCTTCATTACCGGCATGTTCGTCGTCTTGATTAGCGGCATGTTCGTCTCCCTCTCCATGGTCACTATCACTATCTGAGTCTGAAGCGAGCAATTGTTCAACAATATTATTCTCTTCTTCTCGCTCTCTATCCTCTTCCTCTTCTTCAAATGTGTCTTTGGGGAAGTCATTGTTAACCACCGCTATATCATCCTCCGCCATGTCGCACGGCGAGAATACGGGATGAACGTGGTCCCGAACCGGAGAGCCATCAGGACAGTCAGGCACATGAAGTGCTTCTTGAGTCAGCACATCAACAGGCTCATCCTCCAACAGCACCGTTGCCGGAAGAATTGCAGCACATCCATGTCTATTCCTACCATCATTTTCGGCAACATCTACTATCACTTGAGCAATTCTAACTTGAGCATCTTTCAAACATTCCTTGTAAAGCAACCAACTGTCCTCCGTACCCAATTCTAACAAAACATAATGAGCTCTACCACCTCCACCCGCATCAAAGCGTCCCCGAAATCTCAAACCATCTCCAACACCGACACAGGACGCAGTTTTTGTCTCAACTTCACTAAACATGGGTGCTTTCACAAATGCGATAACTTCTTCACTCATTCCAACCAATTCACCATTCTTATTGACCGTTCCGCCGAAAAATAAACGAACCACACGGTCCATCTACACATTTCAAAAAACTATTTAGTTTGCACCTCTACCAAAATGTACAATATACCACTACATATAGCTAATAAACCCTCACATTATCTAATTATGTACCATTGCCTAAATAAATGACATGCAAGTCATCCTACACGTCAATAAAACGTTACAATCGAACCTTCGAGCGATACATGACCTCCGATTAACCTCGATTCGTAACAAATCCTCCACAATCACTACAAATACAACTAAACCCTAACTATCTAAATCCCACGAAATTCAAATGCATTGCGAAAACTAATTGGTTAAGATGAAGGAGTTACCATGGAGAAGCCTTCCCCCGCGATTTGGAGCCGATTCCTCCACCCAAGCGCCCGGATTTGAAGGTTGTAGGTGGAGGGCGATGTGAGGGGGAGAGAGGGAGGAAGAACAGCCGCTCGCGTCTGGAGGAAGAAGAAAGGGAGGAGGGCGGGGCCGCGCGCGGGGCTGAGTCCCCCGCTAGTCGCGCCAAATAGATGGGCGCGACTCAAAGAAGAGTCGCGGCAATCGGATGGGCGCGACTGCCTCTTGAGTCGCGCCAGTCTGTTTGCCGCGACCGAAGTCGACGATACCGACGTGCCCGTCAACGCTGACGTGGCGTTTTGTCGCGGCAAATAAAATGGCGCGGCTGCCAGATTAGTCGCGGCAAATCAAATGGCGCGTACCAAAACGTCTAGATTTGCAAATCTAGTTCGGGGGACGGTCTGTTAATAAAATATTAGTTAAAAAAGGTTTAAATAATAAAAAAATTCTCGTAGTAGGCCTGGCCTTCGAACGGCAGCGTCCAGTCCCCGAGGTTCGTCCACGCGCCGCTGCTGCCGGTGTTGAACGCCTCCGTACGTGTCGCAGCTCGACGACACGAAGACGGTGCGCCCGTCCAGGTGCACCGCGTAGGAGACGACGTCTTTCTCTGAGATCGAGGAGCGGCGGCGGCGTCGGCTCGCTCTTCCAGGACCACGCCATGGTCGGGTCCCACGGCTCGCGGTCCTCCTCCACGACGTTGTGCGCCCACGGCAAGACCTCCACGGACGTGGAGAACGACTTGTCGTGATCCGACCATTCATAAGTTACGGCGTACAGCCTCTCGCCGGAGTCCGGAGACCATGGCGGCGCCGAGGTCGCGGATCTGGCCGGAGGGAGAAGGCGCGGGCCGACGGTGAGCGCGGCGGTCGCCGTGTCGTAGACCGGGATCGGCGGTGCCCGGGCGCGGTTGCAGTACACGTTGGTGGCGACGAAGATGCTGGTGCCCAGCGCAAAGAAGGCCACGGGCCCGTGCTCTGGTTTGGTTACCCGGAGGGCGGCGGGGGCCGGGAGGTCGTCCGGCATGTCGTCCGCGTCGAGCTTGTGGACGCTGTACCCGCCCTTCCAGTCGTCGAGAACCAGGTACAGGTGCTTCCTCTTGGCGCAACGGCTGCACCCCTCGTCGCTCCGCCGCTGCCTCTTACACGGCGGCGACATTGTTGCCACTTAGTAGCGTCTTCACAAGGAATCGAGGGATTTGGATCCGCGCAAGCAGCCGATCCGTTGATTTATATTGAGATGGACGGACCGAGGGAGCAAACTGTGGATTGCCGAATCTGAGTGGTGATCGACGGAGAGTGGAGCAGGTAAACCGATGCGATGGATTCCAAGTCTGCTCGGCTAGCAACTTGCCGAACAGACTTGGTGCTTAAGACCTTGAACAACCTAGTGCATCCGCAGAAATTTGAGGCCTGTTAATATCAGATTCCATGGAACCGTTCAGATTTATGTTGCTATCCTTATGCTAAAATTCCTTGAGGATCTGGTTCTGCATATCATTTTAAAAGAACTAGCTACTGGCCCGGAGCCACCCCAAATATGCATCAGTGCTGAACCTGAACATATGAACATGCTACTACATGTGCGGAACAGCTTCTCTAGTCGAACGAGCTTTGTAGACATCAGAATCCCCTTCACTTCAGAGAGCCCCCGTTTGCTGGATGACAAATTGGTAAAGCATCGGCACAAGAATGCTCAAATGGAAGCAATCTTCACAATGACAGTCACACGGAATCCAAAACACGGAGAAGCAAACACATTGCAATGATCACAGCTACAAATTACTATTGAACAAAGACTGAAATTACCAAACAAAAGCCAGCGTTACAGATGGTTTCCCCAGTGACATCTATCACACAACGATAACTCGACACTATGCAATCATCAGCTATAAACCTTAAGACAACAAAAAGATAATGTTACATGTATATACAGCCATGCAGGGAACTTGACGTTCAAGTGTTGTCTTTCATCAACGAGGTCAGCAGATCAGCAGGACTACTATCAGGATTCAGTAGGTGAACTTATCTTTCATCTCGGATCAAATGACTCCTTCACTGAGTCATGCACTCATGCTTTGGCATGGCAACCTGTGACTGATGCTAGATCCTACATCATCAAACTAAAAACTTCAGAAGGAACTACTTATGGCCAACACAGATTCCTTGGAACCTTGCAGTTTGCTCCAGAGTTGTTGATTTGCTGCAGTTTCTTGCTTTCTAATGCTAAAAGCCCTTGGTCCTTGGAGAATCATTTTGTTTCACGTTCTGTACTTGGCTCTAGTAGCAAGAATGGTCTTTGTTACCTTGTTTTGAACCAGAAACTCTGCTTTTGCCGTCCATGGAATCGAGAAATTTGGGCCGAGACTGATCATCCTCTGTCGAGCTCCGATGTTCTGTACTTGGCTCTAGTAGCAAGAATGGTGTTTGTTACCTTGTTTTGAACTAGAAACTCTGCTTTTGCCGTCCATGGAACCGAGAAATTTGGGCCGAGACTGGTCATCCTCTGCCGGGCTCCGTGACATTTTCTTCGGCCCACACGCTGCAAACTGGAGGGCGGGTGGGACGCGCGGACCGAAAGCATAAACCAATTTGCGGATCCCAGTCGGGCTTATGACGGCCCACTAGAAGAAAAAAGGGGGGCATTGCACACACTGAGGCGGATCCTATACGTAGGACGGGCGACATGATCGTTTTGATAGAAACGGTTTTGGCGAACAAGAAGCCGAATTGTATTTTTGCCAAAAGTAGGTGATGAATATGACCCATACAAAATATGTTTTGGGATTAAGTATGGCCACAGTGTCACAAACGCAAAAAGGTTCAAACGAGAATCGACATTGTCTGCTCTTGCTTCGTAAGTACTGCATATTATTGAAACTAATTGATCTTAGATATACTTCTGCGTGTAGTTTAAGTCTATTGGTATTATTACCAGGGAGTTGATGACCATCGGGATCGATCAACCTGCCGGTTGTGGTGCTATGATTAGATTACATCGAACTGATGATGATGGATGGTATATTAGTCGGTTTGAATCATTGCATAATCACTCTTTGTCCATTGGGGTTGCTGAAACAAGGCAATGGAGATCGCATAATAGCATTGATCTAGCAACACGTGAACTGGTTAAGAATTTAAGGTCAAGCGATTAGCCTTACTAAAGTATGGTCATTCATAACTTCTATGCATGGATCATCTTCGTTGGTTCCTTTTCGCAAACAAGATGTTAGTACTTTCTGTGCTGCAATCTCACAAGACACTATATACGGTGATATGAACCAATGCCGTGCATGGCATGATATGACCTGTCAGCGCGTAACGTTAATAATAGCTAAAAAGATGATAACTGATGATATAAACCGTACTATTGCGTCGGCATTCCCTTGTTCGAGCCGGAAAACGAAAGACATAGTGTCCTGATTAACCTTTATTCCATCAAGGTAAAAAACAGGATGATGACAGTAAGTACACCTCTGCTTGAAGCACAATGTTAGAGTAAGAGAATGATTATGGGAAAACAACAAATGCGTCAAAAAGAACAGACGCGTTCACTAATTGACTCAGATTCTAGGGAAATCCTCGGTTCCCTGGGAGCAAAGCAGCGGCTCCTCTAAAACCTATCCATCAAGTTTATCGGATGAACATCCAGCATTAAAATATCTACGCCACAGCTGAACAGCCTTGCCGTTTCACATATTCCTATCACAATTCACAGCGCAAGCAAGCTAAACCGAGAGGCGAGAATCGCAAGGAGAAACCATAGATTCGCAGCAAAAGCCTCAACACAAAATTTCGCGCAGAAAACTAAACCACCGATGCAACATCACAGCGAACCAAAGGAACACCATTAACAGACTTAATTGAACAGACAATGGTATTAGATTGCAACTATTTGAGTCATAGAACGGCTCCAAAACACAAACATCATGAAGCAGACTTACAAGACATAGTACCAAACGAGCACCCTGCTCCTTATCTCTTTAGTCCGCTCCAAAGGATCACAAACAACTAGCCAAAGTAGGGAAAGACCAAACAGGACTGGTAACGATAATCAAAGTGGGAGATGAGGAAGGTGTCTTCACCGGTGTTGAGGTTGCGAGCCTTCAGGCGATCGCGCTCCTTCACGATGATGCTGCTGCTGCTGCTGGCACATGCAAAGTCCATAGGGTCCTGCGGGTAGTACATGAGAGGCATCACGTCCTCGTACAGCTGGTACCATTCGCCTGTTGCGGCGTCATTGAGCTTCCACACCTTCATGGCGGCAGGAATAGGCCTCGCCCCCGAGCCCCACCTCAAATTGCCCCCCCCCCCCCCCCCCTTGTTGTGGGGATCGCGTATGTCACAGCAAGAAAAACGTAGGTTACCTCCCATCGACCCCAGAGACGCATGGAAGCGAAATGGGTGCGTATCTGCCAGAGGCGGCTGGCCAACAACCACGGAGAGTGACCCTGTGCCCTTGTCAAAGCAGACGAGGTGGCCGGCGACTTGGCTAAGCCAGTAGCAGCTAGTGATGGCCAAATGGGCCGGGCTATTCGGGCAGGCCCGAAGCACGCTTTTTTTGGCCCGACACGAACCCGGCACGGCACGGAATATTTACAGGCCGGGCTGGCCCGGCACGGACCGTCGGGCCGTGCTTGGGCCGAGGGTGCGGCCCGACGGGCGGCACGGCACGGCCCGATATTAAATATAGTTTATGTTTCATATAAATATAGTTTATGTTTCATATAGAACAACAAGCATGAAGTAGTCCAGTGGTAAGTCTCTTGCTTCTAAACTAGAGGTTAGGGGTTCAAGTCTCTACTTTGTCATATTTTTGTTCTGATTTTCAAGATTTTCAACACTATTGGGCTGAAATGGTGAAATTGGCCGCCGTGCTCGCGGGCCGGCACGGCACGATTAGGCACGAAAATGCCATTTCGTGCCGGGCCACGGGCCGAGGGGAGAGCCCGTGGGCTGACACGGCACGGCCCGAAACGAATTGCGTGCCGTGCCGGCCCGAAAATTAAATGGGCCGTGCCTATTCGGGCTCGGGCCGTGCCGTGCCGAGCGGCCCATTTGGCCATCACTAGTAGCAGCGTTGGTCGCAGAAGACCCCAGGTGAGCGTGGTGGCAGATACTTGGCGGTGGGGTTGACGCCGAGATGCGTCTCCACCCACGTGCCCACCCTGGACGAGAGCGTCTGGACGACGAGCGTGTCGCGGTCTCGAACAAGGAGGACGATGTTGATGTCGATCTCCTTGCCGGAACCGTCGAGGTCGTTGTAGCAGAATCCGGCCGCCGTGGACCAGATGGGCTTGATGAAGGTTGGTAGTGGCAGCTTCACAATGCGGTTGCGCTCCGGGTTGCAGACGAAGTAGTTGGTAGCGCTGCGCGCGAGGAGGCGGCGGCCGTGAGAAGCAACGATCTCCGCATCCAGCAGACAGAGAGTTTGCTGGAAGAAGTCCGGCGCCGGCGTCGCGTCTCGACTTGGCCTGGAGTGGATGGCGCCAGTCTTCTGGTCCTTCCGAGGCAGGTCGAAGAAGACCTTCTTGCTTGGTGTTCTGGTGGACCTTGACGAGGGTGACATGGGTGTAGCCAGGGCGGCGGTCAGGCAAGCTGAAGTCGGTCGGCTGGACGAAGATGTACATAGCTTCGTCGCTGACGAGGAGGGGGCGCGGCGCGAGGTGGCACGTGAGGAAGAGTGGCTCTCTGAGCCGCCTCTCGTTTGCCTTGGAGAGGAGGCTCATGCGGTACGCGTCCCTTGAAGGCAGCGCAGCGATGATCTTGAAGACGATGTCGTCGGGCAGCGGCGCCTCCTTGTCTTCCTTCTCCTCCTCCTCCGCCGGTGGCGCCACCTTGTCCTCCACCCGCTCCGCGCCGACGCCGTGCACCTCCTCCGCCGGTGCCTCCTCCAGCACCTTCTCCGTGGCCATCTCCGCTCAGCCCTTGATCTCTGTGCTAGTTTGGTTGACGGGGGAAAGAGAGCGCGCTGCCGTGCCGCGCCGCTCCACTCCTCTCTCGCTCTCGCGGGCGGGGAAAGGCGGCAGAAGGGAACGGAGAAGAATGAAGTTAGGGTTTGGCAGCCGGCTGCGCGCGGGGGAGTTTTGTGGACGGCTGAGATGGAGGCGGGGGGAGGCAACCCCTCGCCGGGCCGGGCCAGCCCATTTAGCCATGCTTTCCTGCGGGCCTTGCAGTGCGCAAGTTTTTGTTTTCCTTATGTTGATGCAGACTGAGTTGGGCCGGAGGCCGAACAAGAACAGAAGAGGATTTACGTTTTTTGTTTTATCCATTTTCAGAAGCATTTTCTTATGTCTCTCTAAAAAAAAAGGAAGCAGTTTCTTATGTATTCTTGAATAGTTTGAACCAATGGGATAGCAAAATTTTCCCTAAATTATAAAATAGGAAAGGGCAATGATTTTTGGACAATATATTGTCGGCAAAGCAAAAAAAAAAAAAACGTCTTTGTTGGAAAGCAGCAAAAATTGAACGCCCTAACCGCTGAAACATTGCACAACAACTGCTACACTTAGTCTTTTTATTAATAGGTTTAACCAAAGTACCAAACACACCCCTAGCCGTCCTAGAATCCCCTGGAACCAGATCGTCTGCCATCGAGCGCGGATGTCAAACCTTGCAGTCGTTGCTTCATCCGCCGTTGGCTGCATCGGACGACCACCACGCCTGCTCCACTTTTGCTTGGATCCCCTG
Organism: Eragrostis curvula; assembly: GCA_007726485.1. NCBI lineage: Eukaryota > Viridiplantae > Streptophyta > Magnoliopsida > Poales > Poaceae > Eragrostis > Eragrostis curvula. The sequence goes on from CM017442.1 coordinate 10,568,457, forward strand.
CGGCCCAGTCCGGGCCAACTACACAGCTACGCGCGCGATGCCGTATATCTGGGAGGGAAAATAGCCTGAAACGGTGTTGTTGGAGGGAAACGTACAGTTTTCTGCCCTGTTTTGGCGGGGAACAGACAGAGGCGGGTGTGGCGATTTTCTAGCATCGCAAATCACTCCAGGAGAAAGGAGTCGGATGTGAGGCATGGACGATTCAACGAGTTGAAGGTCCAGTTCCTGCTCTCTCAATCAAGTCCCGTGCTTACAGAGATGGAAGAAAATGCAAATACACATCAGGATGGACCTGACAAGTAAGTGCTATTACTTCACGTTCTTCCTTATGAGATCACAAATTATAGGGATTGAACTAGATGTTTGAATACCAGTTATTGAGTTTTTTTAGATCATTTTTACCATTGTTCGTGCTACCCTTTTCTTTTGCATTTACCAACACACTCTGCTCATGTTTTTCAGAGAGAATACTGTGCCTAGTTGGGTACCTAGTCTTGGCATGAGATTCAGAGATGTAGATGAGGCTTGGAAGTTTTGGATAGATTATGGAGGTCATGTAGGCTTTGTAGTCAGAAAAAGATACAAAAATGATAGGAATCCAGACGGCAAGGTAACATCATGCAGATATGTGTGCTCTAATGAAGGTCATCGTAGAAAAGATAAAAGAGATCATCTAACAAAGTGTCCTCGAGCTGAGACAAGAACTAACTGTGAAGTTCGCATGGGTCTTATAATGGATAGAGAAATGGGCGATTACAAAGTGTGTGATTTAGTGTTGACACACAATCACCCTCTTCACTTGCCAGAAACACGACACTTGATGACATCTCAAAGGAAAATTTCAGAGATACAAGCTTTTGCAATTGAAGCAGCCGATGATTCAGGAATTAGGCCAAAAGCTGCACATGAAATGGCTAGTCGCGAAGTTGCAAAGGGAGCTGGCATATGGTGAAGCGGGCAGCATGTTGAAGTATTTTCAAGGGAAAATTGTTGAGAACCCATCATTCCAATATGCATTGCAATTGGACAGTGAAGAGCAAATAGCAAACATATTCTGGGCTGATGCTAAGATGATCGTTGACTATGCACACTTTGGAGATGTTGTCAGTTTTGACACTACTTTTGGAACCAACAAGGAGAGTAGGCCTTTTGGAGTCTTTGTTGGGTTCAATCATTTCAGAGAAACTTCTGAGATGCCATGTCGAGGTAACGATGATGTTGCGGCACCAAATGACACGCTCAGCAATGCACGCTTCAGGAAAAAAGAGATCAAAACAAAAAGTTCAAAGCGACAAAAAACTTGGCCGGAGAATAACTACAGGCATAAGTCTGCAAGGAAAGTTCAATGTAAAAGGTCAATGGTATGTTACTGAACAAAAACTGCATTTCAGTCAATCGTATTTGTCTAAATCATTTGATTTTGTTTTTTTGCAAGAAACAAGAGACGGTGGAAGAGGCAGGAAATGGTGTTGCAGGAGCTCAACTAGCAGACCATAGTTCTTCTATGGAGAAGGGAAAGGCAATCCAAGAATACAGAGCCATCAATAGCTTTACTGAACTTCACCTGTTGATGGTGACTTTCTATACTGAAGATCTATTTTAGGATGGGACCTTTTATTTTGGACGTTCTTTTGTGACTGGAATTTATTTTGGACATGTCGTTGGCTGAACTATTTTGGACATTGCTTTTGTATTTATGTGTAACTTGGTACATTCCAAGGGCCCAGGTCGCCATATGTATAGTAGTTACTACTGTTATTGTGAAATTTTATTTATATGTAGAAAGTTTGAGTAAGTCAGGTTTTAGATGTTCAGTACATAGTTCGAAGCATTTCTGTCTCTTGTTGTTCGGTTAGAGCGTTTCTGCTCTTGTTGTTCGGTGCCTGCGGCAGGATGGCAGTGGGCTGTGTTTCTTTCTTGGACTTGGGCTTCGTAGCACCAGCCGTACGCTGGGATGGAAGCAAAGGTGGAGCAGCCGTGTACGTCGTCGGATGCAAGCAACGGCAGATGAAGCAACGACTGCAAGTTTTAACGTTCACGCTCGACGGCAGACGATCTGGTTCCGAATCCCCTATATCGGCGTTGGCCGGCCAGTACTCCTCCCCTCAGCCGACTTGCGTTCTAAGCCGCCCCGTGATTAGACGATTCGACCGCCGCCACCGCTCGCGCCTCGCCGTCACCTCGGCTCCCCTCGCCCGTGCTCAGCATCAGCTTGCCGACGTAGCGCGTCCCGCTGCTTCCCACCGCCTGCCGCGGCTTCGCACACTCGGTCGCCGTCGCCGCCACCCCCGTCCCGCGCTGGACTCCGAAGCTTAGCGGGGATCCTCGGCGCTGCTCGATCTCTCGTCAGCGCCGCCTTCCTCGTGTCTTTCGCCGTGCTTTCCTTGCGCATAGCTCCGGGACCGGGCGCGTTGTTGTGCATTGGGGGAGGGAGTGATGGCCAACAGCGAGTATGAGTATGTCAAGAGGGAATTCGAGTTCGACCGCCGCCTCCCTCCATCCAACTGGATCGTTGTTCGCATAGACGGTTGCCACTTCCACAGGTACATATGACTTGACTTGGCAGAAAGAAGAAGTTGATTCACCACAAATTGTTGTTTCCTAGTGACTGAACCGTTTGTAGCAGTTGGATAGTCTTATTTTGTCTGTTGTTTTTCTTTGGCTTTGATTCCCACTATGTCAACTATGAGTTGTGCACTGATTCACTAAGTATGGTTACTACTCCCTCCAGTTTTAAATGGTTGACGCCTGTTGACTTTTTTTTTTGTTATCGTCTTGTTCAAAATATTTTAAATATTATCAAATATTTTGTTACAATTTGTTTTATCATTAATAAAGTTTAAATGTAACTTATAATTTTGTATACTTGAACTAATATTTTGAATAAGATGAATAGTCAAAGATAATTTAAATCCGGAGGGAGTAGTGTGCAAACGAATCCATTAACCAGGTGGTCATGTCAATCGAATCTCTAGTTTTGCTTTATTCATGTCAATCGACATTGCTTAGAACTTGGAGTAGTTGATCGCTGTCTTTCTATCCACTAACTTCAGTTTCTGTTACGTAGTTTCTCGAAGATACATGCCTTTGAGAAACCAAACGATGAGAATGCTCTAAGATTGATGGACACTTGTGCCACTGCTATGCTTAAGAAATTCCCTGACATAGTCTTTGCTTATGGTGTTAGTGATGAGTACAGGTATGACATCCTCTCGTAATGGTTCCATTATAAGCTTTTATTCAACATCAGTGTCCTTCTGTGAAAAGAATATCTGTTTTGAATTTCTTGGTGTCCGGCCTTTCTTTTCCATACATAATTGAAGCTCATTGTTGATTGCTTTAGCTAATTAAACTTTTCAGCATTAAAGCTCTATAATAATAAATTTTCACATTCACCTTTACTCTGCAGTTTTGTTTTCAGAGAGGAGACCGAATTCTATCACAGACGAGAAAGGTATCTCGCTGAATGTTTGCCATGTTCATTTTTGCAAAATTGCACTTGCTTCTGAACCATGAGCGCCTGTTTTTGGTTCATGCTATTAACTTATCCACTAATCACTGCAGCAAAATTCTCTCGTTATGTGTTTCCTACTTCACTTCTGTGTACGTGATGAAGTGGAAAGAAAGCTTTCCTGACAAAATGTTGAAGGAGCCACCATATTTTGATGCGAGAGCTGTATGCTATCCAAATTTGAAGACTATTCGTGATTATTTGGCATGGAGACAAGTGGACTGTAAGCTACTGGAACTGCAGTCAGAATTTTCTTGTATAACCAAATGAGGCTTCCTGTTTTGTTAATAATTTTGCACTGATATCCTACAAGAAAATCATGGCTCTCATTATGATCAACAAACTTGTACAACCTATGAAGCTCAAGCAGCATAATATAAAACTATGTTATAAGATCTATGTATGCTTCAGAACTTAGCAATAACTCGACTAATTAATTCATATGCATTACTTATTTTGTGCCTTTCAGGTCATATAAATAATCAGTACAACACCTGCTTCTGGATGTTGGTTAAATCTGGAAAAAGTAAACAGGAGGCCCAACTATCGTTGAAGGTAGTGTAAACTAGAGTTTAGATTCTTTCTTCTGTCATTTAGTTATACTTAATTCATCATCTGTTCTTTTAGGGAACATCTTCGAAGGACAAGAATGAGTTGCTTGCTCAGCAATTCCAAATGAACTATGATGATGAACTGGCTATGTTCCGCAAAGGATCCAGTGTTTACCGAGAGAAGGTAATGCTAAAATATATTCAAGCCTACAAAGCAGCTTCTTCATTACTAATGTTTTGCTAACATAAATTTAGGTAGAAACAGTTGTGAAGGCTAATATAAAAAGAACACAACCGATACTTACAGTAGCGCATGTTGATATCATAGGGTCTGAGTTTTGGCAGAATCATCAGCACATCCTCCGTGAAGGTTAGTTTCAGTTATTTGGATTTAGATTCCTTTCAACTGAGGTCGAGCTATACAGCATAGACCTAACTGGTATATTTGGGAAAAAGGAAAATGTAGGCATGAGTTTATGAAGCAGTTTGACATCAACCACATGCTTCCACCCTGTAATTGGGTTGTTGTTCGCATCAATGCCTGTCAATTTAATCAGTGAGGAACCCCTTTTTTCTGTATATGTATTATATATATAAAGCATCTTGGATTCTCTGTTGGATACCTACTCTGCCTTACTTAACGGACTGAATTCAATTATTTTCCAGATTCACAACAATTCATTCATTTGACAAGCCAAATGATGCTGTTGCTCTAAGCTTGATGAATGAATCTGCTTCTTTGATGATGGAGCAATATCCTGACATCGCCTTTGGCTATGGTTTTGGCAGCGAGTATAGGTATGTGGTACCTATTTTAATATGTATTCTTCCAGGGGAGAAAACAAAACCTATGTTTTCTATGACTCTTTCAGTCTTTCCACTCTCATGTACTGAACTTATCTGAAATAAATAAATTTAGTATTCGGCAAGATAAATAAAGATGGGGCAATTGTGTTTTTACCCTCACTCTGAATTCTAATTGTGGTTTTACCCTCACTTTTTTAATTTTGTGATTTTACCCTCACCTTTTCAAATGGAAGGCTTCGTTTGCCCCTACTAGGGGTAAAATCACAATATTTATATTGTGATTTTACCCCCAGTATGGGCAAAGTAGGGGCAAAGTCACGCTTCACTTTGACAAAGGGAGGGCAAAATCATAAAGGCTAAAAAGCGAGGGTAAAATCACAATTAGAATTCAGAGTGAGGGTAAAAACACAATTGTCCCAATAAAGATATATGAACACTGTAAGTGAACCATACAGCAACGACGGAACTGTTAATACACATTTATATCCCTTAACTCAAACATTCTTTGTGTACGATCATTCTTGTTTTATTGGCATTCAGTGCAAACAATCGTTCTCATTTTATTGTTATTGCTGCAGCTTTGTGTTCCATGAGAAGACTGAATTATATCGGAGACAGGAGAGGTAGTTAGCATTTTTATGCATTTGTGTGGTATTTGTGCTTTGGTCGATCTTTTGAATAAATACGATGGTGCCAACTTATTTTGCAGCTTAATCCTTTCTTCCTGTTCGTCATATTTCACTTCTCTTTACATGAAGAAATGGAAAAAGTTCTTTCCCCACAAGGAATTAATGCCACCGCCACGTTTTGAGGCAGAGGCTCTGTGTTGTCCAAAGTTAAAAATCCTATGTGAATACTTGTCATGGAGACAAGCGGAATGTAAGTTAATTCTTCTTGCAAACATAATCACAACTTAACTCAGTTAAATCAAGTATGGATATGTCTGATTTCATCTCAAGTATCTTGAATGTATTAAGCTTCAAAGCTTGTATGGCTATAGATTCCACACCGCTTCGGTTTTTTTTTTCACAATATCCTACTTCAGACTGGGCTGTTGCATCACTTAAAATAGCCAAAAAAAAGTAAAGACATGAACTTATTCATTACATCTTAAGTTCAGGTCACACTGGCAACCAATACAACACATGCTTTTGGATGTTAGTGAAATCTGGAAGAAGTGAAAAGGAAGCTCACGAGACATTGAAGGTTTTTTTTTTTCCTTTCATCATCTGTGCATTAAATATTTTCTCTTGGATCTGTGCATTAAATATTTTCTTTTGGTCTTGTTCACTTCCATGCCTGTCCATGTTCTTTAATGCTTCAATTTTCTCCTCAGGGGACATTATCAAAAGATAAAAACGAGTTGCTTTTTCAGCAATTTCAAATGAACTACAACAATGAACCTGCAATGTTTCGAAAGGGCTCATGTGTTTTCCGGCAAAAGGTACCTTTCTGCTGTTTTTTTTTTTTTGGAACATTTCACCAGAAATATTGTTTTTCATATGCTGTTGCTGTTGTTGCTTAACAAATTGTAGCAATGGAAGAAGCAACTTTTCCTTCAGTATACTGAAAAAGTATTTCGGGTTTGATGGCATGTACATACTCCCACGGTCCCACCGTTTTCTTATTGATGACGTTCGGACAGGGTAGACTAGTTCATTCCTAGTTCAATCCATGGTCGGAAACGTCAACAATTGACGAACGGAGGTAGTATTTCATAGACTCGGATACTGTGCTGCAATTAAACTTGTCAGCTACGTTACTGATAAATCTATTGGCCTTGGTTGCTCCAATAAATTGTGTTGGCGCTGCTATTGGGCCAGAAAATTATTTTTGAAGTGCTTTTGCTTCCAGCTGTCGTACCCGCTACAGCATCGGCCACGACTGAGGCGGAAGAAGAGAATACGCCAAAGGAAGCGGGAACTGAAAGTGGCTGAGGAATCGTTGGGCGGGAGCTTTGACTTGTAATTCGTTTAGTTGGACAGCTGGCAAGGTGGGCCAGGCTAGTCAGTGTGTGTGAGTTGGCTGCTACTTAAGCAGAGCCGTGTAACAGAATCCTCATCGATGAAATGAATAGAAACTGAATCCTCCCCAATTCTCTTTCTTCTTCCTCAAGCTGCTGCTTCTCTCCCAAATTCCCAATTCTATTCTAGCTATCTGGTTCGATTACTCTCTGGTGCTTACACTGGTATCAGATTCACTCGATTCTGGTGATTCCGCTGCATAATCTCGGCTTTGATCGGTGAAATTCCCGGGGGAAGGTTGTGATTGCTCACGCAATCGCTGTAAATCCGTTACCTAGGGTTCAATCGGCTTGGAGCAGAGGTCACCACGGCGCCGAAGAAACCCGGCCTCCAGGTCCGCCAAGTTCTAGCCGCCATGGATGAGCACGAGAAGTCCGCGGCGGAGAAGCGGACGGAGTTCGAGCAGAAGCTGTGGGCGCGGCTTGACTCCATCGACCTCAAGCAGGAAGCGCTGGCCTCTGTACACGTGAAGATTGAAGAGATCAACGGGAGGCTCTCATCCCATGGAGATCATCTGGAGCAGTTACAGACGAAGGTGGACATGTCCATGGTCACCATTAGCAAGGTGCAGGAGGATCAAGTGGCGACAGCGCGCGCGCTGAAGACACCTCCACCCAAGGGCGGCGTCCACGAGCAGGCGGGTGTGATGGGGCCTCATCCGTTCGCCAGTGCGTGTCCTCCACCTCATCCGCAGCATACTAAGGTCGCTCCTACTTCTACTGTTCCACCCATTTACTCTGCTTCTGGCTCGGGTTCTACATCTCATGGTGACCACGGTGGTAGTGGTACTGGGGGTTCACGCAGTTGGGTTCCTAAAATGGAGTTTCCTAAGTTTGATGGAACTGATGTTCGTGTGTGGATTGATAAGTGTGAGTCCTTCTTTGAGATATATCAAATTCCTGAGGGTTACAAAGTCACTGCTGCATCAATGAACATGGTAGATCTGGCTGCACATTGGTATCAGTCTTACAAGTTTGATCACTCATGCATTTCTTGGTCTCAATTAAAAGTGGCTATGTCTGATGAGTTTGACATTGAGTCTCATAGAAACAAGTGCATGGAGCTGTTATGTCTGAAACAAACGGGGTCTGTTGCAGAGTATAAGAAAGCCTTTGACCAGCTTGTGTACAACATTAAGCTCTATGATCATTCTGTTAGTGAGACAATGATTATCTCTCAGTTTATTTTGGGCCTGAAAGAAGAAGTGCGTTCAGCAGTGGAGTTGCAGGTGCCTGATTCTGTGTCCAGGGCCGCTTTTCTGGCTACTATGCAGGAAGCTCAGTTAGAAAGACAGAGAAAATCATCAGTCAAGTCTACTGGACATAAGTTTCAATTTGACAAAACGCAGAAAGATGTTAAACCTTCTTTTCAGTCTGGTGAACTGTGGAAAGCCAAGCAGCTTAAGGAGTATAGACGTGCCAATGGTTTGTGTTACAAATGTGGAGAGAAATATGTGCCGGGTCACAAATGCAACTTGACTGTTGATGGTCAGTTACATGCTCTGGGACCACAGGCTGGTGATGGAGGAATGATTTTGTCTGATGACATTCTGGAAGCATTAGAGCTCAATGAGATGCATGGTCTTGAACATGATGCTTACTTGTCTCTGAATGCTATATCTGGGACTGATCAGCCAAAATGTATCAAGCTGCGAGCTCTAGTTCACAATCAAGTGTTCCTCATTCTGGTGGACTCAGGCAGTAGTCACACGTTTGTCAACAGTAATATGGTTCACAAGCTCAAGGCTGCCCCAACCCCAATTTCACCACTAAGAGTTAAAGTAGCAAATGGGCAAATTGTTTCTTGTGACTCTGAGGTTCAAGATTTGGCTTGGTGGTTGGGTGGTGAGACCTTTACTTGCAATGCTAAAGTATTGCCGTTGGGGGGCTATGATATGATTTTAGGGATTGACTGGTTAGAAAAGTTCAGTCCAATGAATTGTAATTGGCAAGAGAAATGGATTGAGTTTCAATACAAAGGCAAATTGGTCAGGTTACAAGGAGTGGTATCTACTGTCACCAATGAGCTGCTTGAAGTGCAGGCTGACCAATTGGCTAAATGGTATGCAGGCAATGAGATTTGGGCTACTGCAGTACTGTCTCCTAAATCTGACTCTGTTGATTCTCAGGTTGAACCTCATCCTCCTGATATTCAGAGATTGTTGGACAAGTACCAGCTATTATTTCAGGAGCCCACATCATTACCACCAAGCAGAGCTTATGATCATGCTATTTCCCTTCTGCCAAATTCTGCTCCTGTGAACTGTAAGCCCTACAGATATACCCCTCAACAGAAAGATGAGATTGAAAGGCAGGTAGCTGAATTGCTCAAAGCTGGCCTTATTACTACTAGTCTCAGTCCTTTTGCATCTCCTATTTTGCTGGTGAAAAAGAAAGATGGATCATGGAGATTCTGTGTGGACTTCAGAAAACTTAATGATTTGACAGTTAAGAATAAGTTTCCTATGCCTTTGGCTGATGAAATTTTTGATGAGATAGCAGATGCTAAGTTCTTTGCAAAGCTGGATTTGAGATCTGGGTTTCATCAGATTCGAATGTGTGCAGCAGATGAGTATAAAACTGCATTCAAAACCCATCATGGGCACTTTCAGTTTAAAGTCATGCCATTTGGCCTTACAAATGCACCTGCTACGTTTCAGTGCCTCATGAACAATATCTTTGCTAAATATCTGCGAAAGTTTGTTATGGTCTTTATGGATGACATATTAATCTATAGCAAAACTTTTGAAGAGCATTTGCAACATCTTGAATTGGTCTTTCAGACTTTACAACAGCATCAGTTGTATGTTAAGCTTAGTAAGTGCTCATTTGCTCAGACTAGGCTGGAATATTTGGGCCATATTGTCACTGACAAGGGTATTTGCACTGATCCTGAGAAGACCAAAGCAATGGAAATGTGGCCTGTCCCTACTTCTTTTACTGAATTAAGGGGATTTCTTGGACTCACTGGTTATTACAGGAAATTTGTGAAGTCTTATGGCCTTATTGCAAAACCACTCTCTGATCTGTTGAAGAAAAAGCAATTTGAGTGGACACCTTCAGCTGCTTTAGCATTTGTTCAGCTTAAGGCTGCTATGTCTACTACTCCTGTGTTGGCTGCACCCAATTTTCAGAAACCCTTTGTGCTAGAGACTGATGCTTGTGATACTGGAATTGGAGCAGTGTTATCTCAAGAAGGTCAGCCTATTGCATTTATGAGTAAAGCTTTGGGTGTCAAGAATCAGAAGCTATCAACCTATGAAAAGGAGTTTTTAGCTATCATTATGGCAGTTGATAAGTGGAGGCCATACCTGCTGCGAGGACCATTCACTATCAGAACAGATCACAAAAGTTTATGCCACTTGAGTGATCAACAGCTTGTCACTGAATGGCAGCAGAAAGCAATGACTAAACTTATTGGCATGCAATATACATTCCAGTACAAGAAGGGCAGTGAGAACAGGGCTGCAGATGCCTTATCCCGGGTAGGCCATTTATTAGCAATTTCATCTGGTCAACCTGTGTGGGTGCAAGAGATTGTCAACTCTTATCACAATGATGCACATGCTTCTGAATTGCTGACAGAGTTAGCTGTTCATTCTCCTAATGACAAAGGCTTTACCTTAGAAGCTGGGCTGATCAGAAAGAATGGCCGAATATGGGTTGGCTCTAACTCTGCATTGCAAACAAAGATAATTGATGCTTTGCATAACTCTGCTATTGGTGGTCATTCTGGCACTCAAGCCACCTACCAGAGATTGAAGAAGCTTTTCTGTTGGCCCGGTCTCAAAGTTGCTGTTGAGGACTTTGTTAAGCAATGTGTTATCTGCCAACAGGCTAAACATGAACACTGTAAAACACCAGGTTTGCTTCAGCCTTTGCCCATACCTCAATCATCTTGGAAAGATATATCCATGGACTTTATTGAGGGATTGCCTAAGTCTGAGGGTTACAATGTGATTATGGTAATTGTGGACAGATTCACAAAATATGCACATTTTATCCCATTGCATCACCCTTTCACTGCTCCTCAAGTGGCCAGGGTTTTTCTGGCAGAGATTGTTAAACTGCATGGTGTACCTGAAACAATTGTCTCTGACAGAGATAAAATTTTCACAAGTTTGTTTTGGCAAGAGTTGTTTCAGTTGCTGAAAATCAAGCTGAATCATAGCTCAGCCTACCATCCACAGACTGATGGTCAGACCGAGAGGGTCAATCAGTGTCTTGAGATGTTCTTAAGGTGTGCAGTGCATGACTGTCCTTCAAAGTGGCATAAATGGCTGGCTTTAGCAGAGTTCTGGTATAACACCTCCTTCCATAGCTCATTGGGATGTACACCTTTCAAGGCGTTGTATGGTGTTGATCATAATGATGGCACAGTGCCTATGTTGCAGCAATCAGAGAACAAGGAAGTAGCTGATTTGCTCAAGGAAAGAGAATTGTACTCTGCATTCCTTAAGACACAACTGGAGAAGGCCCAGAATAAGATGAAACTGCAAGCTGACAAGCATCGTTCACCGCGAGAATTTCAAGTTGGTGACAAAGTGTTGCTTAAGCTCCAACCGTATGCTCAAACCTCAGTGGTTAACCGTCCTTGTCCGAAGCTGGCCTTCAAATACTTTGGTCCATTTGAGGTATTATCACGGGTTGGCCATGCAGCATACAAGATATCATTGCCTGAGCACAGCAAGATCCACAATGTGTTTCATGTGTCCCAGTTGAAGCCATTTGTAGCGGATTACTCTCCTATCTTCTCTGAGTTACCGGTGTCGTCTGAGTTAAATCCGGGAGACTTGCAACCGGAAGCAATCTTGGACAGGCGTCTGGTGAAGAAGGGCAATTCTGCTACTGTTCAAGTGTTGATCAAGTGGACAGCCTTGCCGGAGGCTATGGCAACTTGGGAAGATTACTACGTGCTCCAGAAGAAGTACCCGGGAGCGCCGGCTTGGGGGCAAGCCGCTTCTCAAGAGGGAGGCCTTGTCGTACCCGCTACAGCATCGGCCACGACTGAGGCGGAAGAAGAGAATACGCCAAAGGAAGCGGGAACTGAAAGTGGCTGAGGAATCGTTGGGCGGGAGCTTTGACTTGTAATTCGTTTAGTTGGACAGCTGGCAAGGTGGGCCAGGCTAGTCAGTGTGTGTGAGTTGGCTGCTACTTAAGCAGAGCCGTGTAACAGAATCCTCATCGATGAAATGAATAGAAACTGAATCCTCCCCAATTCTCTTTCTTCTTCCTCAAGCTGCTGCTTCTCTCCCAAATTCCCAATTCTATTCTAGCTATCTGGTTCGATTACTCTCTGGTGCTTACACCAGCTTCATTGTCATTTTAAGTGAGCATGTCGCGAATGTGTACAGGTGCATGGCGGCGACAATGGCGTGACGAAAGAACGGTGGGATGTGAAAGTGGACCACGTTGACATCGGAGCTGGGTTTTGGCGAAAGCACCCGTGGATCCTTGGTGAATGATACACCTAAGACCTAACCTGGCATTCCGGGTATCTCTTCAGGAGTTCAACTTTAGCTCATTAGTTTTAAAAAAATTGTCATAACAATATCAATTAAAACAAAAAGGGGTTGCGCGGTGTGTCAGGGAAATGAGGCGGTTGCGCGGTGACTTGGGAGCCAAGTCGGAGTTTTTTTACCAAGTGAACCGACGTTTCTCTCTGACACTGGCTTGTTAGCGTTAGAAGCATTTCGAATTTCATTTTTGAACGATAAGGCTGATGAACCGTAATACTTCAGCCCTCGGTAGTGAACCTAACAGCGCGTGAAACATTTCAAATTTCAAATCTCATGATTCTTAATCAGCATGTCAACCTAGGTGGGATAATCCAAAACGCATGTGATGCTCCAATGCACATCGAACTAGTATGAATCTTGCATCGTCAAGACCAAAATAAGGCAGTGTGAAAAAACTTACACAATCTCCTCAAGGACCCACCCTCTTTCATGTCAAATCTCTTTTCACAATTTGCTGGCAACAGCACCTAAAAATCTCGTATGCAGTTCTCTTCATCTAATATTGCATTTTACACATCTATCACACGATGATAACTCGACATTACGCAATCATCAGCTATAAACCTTAAGACAACAAAAACATAATGTTACATGTATGTACAGGGAACTTGACGTTCAAGTGTTGTCTTTCATCAAACGAGGTCAGCAGATCAGCAGGACTACTATCAGGATTCAGTAGGTGAACTTATCTTTCATCTCGGATCAAATGACTCCTTCACTGAGTCATGCACTTATGCTTGGCATGGCAACCTGTGACTGATGCTAGATCCTACGGAGTACATCATCAAACTAAAAAGTTCAGAATGAACTACTTATGGCCAACACATGTTCCTTGGAACCTTGCAGCTTGCTCCAGAGTCATTGCTTTGCTGTAGTTTCTTGCTTCTAATGCTAAAAGCCCTTGGAGAATAATTTCGTTCCAGATTCTGTACTTGGCTCTTGTCGCAAGAATGGTGTTTCTTACGCTTCTGACGGCCCACTAGAAGAAAAAATGCGGGGGAGGGGGGGGGGGGGGGGGGGGGGGGGGGGGGGGGGGGAGGATTGACGCCCATCGCAGCGATCAGTTGCTACAACGTTGTGGTGCCTACCTTCAACCGTATACGTAACCATATGTAACTTCAGGTATATCTCAAAAGGATATCACGAATGGTTCGGTGACCTACTGCGAAGTGGTGTCGACGATTGCAGTACTCGCGTTCATTATTTTTCTCTTTTTTTTAGGAGCAGTACGTGATAACGTCTTAGAACTACTCCGTGTAAGAAAGACGTACAAAATGGAAATTCAGTTGTAGTACGTTTCTGGGCGAAGCTTTCTTCTGTTCCTTTCCCACATTTGAAACCTACATCAGCTTCTGCTTTTCAAATCACCAGTCCAACCGCTCCAGGCGCGTCGAATGGTCGGTTACCTTGTTGACCGCTAGCTAATCCTCGGAATCGATCGAGCTGAGCCAGTCCAGTAAAACTTGTTCCACCAATCACCGCTTCGCCCCAGGCTCCACTCCATGCGGCTAAACCTCTCGCCGGCCCTCCTCGTACGTACGTGGCGCCCCAAAAGCACGACACAGCTCTTTCCTTGGAACAAACAAGCCGCTTAGCCGCATGAACCAGTCCATCACCTAGAGTACAGCTTAGCTTCGTCACCGCGGACGGGGACGTCTCTGTTTGTCCCGGCATGCCCGCACGCGCGAACGCCACAGTTGAAAGGCTTGAATCCATCCGAGATACTAACATTACACACAGGATACGTTCGTATCTCCGGCGATTAATCTACACTTGCGCTAGCTCCTGCAGTGAGCGTGAACGTGTTGTCCTCTCTACTATTTTTATACGTTCACCTGACGTATCGCTGGCTCCGGGTTTCCTTGATCCTGACTGAACCGACGTAACAGCGGTTGCCATCAGCCCCAGCTGTAAAACAGGTTTATCCCAACCCAAAACGCGCGTTGATGCAAGCACCGATCGTGCGGTGATTAACAAACCGCTGGCCCGAACGCGACCACGAAGTACTACGCGCCAGGCGCGACGCGACAGCGGCCGGTGTGGCGTCCGACTAGAGACTTCACTCACCGGCCGCAACGTACGTCCAGCCCGTGCGCGGAGCCTGACGCGACGGCAGCGTCCATGCGTCGATCGCTTCGCGGCCGGTGGAGTGCATGCACCGCCCTGGGCCGGAGAAGGGACGAACGACGAACGAAGCTTCGTCCGGGATGGCGCGCGTTCGGCTTGGCCCTGACCCGCTCGACGTGGTCGCCGGACGGCCGCTTTCGCGGTCGCTGTCGCGGCCCCCGGACCTTGGATCGGTTCCCTCGCTTTTGCCGATCCCTTCTCCATTCCCCTGCATCCATCCTTTCGATCGGTGCATGCGTTTGTCTATACATAGGATTGGGTTTCATACATATGGCCTACCACACGTCACGGTTCTGGTTGTACCGTGCACCGGCTTTCTTTTCGTTCCGTGGTCGTTTCATATAGAGGGCTTTTGCCGACATGTCAGGATCGAGTGATTCGCACAATGCGACCCAGATTTGCCAACTAGTATGTGTGGAGTACGTCGTAGAAAAAAAAAGGCCATCATCCTTCGCAAGAAAAAGAAAAGGCCATCATACGTGGATAGGAGCTAAAGTAACAACGTTATTTAGTGGCGCAGAACAATCAAATTCTCCCGTTGTAACTTAGAGTGGAGACATCAGTACTCCCATCTTCTTCTTTTTTTATCACTGGATCAGTACCATCTACATACGCACGTGCCGTGGCAAAACTGATCCACAAGCTCGGGTTTAGATAATTCGCGAGTGGTGTTCCTCGTTCGCAGGATGATGCATCGTTCGGATTTGTTCAGAGAAAAGTAATTAAAGATCGATCGATACTGGTATTTGACGGGAGGGCCGACGTCAGAGCGCGTACATGCACAACCCAGCAGCCATCCGCATCGGATCCAAACATTCAACTCCCACTACCCTTCGTCGTTTCATCCACGGCTAACACGTGTCCGTATGTCCCGCCCCCTCACCAAGCCGAATGCAGCACACGTCACCGTCAACGAGGAAAAATGCCCTTCACCTTCTGCGAGCCGCAGCCAGTGCGGCACGCAGCTGTTGTTGATGCAGACAGGTTTCTGGCTTGGGCCGCTTGGCTCCACTAGTCCAAAAAGAGGAGACCCATGCCCATGTCGTCGTAACTAATCTCCCGATGCCGACGCGCGATGATGGCGTATCGGCACGGCACGCGGTAGATTCCTTGTGCGACGTACCAAAAGGGCCAAGGACCAGGTTCGTTTTGGCATCTTTCAAGCTCCAAAGACGTGTGTGCCCACAACCGGGCGTCGGGGAACTTGGTTTCAGTTCATCATCAGCTGGCTTCTTTCGATCTACGGCATCGTTCATGCCTGTCAATATCTGCACCCGTCCACCAGAACAACTTTCTTTCTCTTTTCTTTTTTTTTTCCTCGAAAGGATGCGCCTCCATTGAATTCTTACATGTCGCAGTTGTGGCGTACGCACCATCGATCGAAGAGTAAACATAGAGGATGCTGTCATAGCACGAGGCCACGACAATGTCCCAAGAAAGAAACTAAACGCTGAACATTTTTATTGCCACGAGTTCCTCAATCATCAGCGCGACCAACCGAACGGCGGCAAGTGGCCGGCGCCAAACGCGCCACGCGGAAGTGATCCACGCACCACTCCTCCCTTGCCCCTGCCCTGCTCGTGGTCTCGATATTTTCTCAGCGCGCGCGTCAATTCTCGTCCCGGATTTGGTGCATGGCCATGCATCTCGAACTCGAAAGGCGGCCACCACACCACACTAGCGGGCGGGCGCATGGCCGATCCAGCCTCGATCGCCGTCACGTCGCGCGCCCGGCACGCCCACGAGTGGCGCTGGCATAGAGATGCGTCCCCGCGTCACGCCGCATGGCACGGCGAGGCGGGAGCGATGCCGCGGGCGGGCTCACGGATGGGTTGGTGATGGCGCGTGCGTGCGATCCGCTGGGTTTCCGCTTGTTGTTGGCGACGTACGCGCTCGCTCGCGCTCGATGGCGCGCGCCGCCGGGTCCCGCGGGGCACGGCATCTGTCGGTAGCCGTGCGACGTTCCCGCGTGCCAGGCCGCCACCCCGGCCGACAACCGCGTCTGACCGCCATGGCGCTCCATGACGTGGTGGGCCGCACCTCGCTTTCTCGCCGCAGCGAGCGCAGCGGTAGGAGCAGAGCAGGCAGGACGGGGTCCGGGGCCCAGGCGGCTTGCCATGGTGGGGTTCGTTAAGGTTGACCTTGACCTCGCCCGTGATGAACGTTTTGGTTTGATATTCTGTGCGCAGCACTGCCAATCCTGAAGCTAGTTGCGCTAAAGCACCACAGAAGAGTCACCACGTTTGGCCTTTGCATGAAAACTTGTTACAACTACGGAACCGATGAAAAAACTAGTACTACTCGTGCCCTCATGAGCATTTCGAGCAGCTTCTCAGGCGCGGGTCCAGGTGCTTATACTACATCGAATTGAACAACCACAGCTGAACTCCTCATCATTTTCTTCTTCATCCTTTTTGCGAATCTGGTAGTAGTACTATTTATTTAACTTTATTTTGTTCCTGCTTTTGACTTGTTGACTTCCTACTTTCGCAGGGCTTTTCACACGCTAGTATAGTACGTACGGAGTGGTTAACTTGTCACACCCTCACCTTTCCTATATTTTGTTCAAGAGACTTTGATTAAAGAGACGGCCGGTTTAGCTTGTGGAGAAGACGAATATGCTTATGCATGCATGGAAGAAGATTAGATCACTGCAGATATGGTGGTTACAGAGGATCAATCTCTGCAAACTCGACCGATCTTTTCCGTTGTTTGTTTCCTCTGCTCCATCGACCTCCCCGGGCCCCGCGTGCACGTCTAATCTAAGCTGAGCGACGGATCGAGACCGGTTCCCCATTTGGCGTTTCCACGGGCGATCTTTGTCACGTCCTCTCTCCTGATCCTTCGTCACCAAGTAAAAGTTTCGTGTTCCTTCCACAAAAAATTGCATGATTTTCCGACGACTTCTCTTTTTCGTATGTGCACGCCCTTGGTTTGGCCGCGTCAAAGAATAATCACTTTTCAAACATTCTCATCATCTGCCTGCTGTAAAGTAAGTTGATTCCAGCTTTCGTTGATGCCAACTTCCAAGTAACGTGCGTATGTGTCATTTCGGGGTTAGTTTTGGTTTTCCGTGAGCCATCTGATTGCCATGCAAGCACCGCGGGCTGTACCGCACTGGGGTCGATTTGGAGTTGAGAAATATGCAGTACAGCAAGTCAGGAGCGAAAACCGAAGATGCTGCATCATCGAGCGGTGTAGTGCAGTACTAAAGTTAGTACAGTTACGTAGGGCCTGATCTTGTAATCGTGTGTCAAACAGAAATTTATCCTGTCGAATCTACTCTAGATTGCCAACGTGATCCTGCCTTCTGATCAGAGCAAGAACGTTCCTGAAACTCATGGGAGGCTATACTTTCGTTCATTCGTTCTCTTTTCTTTTGAAGATGGAGAGGTAGGTTCATTTGATGCAAAGATACGGTTACAATTTTTTCGTGTGTCCTCTTTCTTCTTTCCCCTGGAGGAGTATGCTGAGCCAGACACTGCCACGTGCTGTGTCGCTCTCGCACTGACAACAGGAGCCGCCCGCATGGCCCGTATCCGCTGAGCAAAACGGGAACCATCACGAGACATGCTGCACAGTGGGCGGAAGCCGACGGCCATACCAGGTGCCTTATCCGCTGTCGGATCAACGGCCAACGTCTCTCACCTGACTGACCTGACGGGTACAGTATCGCTTCTTCCGTTTCGTCTCGCTCTGACACCCAACTAATCCTACTACTAGCCCCAACTCTAGCCTACCACTCCACCCTGCGCCGCCCAGAGAAGAAGATGCTTCCACCAAACGGATCTCTGGCGGACACACCGCCGATATCGCGTGGGGCCGTGTGGTCGCGGGCCCACCTTGTCTGCGCCTACCGGGTAGAGTAATGAGGTGCGCTAAGTGGAATGATCAAAGAGCCCGGACCCACGCGGGGTTAACGCTAATTCCCTGCCGCCTCTGTCTGTCCTGCATCAGCGCTCGCTCCGGGTCGATTTCACACCGCGACACACTTTGATCGTCTGACAGCGAAATGTGTTACCACGACCGACCACGTCTTATCCCCCCATGATCAAACGCCTAACGGAATATCTCTTTCGCTCTGGCTTCTACGTGAGTGGTAAATTAAAGGAGACATCACGCCCCGTCACGGGAAAAAAAAAAAGAGAGACGTTTGTGACCAGGAATTGTTTAGCGTTGTTCTCATCGAAACATGCAGCATCAAATGGCAAAACATCCTCTTTGTCTTCGTCCATATATGTGGCTAAAGAAAACGGAACTTTATAGACTGTTACAAACAAACCACAGCCAGAAAAACGTAGTCCGTAACCGGTAATTGAAGCTCGGCAGATTGGCTTCGATCAGTTCCGCACCTTGCACACCGATAACACAAATCAATACTGGTTTTCCACAAAGGAAAAACACTCCCGTGACCTGATCGAGTACCATCGCTCGAATGTTCGCCAGTTATACCTACTCGATGCATCACTGATAATGATAACAACGATACTAGCGCAAGCATTTGTAATCCTAATCGCGAAAGGAACAAATATTTAATCGTCTAGTGTTTGGTTAGGCTAGAGCGATGGAACTAGTAGTGTATGACAGTGTGAGTCAGCGCACTTTGGCCACGCGACCCTTAACTCCTAAAAATAAACAAACATACATAATCTCCTGTTTAAAATAAGAAAGCGAGACGAAGGCGCCGATCCCAAAAAGGCGCGGGAAATGGGTATATAGAAAAACAAAAAAGCAGAAATATCACTGGTGCCGCATCAGCTCGCCCTCCGGTGGTGGGCGCCTCCACTGCCACAACCCGACACCGCCTTCCGCTGAGCTCCGCCTTCTATTTAAGAATGCGCCCTCCGCCACCATCCTACTCACCACCGCACCACCACCACCACGCAGCTCGCGTCTTGCGGAGTTGAGGTAAGCAGCAACCTGAGCTGAGCTGATCCGAGCCGCACACAGATGGTGGCGCGGGCGCTAGTGGTGTAGCGTCTCGGAAGAACAGGAATTTGCGCCACATGTTGAGTGAGCAGACGGCAGCAGCTAGTGGCAGCAGCAGCAGCAGCGGAGGCCGCGGCGGCGTCGAGCAGGAGAGGAGGAGCGTGGAGGAGGACAGGCGGCCGCAGCCGGACGGCGAGGAGGAGGAAGAGGAGGAGCCGGAGTTCCGGGACATCCAGGCGATAAGCCCGCCGCCGTCGTACCGCCGGGGCCGGGGCGAGTCGTGGGGGTCCGCGGCCGGCGGGAGCAGGCACACGTCGATCCGCTCCGTCGGGAGCGACACCGCCCCAAGCGAGCCCTTCCCGACTATGAGCAGGGAGTTCTCGGCCATGGTCGCCGCCGCAGCCGCCGCGAACAACGCCAGGAGCGAGGACGCCGCCGACGCCATGGGGAGGATCGGGGAGGAGGAGCTGGAGGAGGAGACGAACCCGCTGGCCATCGTGCCGGACAGCAACCCCATCCCGTCGCCGCGCCGGGGCTCGCCGACGACCCCCGCGGCGGCGTCCGGGGGGGACCTGGTGCTGTCCGGCGGCGCCGGCGCGGGCCACGGCCACGGCGGCGGCATGTCGGTGGGGCAGGTGAAGAAGGAGGAGGTGGAGTCCAAGATCGCGGCGTGGCACATCGCCGAGACGGCCAAGATCAACAACCGGTTCAAGCGGGAGGAGGTCGTCATCAACGGGTGGGAGGGCGACCAGGTCGAGAAGGCCAGCGCCTGGCTCAAGAAGTACGAGGTCGGTAATTCACCCCTAATCACAATTTCACAAAGAAAAAATAAGATGATTTGCTTCTTTCAATTTCTTCACTCCCGCAATCCGACGACGACGCCATTTCTGATCAACAACTGCGCTCTGAATATGCAGAGGAAGCTGGAGGAGAAGCGGGCCAAGGCGATGGAGAAGGCGCAGAACGAGGTGGCCAAGGCGCGGCGCAAGGCCGAGGAGAAGCGCGCCTCGGCGGAGGCCAAGCGCGGCACCAAGGTGGCGCGCGTGCTGGAGCTCGCCAACTTCATGAGGGCCGTCGGCAGGGCGCCCGCCACCAAGCGCTCCTTCTTCTGAACTGAACTCCCCTCTTCTTCCTCTTCTTCTTCTTCTTCTTGCTCTGCCTGCGTGTCGCCGGTGCAGCTGTTCGTTCGTCGGATGGATCGATCGTTCACCGCTTCACTCCACAGGATCATCAGAGTGATCAGTGCCGTGCTAGCTGTGTGGAACGCTTGTTTTAGTGTTGTATCCACATGTTCAAGCCTTCTTTTTTTCTGTTTGTTTGATATGGTATTGCAAAGTCGATGGCCAGGACAGTCAGGGATCATAAGATGGATGTGCTCTGCCTCTGAGTCTAGAGAGCAGGAGCTGCCTGTATTTTTCTTGGAATTTTGTCATGAAGGATTGTGTATGTCAATATGAACAAAATAAGAAGTGAATTGCCCTTGTGTAAATTTACTCACATACTCCTGATTTATGTTTCATTTGTTCTTTACTTCATTGCAGCTATGAAGTTTTGGCCGCCAAACTCCTTACCCTGCCCCTTTTCTGGAGGTTTAAATTATGAGCTAACAACAATTCTGGAAGCTCAATTCACAGAAGGTTCTTTCTTTGTTGTTCTGTGGAATTTGGTGCTGAGTTCACATAAGCATTGAGTTCCATGAATTTTGTTCTTCAATTACTACATGGAACTGACCAGCTTCACTTCAATCACTTGCAACAGCAGTTGATCAATGTGTGTACTGTCCGAAGTTATTTGTGCCTAGTCAAGTGCCCCCTTGACTCACCGTCACATTTAACATGACGAGAACTTGAGAGGAACCACGCTCGTCATCAAACGCATATACTAGTAGTATATCTGAAGGTGCCCTCTGCAACCATGAGACTTATCATAGGCGGTCTTGGTTACGATAAGTTAATGAATTCTCACCCAGACCCGTACTTCTAATTAGCATGATCATTGCTTAAGAAAGTATTTTTTGTGAGTAATAAAAGCAAGCATACTAGCAGTAAAACATTGCTAAACAATATCCATGTGCACGAAAGTGAGCTTCACATTATTAATTTGTGCGGAGTGCAGTGTCATGCAAAAAATGATCTGCAGCATCATGGTTTGGCAGCTTAGGATTGGAGTACGGACGCGCAAGAATTTGGTATTGCTATTTGACCCTGTTCCCAAACTTCGGCACAGAGCTGATGAGCCTTTTCTTTCTTTAATAACTAGACTAATCAAGGCCTTTTCCTTTTGTATTGCATGGTGTCACAGTGTCAGTCAAATTTGGAAACGTGGGAATGCAATATATAAAATGGACTGTTTCCTATATAGTACTAAAAACGAAGGAACAATTGTGCACAAAGTGACAAAAAGGTAGTATAATTTCAGATCGATGAGATTCGATACCTGAAAATCGCGTCTTCTGTTCCTTTTCGGACTGCACGGAAGAATGGAGAACGGATTCCTTGAACCTGGATGGCATGAAGACAGCCACGGGCCCACTGTGGGCCTGTACATCTTGTGGGACGATTTTGCGAGGCCCATGGACAGGACTAGCCCATGTGCGCACACGGATCGCTGCAGCATCAAGCAAGCTCACATGCAGCTGTCCTTCTGTTTGCTTTTACGTAACATGGCGTGTTCCGAGCTAAAATAATTCCACAGTTTAACTCCTTAATCTACGTGTATGAGCTAAAAGGTCAACTATTTTAGGTGCACAGAAAACGAGAAAAAGAGAGATAGAGATGTATTGAGAAAATAGTAAGGTGCAATAGAGAGTGAGAATGCTAATTATTTTGAAAACAATGGAGAAAAATAAGATGCCAATTAAACTGGATGGAGAGAATATATAGTATGACAAAAAGACACCACCAGGGCTGTTATCAACCTCCTCTCGATGCATTGTTATCCCTCGTAATTCATGGACTTCACTGATAATAGTCGAAATGGTGTGAGTAAAGCAAGCATTGTAACCATAGAACAAAAGCTTTCATGTATGCAGAAAAGGAACAGTTGAAATACGTCTGACACGCGTTAGGTCGTACGACGCCAATCCAGATGGCAGAACAACAACCCAAATGATCTGGTTTACTCATAGCATTCAGTAGTAATATATTGTTGCAGACACTAAAACTTATTTATGTATATGCAAACTTGCGTGAACCCAAAACGAAACTAGACTGCTGTACAGGGACACATCATGCGCAAAGTTGTGCACCGCGACTGTAGAGAAGCTTATTCTGACCTGTAAACAGTATGACGTGAGCCTATATAAGACTGTCAGGATGTTCAGCCCTGCTACCACCAGCCGATTTCTCCAATGGTTTTGGCAGATCATCGACATTTGCAAAAGGCTCATTCACGCCAGAAGCTGTCTCTGAAAGGGTCAGCGGATCAACCACATCAACCAAAGGCTCATTCACGCCAGAAGCTGTCTCTGAAAGGGTCGGCGGATCAACCACATCAACCAAAGGCTCATTCACGCCAGACGCTGTCTCTGAAGGGTGCAACGGATCAACCATGTCAACCAAAGGCTCATTTAAGCCAGAAGTGGTCTCTGAATGGGTCGGCACGTCAACCAAAGGCTCCTTGAGGGCAGAAGCATACGCCTCTGACTCTGTTGGCAGATCAACAACATCAACTAAAGGCTCAGTTGTGACAGAAGCACCGTCATCTGAAGATGAGAATGAACCAAATAAATTAGCTGAACCAATGTGAGCACCATTGTCAATGTCCTCCAGATCAGAAGTTTGCGTTTCAGAGTCAGATGATTCGGCAAGCATGACTTCTAACGATGGGCTGCTCTTACTCGTTCCCTTCTCCGTGGAGGCCATGCCCAATATTTCATCCATGTCTTCATAAAGCAAGTCGCGAACCTTTTGCAGCTCTTCCCCGGCAACTTGGGTTACTGTAGAACCCACTCCAGTGCCTACAAGAAGATCTTCCACATTCTTTCCTGCTGCAGTATTTGCTGAAACAACAGATTCATTGGCACGTGCTCTGCTAAAAGACTCCATATTACTCAAATCTGACCAGGAATCTTCTGTGTTCGGTTCTGCGAGGATGTCCCCTAGGCTCCAGTCCAAGTTGCTGTTCTCAGTCATTTCTTTCTGGGAACCAGTAGCACTACATCGAGAAAATACAGAGTTAACGCTGTTCTCTGTATTCTCCATGTTACAGTCCTTATCTGACACTGCTTTGATTCTATTAACACTGTGCCATTTAGCAACATAGTCATGAGCCGCATTGCTTGATCCTTTGAAGGTTGCCCCAATGGGTACACTACAAATACTTTCATCCTCATCAACAGCCTCAAGAGCTTTCTTCACTAGCAGCTGACTGATATTGTTTGAGTGTCTACCAGCTCCAGCCAATGTCTTCTCAAAGGACAGTATTTCAGCAGCATTAGAACTGCAGCACATCTCAGAAGTACCATTGGTACAAGTTCTAGAATTCCTTGTAGTGAGAAACTCTGCTAAGGATACTGCAGGTTTGTTTTCATTCACTTGAGCTCCAGTATCAATAGATTCAAAAGCTGTAGGAGGTTGAAGAGGATCCAAAGGTCCAGTGCTTGCGACGAATGGCATTGGGTCCAACTTAGGACCGTTGTTCTGCTCATTTACCCAACTTCCACCATCAATAGATTCCTTACCTGTATGACGCCGGGAAGGAACATCCAACGGCACAGTGTCCGCAACAAATGCAACATTGTCCGAATCGAGTTCGTTATTGTCCTCATTTACGTCAACCTTGCCATCCAACACAGCCTGTGAGAGAGAGGTCTGAGAAGCTACATCAACTTCTTGGGAAGAAAAGAAGGTACCATCCAAATTTGCAGTGTCAAGTGAACCAGGAAATTGGTCAACTGAAACATCTTTAGTGGACATCTCATCAACATTTCCAAGAGAAAGAGAACAGCTCGATGATCCATTAGTTATTTTAGTTCTTCCATTACTTGCACTGCAAACAACAGAATTTGAAGATGATATTCCTGTGGTGGACATGAGTAACGCTTCCAATGCTGAAGCCAATGCACCATTGACTGACACACGATTTTTGCTTTTGGAGTTGTCAACAGTGTTACTGCACGGAGAATCGGCTTCCGTGCCATCATATTGATCATCAACTTCTGCTTTTTTCTCTTCCCCTACTTCATCGTCGTCATCGTCATCTGGGAATTCAGGAACCTTGACAACTAAACCTGGGGAAGTCTTGCGTTCCTTCTGCTCAGAAGATATAGCACCATGAACTGGGGAGAAAGGCCCCTCGTGAAGCTTTTCACTAGTTAACTCAAGTTGAACAATCAATTCAGGGACCTTCACAAGTAGCCTTGGCACCATGTTCGGCCCACGAGAGTCAACTTGATTTCCATCAGTTACATTATAATCACAGGAATCTTCTGAAGAAAATTCTGGCGCCCTGAAACATAAACCTGGCTTCCTGTCAGCTATAGTTCTAGAGTTACCATCATTATGTACTTCTTGAGAGTTCGTATCATACACACCATCTGGTGCTGACATCCTCGCAGAAGAATCACGTAAAGACTGAATCTCCACAGAGAATGAATCAAACTGTTGCTCCAGTCGCTGCAGCCTTGCCTCAATGCTACTGAGGGGCTTTATCATGTTGTCCTCAAACCTAGAGCAGTACAATTCCATCTTCTCCACTTTAGAGAGCAAAGTATCCAGTTTTCTCTCAATATGGTTGTAAGGAGTAAAATTTCCATTCATGAGGGGATCAGGAAGCTGATATTTATCTGATACCAGCTGGTCCTTCACTGATGGCACTTGTGCATTTTCTGTAGTTTGTGCGGGCGATCGAACAGACACGGGATCCTTGAATTGGAGCTGAACTTGGTTGCTTTTTTCACTAGATACTGTTCCACCATATGCAGAATCTATTCCCATTTCTGTCCCAGCTGGCCTATACTTTGTATCATCTGTGCCACATGGCCCTGCTTCCTGTGCAATCTTTTCATATGGACTGCTCTCTAGTACCGCATGGTCTTGGGTAGGTTGAGACCTTGATCCATGAGAAAAATATGCATCATCAATTTTGTAGTTCCTTGATTTTGACATTTGCATAAGGCCAGGAACAAGCATGGCCAACAAGGAACTACCACCCATGTTTCCAGGACCTGTAACTGAATCATCATTTGTGGTCTCAACAGGATCAGCAAATATGTAGATCTCCTCAATGTGCACTGATGTCTTTGACTGAAGTGACAGAAGACGGACAGTGAGAGATATGCATGGACTCACATCAGTCATCTCAGCGGTTGCTTCATAATGTGCCTGCATTATACAAGAAAACAAAACCTCTTTAAACGACTCAGCTGAATGTAAGTAATTCAAACTTCCATCTCTCAAAAACACTACAAATAAAAAGAAAATAAATCCTGGAAACAAACTCTATAAAAGTTCTCTTGGAAAAAAAATCATATCTTTTCTAAAAAACCCTCCTCCAGTTGTTTCTTGAAATTCCTAACAAGAAAATATCTTGGAAATTCGTATCACTTAGTATCTCTCAAGGTTATTGTAATGTCTAACAGCAAGATCTCTACTAAATTCCTATCCATTAGCACGCAAGGTTCGTCCTCTAATTATAAAGATGTTGTCATGTTGGGACTTCAGTATGCTAGGTGCAAGAAGACAACAGAAGGCACGGCAATATGATTCACTCCGGATCAAAATTAGAATCCAAGTAGGTTTCTTTAGTTTGGATTGTCATTAGTTTGAGTTAGTTTCCATAGTTTGGAAGGACAAGGGTTTGAGTTAGAAACTATTGTTATGGCCGGCTCCTGTATCATGGGACACAGCAAGGTCTGGAGACTAAGCAATTAAGAATCAATCTAATTTCTGAGTCCCTTCTCCAATTCCCAATCTATCCCTTGCTGACAATAGTTCTTACCCTAGTTCGCGACAAATGTGCATAACATTCAATATCTCTTGAGTTGACATGTCTAGAATGGGGGAAGGGTTCGCTAGGTTTGCAGCCAACGCTTGCCCGGCCAATTATTTGACATAGTTGGCTGCTGCTTGGAATGCATCCAGGCATCGACTTGATGCACTTATTTCTAAATCCTTCACTAACCAAAGCTTCAAATAATTTTCCTTCTAAACTATGTATTGCGTTTACAATTCAACCATTGCATTCTTGTAATAAAATCTACAAATGAAAACTCTGCCAGATATATTATGACGGTAAAAAGGTATTGACATGTTGACATAGACACAAGTGAGACTTTTGGCAGCGTTGCCATGGCTACCATCCAAACAACCCCACTGACCAATCTTTCGGTCATGCCCTCATTTTAGTCGTGATCATTTTTTTAGGAGAGTTCATTGGAGCATAAACCAAACAAGCCCTAAATTAATTTTCTTACAGACTGTTAGCGATCAGAATGAAGATCCTTAGGCCAACAAACTGCTGACATTCAAGAAGATATTCGGTAAAAACCATTTCAAGCAGAAAATTCAGAAAACGAGTATCAACCAAAGTTCATTTTGAATAACTAAGGAGGAGAAAGAGGAGGAATTACCAGATTTTTTTCTTGGCAGGTTCCAGCCACATTACTTTCTTGGGATTCTGGTGTGCTCTTTTCCATAGGAGACTCTGGAACTTTGACATCAACCCAGCTATCATCACTACTGCTACTGCTTATGCTTTTCGTCTCATGTTCACGCTTTTCACTAGTCGAAGCATTGTAATTCCACTGATCCACATTTTCTTCACAAGTGGGCTGTGGTTCTTTTATGACAAGTCCGCAACGCACAGTGCATAGATAATCCTTGCTGGTACTCTTTGTTTTGGTGGAATGGTATATTTCATAAATCCGAGCTGTGCTTTTCACATAGACCCTGTGAATTTCGTACATTCCCCTGAAACTAACTGAAAAACATCCTTAAATTAGTGTCACGTGTAAAAAGGATTGAGTTGAAATCTGACCATGACAGGGTACTAGTCTTTAATAGGATGAAATAGGAACCAACTCTAAATAGAGCGTATATAAAATGAGATGGAAATGTCTTGAAATTTTGCACTGCTAGAGGTTACCATGGAAACACACTAGTTCAAACAAGAATATCAGGTAAGATACTGTAAAGTAAAAATGGTGAACATAACCATGATCAATGTCACATTGATTATTTGTTGTTCAACATATTTACTTTGGTACCATGCTTCTGAAAAATTTTAAGCTAAAAGCTGTCAAAAATTAGATAATGTAAATTTCAAAGTTTGCACAAACCAAAAATACAAATTACAGTTGTTATGATCATGGGTGGAGTAAGAAGCACTATAGTATTCTATATGGCCAACTGGCAGTAGAAAATCTGCTCCACTATACATCACACAACAATCAGACATCAACTTCTAGTACCGACATAATGATCAGGGTTCAGGCCTCTTCAACATCTATTTTATTTTATCACTCGAAACAGAGACAGATAACAAAGGGTTTCTGAACATTATTAGCACTATATAAAAGTTCAGAACTCAAACAGCTGTGGTCAGTTCGATTAGCTAGTACCAGGCTATTATGTTTTTTTCCCGCACAGATGCTGAATAACTCAAAACAGCAACTCTCAACAGCACTCGCATCTGCATCCGATCAACGATCCGACTAACGCAACACAGTAATTCGCCAAAAACCTCGAAGATTCTGACCAGGCAAATACTAAACGAGGACTCACCAGTGACCTCGCAGGGAGGGGCGTCGCCACTCTCGTCGGGGGGCGGGCGGGTGAGTACGACGCCCGCGGGGGACTCCTCGGCGTCCACGTCGGTGGTCTCGAACGAGACGGCGTCCTCAACGGCCGCCCCACCGGCCGGGGCCCAGGTGCTGGTCGCCGTCCAGGGCCGGGCCGCCTCCACTCCCGATCCCGACGCCGCCATCGCTCCGCTTCCGCGGCGCAGGCCGCAACGGCGGTGTCGTGCCGGTGCTCGCCGCTCGCCTCGCCTCGCTCGCTTCGGGATTCAGTTGAGCAGCGATCTCGCGTTGTGGCGTTCACTACACGCGAATCTGGTGTGGATCTCGCGTCGTGGGCCCTTTTGTGGTCTCATCATTTTTCGTTGGGCCGTGCAGATAGGTATTTAGGCCTTCTAACTGACCCATTAGAGCATGGGCCTGAAAGCTTATCCAGACCATTCCTCTCATCAAAATCGTTATCCACACCCGCGCGCGCGGATCACCACAGGTCCACAAGTGGCGGCAGACCATCATGATGCAGCTGCGCCTCCGCCCGCTCGCCGCGACCGCCGCCAGAGGGCGAGGCTTTGACGCGGCTCCGCTCCGACCGTCTTGGGGTATCACAGCGGGGCCGCGTCGCAACGTAGTCAGCTTCTCGTCGGCGGGGAAGGATGGCGAGGAGGCGGCGGGGCGCGAGACGCCGGAAGAGATGAGGAAGCGGCTGGCGGAGCTCGACGCGCTGCTGGAGGGGCTGACCGAGCCCAAGATGCGGCCGCCGGCGCCACCTCCTCCTCCCGGTAATTCTTGATTCCACCTGCTATGTCTTGCCCTGCTCGTGTCTTTACTAGGAGTATCTCCACGTGTCCATTACATTCCAAGTTGATCTTAATTCGTACCTCTCTCAAAAAAAGAGGGTACTACTGTACTCTGCTGAAATTCTGAAATGGAACGGATAGTTGTCCTGTGGCCGTGAGCTAGCAAAAAGAATATGTAAGTAAGGTCACAGCTTTTTGGGAAGCTGCCAGGATCATTCATCAGTTCATCACGGGCAACAATTGAAGTCACGTTTAGCAGTACGAGTCCCACGCGTGAACTTCTTAGTGTACACTGGCATACATCCGTGTTTTCTGTCTTAGCTGAAACCGTGAATGTGAACTTTGTGCAAAAAGTTTACGAACCTTACCCGTAGCTTTCATGAATGCTTCAGAACCCTGTACAGGTCCGCATCAGACCTTAGTGTGTGAGTAGGGGCAGTACTTTCTTTCGAAAGGGTGAACAATGTTGAGTATTTGGCCTAACACCATCTTGATGTGTATTGTAGTATTTTTGGAATAACCACGTCATTATTATATAAAAGAGCTGAAGAGTCTTACAATTGTTTTCCTGAAACAGAACTAGACGTATACTTTGAACGAGAAACCATGACAAGGCAAGGATCGACTGACGAAATGCCGGAGTTTTCTCCCACGTATGTGGCATTCTCAACATTTGCACTCGTCATCCTCACGATATTCACCAACGTCATGTTCGAGCTCTACATCAAGCCTACCGTGGACGGCGTCGATCAACCTGAACGAGTTCAGAGAGTGCCCATGGTGAATCCTGCAGACCGGCAGTTGGAGTAGCTTCTCGATAGCACACGTAAGTTTTGGTACGGGAAGGAGGGAGGTTTTCCCTGGTTGATTGCTTCTTCTGTAGCGTGTACTCCACATACTAGCTTCATGCATTGTGAACTGCTCGCTAGACCTGCTGCTCACTCCCCAAATGTTCTTTTTTTTTTTTGATCAAACCATACCTGTATTATTAGTTAAGGAATCGTACAAAATACCGTACAAATACAGGTAGGATACAGGAAACAAAGGACAGCTGTCCTTGCCAAATTGCAACAAGGTCCCTAACAAACAGCAAAAACACAGAAAGGCCCCTGGGACCTTGCACACCCAAGATGGTCACCGCTGCCGCCGCCGCGCCGGAACCATCCGTCGTCTTCCCGAGACCAAGACGAGCTCCCCGGAGCCAGAAGACTCCTTCGCGCAGACGCTTTTCAAGAGCTGGAGAAGACACTCGCCCCCATGGGCGAGATGAGCAAAAGCCGAACGCACCGTCAGCCGGGGCAGCGCCCCAAGCTCGCCTTGACCATGGCTCGACGCTCGCCGACGATGACGACCACTGCGGGGAAGCCGAGCACGAGCCACCCTCCATCTTCCGCTGGACCCGCAGCCTCCTCTGTCCTGGGACACGAACAGCCGGCCGCAGCCCCGCCTCACCGAGACGGGTGACCACCACGCCGAAGACTCCTGTACAAGGGCTCCGCGTCGGGAACCCCACCTCCACGAGCTCACCGCCGGCGTCGGAGTGAAGCGCCGGCAGGACGCGGCGGAGCTCGAGAGGACCAGTCGGATCGACCACCGGCGCCAGCGTCTCGCCGGAGGCCACCGACACCAAACCCTAGACCTATATAAACCTAGACTAGGACGAACTCCGCCGACCGGCAGAGGGACAGCCATCTCCGCCACCTCCCGATGCCCCGAGGGCCATCGGAGGCGACGGAGACGGCCACCTCCGCCAGCGGCGACCGGGGCTCTTTTTTCGCCTCCTCTCAACTGTAGCGTCGGGAGAGTTCGGGAGAGTCTCTGTGAATGAATTGACCAAATGCCCTCCCCAAATGTTCTTGAGTGAAGTGTGTTTGGTGTTCTTGGGGGCTACGTAGCGGTGAGAAGTTAGTACTAGAGCGTACTCCTATCTGGGAGCTTCGATGTGTCTTGTGCACAGGTACAGTTTTCTGCTTTCAAATGAAAAAATAAACAGAACCAACCATGCAACTTTTGCATTTGCACGTTCTTATCCATCGCACTACCAGTACCAGTACCGACACATCTGATTTATCATTTGGATTCTAGGTCTATTCGACCTAACTCCAGTCAAGACCCATGCTGCAATTTGTTGATGAAATAAACAAAATAGTTTAGCTTAGATTTATAGTCTAAAATAAGAATAAGTAACTGAACCAAAGTTTTTTTTTAGATTTTTTTCCCGAATGTCAACCAAAGATCCTGATCCATCCATCTTTCAAGATCTATAGACTTTTAGAGAAAAGTTTGAGCAATTTCAGCTGGAGCGCTGCCAAACGGCCATATATTCTGATCAATACATTAAGGTCTCCTTTGGATTGTGGGATTTGTTTCTATTCCTACATTTTTTTCTGTAAACATTCAATTGATTTCTGTGAAAATCCTGCATTCCAAATGGAGCCTAACCTTGAAATCAGCTCTTCGAAAGGCACCGGCTCCCAATGGTGAAATTCTTGGAAAAATCAGAAGACAAATTGTGGTCGCAGTAAACGTCGTGGGTCTACCAGAAGCACCGACATGAATGAGGCGCAAGAATGATAAGTCAGAGATCTGATGTCGTTGGTCCCAAGCTCTACAATCTTCTAACACGCCATGACTGAATTTTCGCCTCCAATTGTTGATTGATTGGCTTTTATTATGTGTTTCCTCCCTCTTGGATTTGGCTTTGGCTTTTCTCCTTGTCGTTAAATACTGCTTGTCGGCGTTTTCCGAGTGCCTTTAAAGATCAAGCTTTCTCGCTCGCTCACGCACTTCCATTAAAAGACCTGTATATTGCTTTCCTACATATCTGAGATACAGTATCTATCTCTTTGTCACCCAGTTTGTCTCACTGATAAACAGTACATACACACTCAGATTCCAGTGCGGCAACAGAACAGCGCTTTCGCTTACTACATTCCTCAAACAAGCTTTTTCCTCGGTTCATTCCTCCGAGACCACGCTTTCGCTCTTAAATCGGTCCGTGATTACCCATTGTTTATTCCTTCATTCTTTGCCGATGGACAGAACCAGATTATTATTTTTAGCTCGGTTCCGGAACCGGATTAAAGAATGGAATCTTGTAACATGCCGACTGAAAGAAATATCGCCGAAAGACGAACATGCTTCATCGTCCTCCCCTCGATCTCCGCGCGCGAGTCGCTGCTAGCGGCGGCAGTCCGCCAGTCAACCGCCAGCACCTCATGTGCCGCGTGCTCAGTTTTCCCAGTTAAAAGTACACTTATTTAGACTGATAGTTGTAGCTTTGCTGAGCAGCTGAATCTAAGACCAAGGGTACGTGTCCATCTCCCCGGATCGGAAGCGGCGAGCGACCCTGCCACAGTGAGAAGAGATCAATCAACTGCTGCTCGTGCTCGACGGAAACGTGACCAGTCTCGAGCAAGCAGGCAGGCAGGCAGGCAGATCTCGGGCCAAACCTACGTCCACGTCGCCATTAACTCGCGCCCCCCGCCGCATCGCGTCATGTGCGCCGTCCCCAGATCCATGCACCTTACCTGGGGCACGCCCCCGGGACAAGTGTCCGGCCTGCGTTCCGACACCGCGCGCCCGTCGCTGCGCCCGCGCCCGCGCGCGTCGGCAGTCGGCGCGCGCGCCACCGTGCCGGGCGCGACCCATGCGCGCGCGTGATGGGCGCCGCGCCGCGACGGGGAGCTGTGCCGCGCGCGGCCGGAGGCACCCGTCGCGGTCGCCGGCGTTGCTGTCACGAACTCATGATAGATAGGCTCCGTCCGATCCCGCGAGGGGACCGCGCCGGCGCCGGGCCGGGCGCGCACTACCGCCGAGCAAAGCGCTTCGCTTCACACGCTGTCGTGATCCCGGAGCAATGGATGCGTGCATATGCATGCATATGCATGTGTGTGCCCGGCTCGAATCAGGCGGTGATAATGTGGCGGGGACGGGATCAGCTTCGCCCTGCCTGCCTCCGCCGGGCTGGCAATCGTCGATCAAAAGCTACCCTACCCTACCGCGCCCAACCCGAGGCTGGCTTGCTGCAAAATCGCACGCGGACAATTACTTATCCCTGCTGTTGTTTACATGTTGGCGGCTATAAAATTTTGTAATGGGACCTTCTCCTTATGCTATTTGTAACTTTAGAACATATACTAACTCATATCTCTTTCTCAACCATTTCAATTGTAATTACGATTCATTTGATAACCTTATTAGTTCGTGAACTAGCTCCCGCGGGCTGTAGCGAACGTCTCGTCTCGTTTCGTGTCGTTCCGGGCTTCCGGCACACGTGACGGGCGTCCAAACTGCCAACCGGGAGGCAGTTGTCACCGCGGTGGAATCCAACCCAATATTTAACCGTGGGTTAGCCGGATACAGCTCACGTCCTGTGATGCTTGACCACCACTGGACGGGAATGTGAAAGCTAGAGCTCGTCCGTGCCAGGTGGGTGCCTTCGAACGTGTGTCACGTTTATTGGATCTGATCAAGGCTGTGATGATATCAATCACTGGCAAGCAGGTTACGAAGATGTGGGATGGGATGCCGCATCACCAATCGTGAAAAGAAGATGTGGCCCGCCACACCCAGCGATGCTTTCAAGATGCTGTGCCTTTGCAGCAGGGAAGTGATTGCGAGCTTATCTTTCAGTCCAACTCGTTGTACTGCCAGTAGATATGCCCCTGTGGGTGCCGGGAAGGAAATGATCCTGACGTGCAGTGTACAGCAATATACGTCTGCCCGAACAGCTCGATCGGTCAGTACACGATCCACCCAACTCCACTCCACTCATCGCGTTAAGAATAGCACTATTTAGCGCAGCGCTCCGCTGCGACGTCGCGCACGCTTTGCCGAACTGGTGCTTGAGCAGTGGCGACGGGCATCCAGCGGCCATGTGCATGGTGCGCAGCTGGCGCTGGAAGCGCAAGCAAAGCTTTGCTGCCTGCGAGACCAGGAAAGGTGGCCGAAAGAATCCCTTTTCCTTGCTCCACCTAGCTTGCTCGCTCGCTCGCTCGCTCGCTTCACCAGACATACACGATCAGGCAGGCAGCTTCGTTATCTCTCTCTCCTTCACATGCGCTCTCGTGTGCGGCCTGAACCCTGTCGGACGCCTCCATGCCGCATTATTTAGTTCGCCACATGGGGGGCTCAGCCTGCGTGCCGAGACAGGATTAAAAAGAAATCGCGAGGCGTGAGGCGCGACACCAAGGCCGGCGAGACCCCAGTCCACCCACGCTCGATCGACGACGACGTGAGATTTGTGTGTCTCGGATCTCATGATCATCAGGGATAAGATCGGTGCTTTTGGAGCCGTGTGCGCCCGGGCTGGTTGGACGAACGTACGCCTAGCGGCTAGCGGGGGCTTCTGTTCTGTGGGTTTACGTGGCGCGGCGAAGGTGGTGGCGTGTTGCGAGCTCCGCGGACGAACAGCGACGGGGCGTGACCACCGTGCATGCAACATGCATGCACCGGACGTACGTTGCGAGAACCAGCTGACACGTCGCGCTTCGCCGTGTCCGGGGATCGCTCGTTCTGAAAACGAGTGCGCGCTCGGCTCTGCTATCCGCACTCCCATGCAAAGTTGAAACGAACGAAGCAAACAGGTTTGGGTTGGGATCGAGTCGTCACATACATGCTCTTTCTTTTGCAGTACTAAACCTCTGCAACTGTTTCTGGATTATTAAACAATCTACGAGTAACTGTTCTCATGTTTAACGACTACTAATAAACAATCGAACAGTGCCTCCCAAATCGCGCCCATCAATTTGCCTATTGCCAAGCGCAACCGCGACAAGCGAATCCACGGCAGGATGGTAGCTGCTACACGACGCCCATCCCGGTTCGGGGAGATCGGCGCGCACATGCAACTTCCCGGAGTCGACACGCGCCACACGTCCACACGGACGCAGTAACCTTCGTGCGCGCCGCGCCGCAGGGCAGACCGGACGAAAGCGCGCGCGGCTCCACATGCAGATCTCGCACGCACCAATCGCGAGCGCGCGCCGGGCCCGGAGCCGACCGACTCGAACCCGCGCGGATGCTTCCCCTCCTCCAGTCCATGCCGCGGCTAGCCTTGTCCGGTTGCAGTCAGGGTTTCAGCGCTGGACTCGTGCGCCACAGGCCACGCACCGCTGGCCAGGCCGCCCTCGGTGTCCGCGCGCGCCCCGGTCCGGTGGTGGGTGGTCAGAGACCGAGGCGAAAAGAAAGCGTTTCGCCCGTCACGCTGCTGCGGCCTCGCACGGCGCCCTTTTTATACCGCCCTCGGGTGCGCCTCACTTCCGCACACACTCTTCTCCTCACACACTTCTTCAGCCAGCCAGCCAGCCAGAGCCAGCGAGCTAGCTCAGCTCAGCTCAGCTCTCAGCTGAGGCCGCAATGGCGTCGTCCGCCACCTCCTTCCTCCTCGTCCTGCTCGTGGCGGCAGCCGCGGCGCCGGCGCCGGCGCTGTCCTCGCCGCCGCCGCGCCGGTGCACGCCGGGCGACCTCCACGCGCTGCTGGCCATCAAGCAGTCGCTGGGCAACCCGAAGACGCTGTCGACGTGGTCCGCGTCGTCCCCGGACTGCTGCAGCTGGGACCACCTCCGGTGCGACGACGCCGGGCGCGTGAACAACGTCTTCATCGACGGCGCGGACGACGTGCACGGCCAGATCCCGTCGGCCGTCTCCGGCCTGACGGCGCTCATGTCGCTGTCCCTCTTCCGCCTCCCGGGGCTGACGGGCACCATCCCGCCCTGCCTCACCGCGCTCTCCAACCTGCAGTTCCTCACCATCTCCCACACCAGCGTGTCGGGCCCCATCCCGGAGCACCTGGCCCGGATCCACAGCCTCGACTCCGTCGACCTCTCCAACAACCGCCTCACGGGCTGCATCCCGGCCTCCTTCGCCGACCTGCCCAACCTCCGGTCCCTCGACCTCCGCCACAACCAGCTCACCGGCCCCATCCCGGCCGGGCTCGTGCAGGGCCAGTTCCGGTCGCTCATCCTCTCCTACAACCGCCTGTCCGGCCCGATCCCGCGCGACGACGCGCAGGACGAGATCAACACCGTCGAGCTCTCCCACAACCAGCTCACCGGCGACGCCTCCCACCTCTTCGTCCCCGGCAGGCCCATCGGCAAGGTGGACCTGTCGTGGAACGACCTCGACTTCGACCTCAGCAAGGCCGTCTTCCCGCCGGAGCTCACGTACCTGGACCTCTCCCACAACCGCATCCACGGCACCGTGCCGCCGTCGCTGGGCCGCCTCTCCACGCTGCAGAAGCTGGACCTCAGCTGGAACCACCTGTGCGGGCCGCTGCCCAGGTACCACGGCGTCATGAAGCACGGCTGCCAGCCGTACGAGCACAACCAGTGCCTGCGCGGCTCGCCCATCGAGACGTGCCGCCGGTTGTGAGAGAGCCCTGCTCGCCTGCTCGCCGCTGGCGTGGCGTGTGCCTATACGCTCTCGTGCTTACGTGCTTCTTTGTGTACGACGACGACGGTTGCTTTAGCTAGACAGGAAAAGTACCGCGCGGTTGTAACGCGAACGCCGACGCGCGCGGTTAATCTTAATTAAGCGTACGTGTACGAAACAACAGCTGTGTGTGCGTACTGCGTGTACCGTCTGCTGGAGTGTGTTGTGTTCTGTATTTGGAATGGATCCGAGGTCCTCTGGTGTAGTGTCAAATGTGATGAAAGAGTAATTATATTTGGCTGCTTAATATAAATAAGCTTAGTTGACTGTCATTTTGTGATGAGTGAGATAACAATAATCCTCGGGTCACCGGGGAAGCAGAGCCATCGGTAGAAGAGTGGTATAACCGTATAAGACGGTGAGAACAGAATGTTCGGACATCAAAACAGATTATTCTCAGAGAAAGACTACACAACATTCATGTCAGACTAAAGAGAAATTCCAGAGGTATCGAACTTCTAAATTCCCGGTGCACCGTGCACCTCTAGTCGTCCCATGCACATGCTCCAGTGAAATACACCACATGTCTGAGTGGCTAATCAGTGACGAGACGAATGTCCTAATGCTTGTTAAGAAGGGTGTCGACGTGCCGTGCCCGTGTATTGCTGCCAAGACTGATGGCATGGGACTCGTCTCGCTGTCTGTTTACAGCAGAAAAAAGGCCCCAGCTGTGCACTTGTGTGCACTTGTACCGTTGTACGTGCCTGGTGTCGCCTGCAGAACACGATTTGAAATCAAAAGATGTTCTTTAGGATGACCGTTGGAAGCAAGTACCGATGCAAGAGTACAACGGTAACATATTTCAAATTCAGCTTTTACTACTTCTCCTTTTGTTTACAGCCCTCATTCTGGGCGTAACTGGTCCTATCCGAGCAACCAAGTTTGCAAGGATTAAACGCACGAGGCAAATGATGGGGCTATGTTCAGAAACGCGGTCCACAAAACCACGAGTGCAAAGTTTGGGATCAGATGAAGTGATTTTATTTTGGGGGTTGAAACCCAATGAACAGGACCAACGGGCGTGCATGGATGATGACGCCGTGCTGTAACTGGGTCCCGGCCTCTACTGCGGGACAGCAATGCCTTCACAGCAACGGCCATATGCAACATGCAAGCATGAAGAGAGAGATCTATCTTTCTGCTTTCTTTGCCCGATACTCCTCACCACCTGGCTTATTGTGGGCCAGAGAGAGTCCAATTTTTGAAGGAACTGCTGGGCCCTAGATAAGTTGTCAGCAGAAAAATCAAGGATTGCAATCACTCTTTTGTTTGAGTTCCGATCCAGCAGATTATGATAAATCTGGGCTAAGGACGTACCTATCCAATGGGCTGGAACCCAGATACTAGTAGCAAATGCAAACAGGCTTTTAACGGCGAAACCTATCTGAACATGGACTGGACCTAAAGTAACCAACGTCAAAGGCTCATTCGATGTGAAGGCCCCCAAAGGCCCATTCGATGTGTGAAAACAACCCCCTGCGCGCCCACGACATTTCACACGCCCGGGTTCTAGAGGTAGCCCAATTCACGTCGCTGCAAATGGCAAGCAGCAGCAGCAGCACGCAGCGCGGCCGCGGCAGCAGCACCGCGGCAGCCGGCAACTACACGACGCGGGAAACTCCAACGCAGTGGCGGACCCAGCAAAAAATTTATGGTATGGCGAAGCTTTGACGCAAACTTGATCGAAAGCTATGCAAATAAATTGAAGGCAGGAAGACGATGTAAAATGTACTTTTTATATGAATTAAACAATAAAACATTGAACCATAAAATCCATATTCATCATAAAAAGTGATGAACCTGCCAGTTCAATATATAAACCAGTTAGTATAATGGCAACTAAAAGTATCAATTATTCGCAATCTAAATATACACATACCATTACTAATAGACTAAGCATGTCTAGGTCTCTTAGGAGGCTTAGGCAATTTTCATTCTCCGCTCTTTCATGACTTGAAATGTCTTTTTAATATTTTCGTAATTAAGATCTCTGAAAATCACTTTCTCAATCTAGCAAATCATCAAATCATTGAGCCAGTCATCTTTCATCCTATTTCTCAAATGTGTCTTGACTATATTCATGGCTGAGAAGGCTCTTTCAACCGATGTTGTTGCCACTGGAAGAAGCAATGCTGTTCCAATTCCTCGCATTGACAGGGACGCCATCAGGAACGCATCCATGGCCGGCGCCAGGGCCAGGCGCTGACGCGCCGCCTCCCACCATAGCCGGACTCCCGGAGTAGACTTAGTGCAATTTTTGATTTTTTAGGGGCGACATGGAGCAGGAAGGAAGAAGAACGAAACCGTTCAGAAGCGAGTTGGAACTGCGCCGGTGCTGGCTGAACGAGACTGAAACGATCTACTCCTGGACCTCTTGTCATTGGACTACTGACTGAAATGCATTGGGCCATTCGATATAAAGCCCAGTTAAGCCACTAAAGCCCGTACCCCTTCACAACAACCAACCGGTCATCTCCTTTCTCTGAAAATCAGACAACGAACAGCTCCAAAGCTCATCCATGGCGGCAAGACTGATTTGCAGAGCTGGGGAACAGGGGGTAACAGGTGTTTGGCGCCGGAGTTAGGTATGGCGGCCGCCATACCACCATGCCATATTGGAGGGTCCGCCTCTGCTCCAACGTGCCGATTCGCGTCTGCTGCTTCCAGCTTCCGCGTGTCCGGTAGCAAGCAAGCACGCACGCACGCAACCGCCGGTGTTCTTCCCTACATCTTGAAGCCTTTGACCACGACTCGGCAAGCGCCGTCGACTGCACTTAGCATTTCCCCTTAGCATTATACTAGTAGTATACACTTTCTTTGATTAATAGCCCGCTGAAACCGCGCAAATTGACTGTTCTGGATGCCGAGGCTGACTCGCGACCTCTTCCGCGTCTCCTTTTTTAGTCACACGCTCCACATGACTGCGAACCTCGGCAGGCAGGCAGCGTTTGATTAACACTAAAGCAGCCGCTGCGCTGCGCTAACCCGCCGTCTCGTCGGCCAACCGATCCGTCCAAATCACCACCCTCCCTGGTTGACCACAGACCACCGCATCCGCACCATCCTCCCCAGTCCCTAATCCCTTGCCCATTTCCGGAAGTCTTCGAGCGAGCACGGTGGCGTGGACTCGTTTCGACACCAACGTGGGCGTGGACTCGTTGCCGGGGCGTGCCCATGCCCTGCATCAACAGCAACCTGATGCTCTCGATAACCAGGGCCGTCACCATGATTGGTTCTGGACGTGCCCTTTTTGACTAATGTAAAAAACGGCCACAGTTCTGCCTTCGTCGCTGGATCAAACTGCTCGTCGCCGTGTCACGAGCTAAGCTAGGTGACAAGCAATAACAGACGAGAGATCGCACGGCTTTATCACGCATAATTGCCGTGCGTGTCGTATGATGCGTCGTGTCGCGGACGTCACGGGAGATCGCGAGGTGTGAATGGCGGGCCGGTCGCGTCTCTTTCTCCCCCACTCGTCTCCGCGCCATTGCCACGGCAAGATCCCGGAGCCGGGGCGCTTTAGGAGCCCGCGCAATCCGAAAGCGGCGCCACGCGGGGACATCAATGCCCGGTTTCTCTCGACGCCGACCCGTGATCGTAGATCACTGGGTGCGTATATGCATCTCCGGCAGAGAGGGCTGATCCTAATGAGCGGATTAAAGCGGAGCGACAGCGTACAGTGCTGCTCATCTGCACGGGCGCGTTTTGCCGAAATGCAGCGATGACGGGCGAACAGGGAAAAAGAGGGCGGGTATAGGCAATCGCGCGCTGCACGGTGTCGATATTCATTCACTCCACGTTATGGCCATTGAACGTGAGCTCAACAAGGTAAAGTTAAGTTGCGATTTACTCAAAGTGAAATGTTAGGGCGTAATGCATGAAAACGTATTTTTTGACCACTTGGAATGTAAGAAAAACACACATATAAATATTTGAATGTATCAAAGTCAAGTAATACGGGACTATTTGCAAGATAAATGAATGAATTGTGAGAATGAACAGTCACATACAAAAAATTAGGGCTATTTGCAAGATAAACTACATAATTATTTTTCAAATGCATTAGGACCTCATATGGTCATACAGGATTCTCCAAAATTGGAAGACGATGTTGTTTCACATTTCACAGAGATAATCTTTTGTCCGAGATAACTTTAGAGAGAATTCATTCCCATGATGGCGCACAATTCCAAGCAGTTAGCAAAGGTGAGGGGAGTGTGAGTGTGATAAGAGGAATAAAACGGAATTTTGAGACAAGTATGTTCCGCAAGATAGAGTTGAACGACAAATTGAAGAAAGCACGTTTCTGTCATGCAAAGGAGGAATTGTCTTGCTTGTTTGTCCATGTGAACAAACGATCAAGGATTTCCAATGAAAAAAAACATTTAAAGTTCCCTTTTGAATAGGAAAACATAATTCTTGCACGAGAGAATAAAAAGTAATCTCCGTCGGAACAAAATTCTTAGCCGGACCGTAACCAAATAACCTTTTCTCATATGAAAATGTCTGGTCATCATCTAATAGATTCAACTGGAACTGGAACCGGAACCGATCGACAGTGGCGTAGCCAAGGTGCTACCTCCGGGTAGGCAGAGTACTAAATTAGTGATGAAATAGTCCTTTAACAATAATTAACAATAGTAAACAGTGCCACATTTTGCTGGAAGCCAGGGTAGTCCTAGGCCTATATGGACTACCCTGTAGCTCCGCCACTGCCGAACGAGTGAAGAAAACTTCCATGCATTTGACATTTGAAAATATTCACGAGGCCCTTCTTGCGACTCTTCCACATGTTTGAAGTGAACGCCACTTGGAACCAGATTTCCGGTCTCTGCTTAAACACCACTACTCGTACTAGACACTTTTGTACCCTTCAAAAACGTCGACCTGTCCGCTATGATTAGGCAGCGCAGATTGCACGAATCGTGCGTTATGCGATTCTAAATCCACCCACCTAACCCGCTTTTGCTTCAGTCCCCTTCACTCTCATTGAAAAACTTTTCCCAAAGTGTCCTTCATTATAAATAACTCAACACGCCAAATCGAGCGAAACTTTCGGAAACAAAAAAAAAATCAAAATTGAAATTCTCAATCGAGATAAGATGAAAGTGAACACGGGGAGTGGAGATAATAAGCAAAGGGAAAAAAAAATCGAGAGAGGAAAAGGAGAGTCGAGACGTGAGCGACGAGGTCGTGGTTTGACCACCTCCCTCCCTCCTCTCCCTCGTCTCCCACCTTCCTCTTCTCCTTCGCCGCGGCCGCGTCCGTCGTTGCCTTCGCTTTGCCACTGGCGGGTTCCCACCACCCACACGGGCCAGGCAAGGCGCCGCCACCGCTGACCCCGTCTACACCGAATCCCCCTCCCGAGATTTAACACCCGTCTCCTCGCTCGCCGCCTTCCCAACCCACACACGCGCGCACACCGAACACGCGCTGTTCGTTGCTTGGCCTCTTCCTCTCTTTCCCCTTCCTCTCCCCACAGATCTCCTCGGGCGGGGTTAGTTTCTTGATTCGGGCTTCACGGGGACGGATCTTGGCGGCGAGAGATGGGCAACTGCTGCGTGACGCCGGCTGTGGATGGCGACGCCAAGAAGCCCAAGCAGCCGAAGCAGAAGAAGGGCAAGAAGCCGAACCCCTTCTCGATCGAGTACAACCGGTCGGCGCCGCCGGGGCCGAGGCTGGTGGTGCTGCGGGAGCCCACGGGGCGGGACATCGCCGCGCAGTACGAGCTGGGCGGGGAGCTCGGGCGCGGCGAGTTCGGGGTCACCTACCTCTGCACTGACCGCGCCACGGGGGAGGCGCTCGCCTGCAAGTCCATCTCCAAGAAGAAGCTCCGCACCCCCGTCGATGTAGAGGACGTGCGCAGAGAGGTGGAGATCATGCGCCACCTCCCCAAGCACCCTAACATCGTCACCCTCAGGGACACCTACGAGGACGACAATGCCGTCCACCTCGTCATGGAGCTCTGTGAGGGCGGGGAGCTCTTCGACCGTATCGTCGCCCGGGGGCACTACACGGAACGTGCCGCCGCCTTTGTCACTAAGACCATCGTCGAGGTTGTTCAGGTGAGATTGGCTTCATTGTTTGTGCAGGTTCATTGATGAACTCACGATACAATCATTACTATTGGACATCAATTACAAATGGATGCTGTGTATGCTTCTGTTAGTCTTATTATGTCGGGGTCAATTTGCTACTCACTCATGTGACTATAATTTGATTCAGTAGGTTATATGGAGCAAACATATGCTACTGACTGTATTTAATATTGTTGACTATGGCTAGTAGCTTATACTATCATTTCCTCGCAATTCAACTAGGTCATTAGATTGTGTTCAATATTATCAACTTATGATTAACTTGTACCTCCATTCTGCCCTGTACATTGCCAGATGTGCCATAAGCATGGAGTGATGCACAGGGATCTCAAACCAGAGAACTTCTTGTTTGCAAACAAGAAGGAAACAGCGGCTCTTAAGGCAATTGATTTTGGCCTGTCTGTATTTTTCTCTCCAGGTACAATCACAACATCCTTGTTTCCTATGTCTCTTATCATTCCAGTTCATCAGTCATTTTTCTTGATGTTATGATTATATAACGGTGGCTCTAGCATGGTCTGTCTCTATGCTGCCTGACATTGCATGTTTTAAATTTTGTTCTCCTAACATGCTAATTTTAATTTTGTGTAGGTGAAAGGTTCACTGAGATTGTTGGAAGTCCTTATTATATGGCTCCAGAGGTGCTGAAGAGAAATTACGGCCCAGAAGTTGATGTTTGGAGTGCTGGAGTGATTCTTTACATTCTCCTTTGTGGGGTTCCTCCATTTTGGGCAGGTTAGTTTTGTACCGTAGAGGGAAAAAAGTTCATTTTGACCTTATTTCTTAACAGTTTTTGTATTTGCATGTAACGGTAGAGAAAAATTACGTTTTGATCTTATTTGTTAGATGGTTGTTCTTAATGGTTTTTGTGTTTGCATGTAACACAGAAACTGAACAGGGTGTTGCTCAAGCTATTATCCGCTCCGTTATTGATTTTAAAAGAGACCCGTGGCCAAGGGTCTCAGATAATGCCAAAGATCTTGTCAGGGGAATGCTCAATCCAGATCCGAAACGGAGGTTGACAGCTCAGCAAGTGCTTGGTAATAATCAAATTTCTCTCGTTGACTGCATTGTGTCTGTTTCCTTTTGTAAGCAAGTTCCAGAACATTTCTGTCCTATGTTGCAAAACCTTTTATTAGATTTGCTAGACGATAATGCTATATGATTT
Source organism: Eragrostis curvula (assembly GCA_007726485.1). NCBI lineage: Eukaryota > Viridiplantae > Streptophyta > Magnoliopsida > Poales > Poaceae > Eragrostis > Eragrostis curvula. Next base: position 10,612,158 of record CM017442.1, read on the forward strand.
TCATACATGTTATTTCCTGTTACATTAATCGAGTACTTTTGTCTCATAGCCTTGTATTTTGTTCCAGATCATCCATGGCTGCAGAACATTAAGAAGGCTCCAAATGTCAATTTGGGTGAAACTGTTAAGGCCAGGCTTCAACAATTTTCTGTCATGAACAAATTCAAGAAGCATGCACTTAGGGTAAATTTCTATCTGAGTTGGCCTCACGGAATTCCTTTTCAGCGTTATGCTTGCTCTGAACTTCCTCACATGTTTGGCTACAGGTCATAGCTGATCATCTTTCAGTAGAAGAGGCTGCTGACATAAAAGATATGTTTGATAAGATGGATCTTAACAAAGATCAGATGCTTAATTTTGATGAACTGAAGCTTGGTCTGCATAAGCTTGGTCACCAAATGCCTGATGCAGATGTCAAGATACTTATGGAAGCTGTGAGTAATCATTTAAACTTCACTGCATGCTTACTTTTTTGCACTTCTATTATAGCGACGTTTTGTTTTATTTTATTTTATATTTTTATGAAAATACCAATTTCCAATAGCAATTTATCAACTGGGTTTCATAATTATCGTGTCGTACGTCAGAATTCATACCTCTCACTTCTAGATTTCCACACTTGATATAGCAACACCACATGAAAATTTGGACTTTTTGATGAGATAGAAGATAAAATGATGTTCCACAATTGGTAAAACATGTTGACATTGGTTCTTGGTATGTTTATTTATAGAATACAAATAATAAACATTTAATTCTCTGTGCATAATGCTGAATGTGACGTGTCTGGATCATAATATTTACTATTTGTGCATCTTATATCAGGCTGATGCTGATGGAAATGGAACCTTGGACTATGGAGAATTTGTTACTCTATCTGTTCACCTAAGAAAGATTGGAAATGATGAGCATCTGCATAAGGCATTTGCATACTTTGATCGGAATGAGACTGGCTATATCGAAATCGATGAACTCCGTGCGTCATTAGCTGATGACCTGGGAGAAAATCCCGAAGAGGTTATCAACGCCATCATCCGTGATGTGGACACTGATAAGGTTTGTGTTTATTTATCAACCAGATGCAAATGCATGCTAGTTTCATTCTTATTTCTTGATCAAATAATTTTGTGGCACAGTCGCCATGGTAGCTTTGCTATAAATAGAATCAAGGGTAATGAGTATATCAACTGACATTCATTGTCTTGTTCTTCAGGATGGCAAGATAAGCTACGACGAGTTTGCGGCAATGATGAAGGCTGGAACAGACTGGAGGAAAGCATCAAGACAGTATTCAAGAGAACGGTTTACCAGCCTTAGCCTAAAGCTGCAAAAGGACGGATCGTTGCAGATAACAAGTACCCGGTAGTTGATAACACCAATAGGCAAGCTGTGAATTCCAGAAGAAAACCCTGTGTAGCTTTTTTGGTTGTTTTGGTGACAGCTGCTTCTTCTGTTCGTCTCGATTTTCTATTGCTTTTGATTCTTTGATCGTTATGCGTTTGAAGCATTAGGATTGTATGATCCACACCTCCCACGCCTTATTTAGGGCAAAGTGTACTGTACAAGAGAAATGGGGGAAAGAAGTTAGTTGGCTGTATGCATTTCTTTGCTTCCGCAGACCCATTTGTTCTGTTGGTGCATTTCTTTACTTCCGTGATGCATATGGTGGTTGATCACAGTTGAATTTGGCTCAACCGAACTTATCAAGTCTGTAGTTTGAACACGTAGCCGTGTCAATTTTCTGAGGTGTAGCCGTGTAGGTGGCATCTGTACATTATGGAGGAGCCGGCAGAATGCCCATTTTATAGCAATATATTGTGCTCGATGTTTTCATGTCTGTTCGAAAAGAACAGGTGGATTGGGTAAACGTGACACGCTTGATGTGTTTGAACGCTCAATGTTGGACGCGTGTGCGGGTCAAGAATGCTGGCCTTGTCAAACCAAAGCAGATACTTTGTATTTGTTAATGCGCCCAAAAACAGTTGGACGTTGCTGTCCGTTTGGTTCGTATTTGCCATCCCGAGTGGTGGTGCTGCCGTCCTGCGGCGGACATGGAGCAGACGCAGATTAGGTGAAGCAGCAGTGGCTGAATGCAGAAGCTGTGCGGCACCTCTTGACTTCCCTGTCACGGTTGAGTGGTTGATGCCGCACGAACACGTACGCCATGCCTTCTGCTGCTGCACTCTACGACCACGGGTTTCTGCCTAACCGATTGAGTACAATGGTGCGTGCGAACGCGAGGTGGGACCAGTGACATTTTTGTCAAGGGATTTAAAGGTGATTAAGGGACAGATCCTCAAGGACTACGTCAGTAGGGGAGCTGGTGATCAATGGCCGTTGCAAGGACGCTTTGCTTAATCTTCGTGAGGTGAGATGTGGCGAGGGATGGCTCACCTTGCAAGCCAAGTTGCACGAAGATGCTGTGCACTGGTAGTGTTTCTGCCCGAGTCCGGTGACAGACAGCCTACCTCAAACTGCTGTACCGAACTACCTATGGTCCGGACACGGTTTCAAATTTTCGATATTTTCTTCATGCAGAAGTTTCATTTTTAAGATCATACTGTACACGTGTTTTGGTTCGGACCACTTGGGTAGGTTGAGACATTCGCTCTGTTCGGCAGGCTGAATCGCAGCGGTTATACTGTAGCGGCTGCTGAAGTGATAACCGTAAACACTGTAACGGATGTTGAAGAAATAATGAAACATTGTAGTTGCTGAATCGCAGCTGCTGCAATGCGCCAGCCGAACAAACTGATTATAGTGTTATGTTTATTATCACGCGCAAGCAGGCCAAATCGACCAGCCTTAGCCAACCGAATCAACTGACCAAAACTATTTTCTCACAAACAAAACCGAAACTATCGCCCAGATGAGGCATACAATGAACCCAACTACCAAATAAATCTTTTATTATCACGCCATGGTGCCATACTGCCATGATGGGAACAAGCACAAAGCAAAAGGATGGTGGCGACGCCAGTCTGCCAGAAATCATGACATCATTAAGGTATTTTCTTTTGCTATATTTAGCCTTTTCAGCAGCCGTAGAAAAATAACTGCGAATACTGTAGATGCTGCTGTTGCTGAAGAAATAACTGCAAACACTGTAGCGGCTGCTGCTGCCTGCTGCAAAACATCCAAACGAACAGGCTGATTGATGACGACAAGTGAAGCAACCAATCAAATGTTGCCGCGTCAATACTTGAGAACGAGTGATGAAAGGGGTTTTGGCCTAGTGATTAAGGCTCTCGAGTAGCACCTTTGAGGTCCTGGATTCGACTCTCGGTGAGAGCAAATTTTATAGGATTTAACGGCATTTGTGCTTTCAGCGGTAGGCGACGTGGCTGTCGACAGCGAGGCGCCAGTGGTGACTTGGGAATCTGGAGAATTTGCCGGCTCAGTCTTCGAAGATGCTCATAGGGGTAGGGTTTACGTATATACGTTCATAGGGATGAGTGTGCGTGCGTTGTGAGTGTCTAAGTTGTAGTGTGTAATTTATAAAAAAAAAATACTTGAGAACGAGTGATCTTTCGCCAACAAAAAAAAGAAAAAAAGAAAGAAAGAAAGAGTGATGGTTTGACTGGGCCTTATCTTTGGGCCTTTGGTAGGCTAACAATGAGCCCACCATACGGTGTGGAACCTTTCTTTATAGGGCCCGTTCGGAGCGCCGACCGATCGAGAGCTAGAACGACCTGGGCCGGGCTTCTTCGAACATATCGATGGAAGGTCCTCGAGAGTGAATTCGAGGAGTTCCAGGGGTTGATCTGCAACTGAAGAATCCTATCTTCTCCTAGCTTCCTCCGGCTTGGGCATCGCTTGCCCCCTCCCGGCGTGCTCCTCCGGTTCGCCGGACCGCACCACTCAGGCTCCGATCCCAAGATTCACCACCCTCCCCTCCTTTCGCAGCTTCTCCTCCGCCACACGCCGCGCCAGCCGAGGCGCCACAATCCGTGCCCAGGTACTTATCCTCACGCCCTTTCCGTCTCCCGTCGCCCGCTCCTTCTGTGGTTGGTTAGGATAGGACGACCCCCACCCCGCCGCCACTCGGACGAATAACTCCGGCTACTTCCTTCTCACTGTCCCGTTCAGTTAGTTGCAGAATTGTTTAACCTTGTGGTGGAGGAGGCGCTCACTCACTAGTACAAGTGGTTTAGTCCACCTTCCTTCCAACATTCTAATTGGGAGTTCAAGCCCCACGCTAAGATGGCTGCTTGTCTGTACTAGCTAGCTTCCCGTGGGGATTTTTGTCTGGTCGATCACCTTCGTTAGCTTGGTTTTCAAAAAGGACCACCTTGGTTACAGAGCTTCATCACTTCAACTTTCTGTTTGCATAACGATTTCACAATCTTGTTGCGTGATTTGAATCAAATAGTGTGGTTTGCACAATTACAGTGTAAAACTAAACACGCCGAATTCCGTTACATTTTTTGCAGAGGTGGTTGTGCAAGGCTGCGCACATGCAAAATGGCTCTCTGTCAGGGTGTATCTTCTGGGAATGCTCAGCTGCTAGCCTTTCCTGGGAGGTCATCAAGTCTGAAGAGCACTCAATTTCGTGTTAGGAGGAATGCTTTTCCTACACAAGCTCTACGAGGTATGCGTATGTTAAATCCAACATTTATTGTTAAATTTTGTGCAAGTTGTTCAAGCTGTCCACGTTGTTGCCCCCAGGCCCCAAGGCTTTACTGATTTCCCCCTGTTGTAGTGTAACTCATGCATTCTCGAGTTAATTTTTTTTCTTGCTTGCGGTAAACGCTTGTTCTTATGCGCTAAAGCATTATAGTGTCTCTGTATCGGATCAAAAAATGGAAAGGGCTCTGCAGTGAAAATATGGGTTTTTGCAACAAAAAGAACAGACCGTACTTTGTCATTAGCTAATCTTTAGAAAGATATCGTCTATCTAGTGATAAGCAGTGCTTCGTACTGTTGATGATTATTTATCTCATTTGCAAAAACAGTGTCATAATAAGGAACACATATATAATGCAGTTGGCAGCAGTCCTTTAGGCTTACACTTATTTTTTGAAATAGTGGTATGCTCATTTCACTTAATCGTTATTCCAGTTATGGCTTTCTTTTTTCCTCTGCGCCAAAGATTTCTTATATCAGGTCCCATAATATCTAGTAACGCTTTGCTATTGTTGACATTCCAATATTCTGTGTTTTTGCAAAATGCCTTTTCGGTTTTTGGGATCTGCACCCTTTGATTTGTTGAGAACCAAACTCTTGTAGGTATTTTGGTTAAGAGAAACTAGTTAATTTCTAGGTCGTACATATTGAGACATTGGCCTTAATTTAATAAGGGAAATTCATTAATAATGAAACTTGATCATTATGAACAGAGCTATGTTAAATCAAATAATGTTTCTTGTTATTTTGTTGCTGGCAGATTCTGTTGTCCAACTATTGTTCATTATCACCTAGACATCCCTGCTTGAACACCCTTCCTTAAAAAGGAGGGCATGGCTTGGATGGACTAGACGGCCGCATAAACCTTCACCCAACATTCCTTAGTACTCCCTCCGTTCTTTTTTATATGACGCCCATTAGCTCAAATTTGTGCTAACGGGCGTCATATAAAAAAGAACAGAGGGAGTAACAAATTAGGTAGTCATCGGAATGGCTTTATATCCGCTTCCCAATAGTAAACTGCTCAGAATCTAGTTTTCTCTCAGTTTTAATGATCTCTGGTACCGTGATTTCTAGAATCTTGCTTTAGTTATCTATGATTCCATATTGTTTTATCTAGAATAATTATCTAAATCAACCATTTTGCAAGTGTTGTAGCTCCCAATTTTTATATTATTATTTACGATCACTCTTTACATTCCATTGTATCATTCTGATTATCGCACCTGATTAGTGGTCATCAGATTTAGTTTGATTCTATTCATCTTGCAGTCGGCGCAGATTCCTTCCATCACAACAAACTTACAGCCCTCCCAGAGGAGAATTCTGTCAAGGGTATCCCATCACTATCAACAAGGCACAATCAGCATCGACGATCTAAAGTTGTTTGTCAAGCATCCTCTCTGGCATCATTCAGCTACCCTGAGCTGACATCCAAACCCAGATGGTGGTGGAGAACTCTAGCTTGTGTGCCATACTTGCTTCCACTTCACAACATGTGGTCCTACGCTGATGCCATCTACCAGCTACACACATACTTGCAGGGGTTTACACTGCTGTACACCTTCATCGACACCATGACACTGCTTCCCGGATGGCTCTTCCTGGTGATTTTTATGACAGTCTACTTCTTCGTCGTCAGACGAAAATGGTCACCACACTTCCTGAGGTTCCACGTAATCTTGGCTATCCTTTTGGACACCGGATCCCAAGCAGTCGCAACCATGTGCACCTGGATGCCGAGCATAGTGTATCAAGGGAAGCCCATGCAGTACTTCTGGATGACCATGGCGTTCATACAGATCTTCACGGTGCTGGAGTGCATGCGGTGTGCTCTTTGTGGAATGTACCCCAACGTACCGTTTATCTCGCACACGGCATTCATCCACTCCGACCTGAATCTGTTCAGGTAGTCACAGGCTCACAGCTGCTTAGTGTATCTATGGTGTCAGGTCAAGGATATCAGATGGAGCTGTTTTTTGTTCTGTAGACTATGTTTTGTTCATACCGAAGCCTCATATGTAACAACTACCAGTATGGCGTGCTGGTACAACAGAATTTGAATACTGATGGAGTGGACTACTTCATACTTGAATTGTCTGCATGTTTCATTTCGTGCGGTTCTTTTTCCTGGGAATGTGTCAGTTCGCCTGTTCCTCTTGTGCTTCGCTTCTGGTCGTGTTTCGCTCAGCGTAGCGCCGTAGCCTGCCATTCCAAATTCCCAAATTCATGTACCTGGTGGCTTAGTCCGGGATGCCGAATTCCCACCTGTCAGCGCAGATGTTTACAAGAGCTTCTACGGCGATTGCAAACAAGAATTACATGGAGTCGGAATCGTACTGACGGAATACCGACCCACACTGGTATAGAGGTGTCGGTTCAGATTTCACGAGGAGCCGTTTCTCCCAACAAAACTCTGTCCGGTCGTCGCCGGGCAAGATGCCGAAGCTAGCGTCGTCGGCGACACAAGCCGAGCTGATCACATACGGGCAGACGAAGACGGGTTTTGCACCACGCTCCGACTCCTCTCACCCGATGTGTCGAAGGATCCGTGACCCGCGCGCTTGCTCCACCACCCAGACGGCGCCTTCCTGTTGCGGTTGCGGGACGAAGAGAAGAGCACCCTCCCAAGCCCGGGCGCCCTCACGCCGGGCGAAGCGACGGAGGACAGAATACGACCCGGAAGCTTGCCACGAATCCTTGTTCCACACTTGGGGCGCGAAGCGAGCACGCAGTGCTCTCCCGTTGCTTCCCGCCCAAACTCCCCGACTCGAGTCCGACTCCGACACGGTTCCTCCCGGCATTTGGAGAGACTGGACCGACCTCGGTGCCGGGCCGGCGGGGCTGATCGCCGAGCGCCTTCTTTCCGACGACGTCGCGGACTACATCAGCTTCCGAGCGACCTGCCGTCCGTGGCGGCTCTGCTGTCCCACGGACCCGCGCGCGCACGGCGTGCTGGACCGCCGCTTCCACCCGCGCCACTGGATCATGCTCACGGAAACATGCCCCGCCCCGCCGTACTGGCGCCGGTTCATGAACGTCAACACCGGCCATTGCAGGGACGTGCGCATCCCGTTGCTCCGCGGCCACGACGCGTTCCCCACCACGGAGGGCCTGCTCGTCCTCCTCGACAGGTTCACCTCCGTCGTCCGCCTGCTGAACCCGTTCACCCGCACGGCGACCAATCTCCCGTCCGCCGCCACGCTCCTGACACAGCAGGAGCTCGATCTAAGCACTCCCTTCATACGCCTTTTGAAGGTGACAGGCGCCGGGCTCGCCGACGAGTCCACCGTCGCGGTCCATTTCGGAAACATCGAAACGGTCGCGGTCGCCAAGCCAGGCGACGCGCGTTGGACGGTGGTCGAACGCGGCACATACATCTGTCCGGCGATGTCTTTCGCTGGCCGCTTCTACTGCGCCACCTGGTACGACATCATGGTTGTGGAGACAAGCGCGGACCACCACCCGCCGCGGCTGGCCAAGGTTGCCGAGCTGGCCAGTCCGTTGTCCGCGATGAAGATGGACACGGTGCACCTAGCGGACATTGAGGGGGAGCTGATGCTCGTGGACCGGAGACTCGTGATCAATGCGAGAAAAAAAATTGTCGATGGCCACGGGAGTAGAACATGCACTGTCTACCGGGTAGACTTGGACGCGAGGAAGATTGTGCCTGTCCGTGGGCTCGGTGGACGCGCTGTGTTTATCGGCCTGGAACTGGCCGTCGCCGTCTCGCCTTTGGTGTTCCCCTCCATCAGCGCCGACGCAGTTTACTTGGGATTTGACAATCTGTTGCCGAGTTGGCTGGACAATAGTCCGATTCATCTCATGGATGATGATACCTCCGAGCGTCGTGAATTCGGCCACAGCGGCTATGGTCCTCTGGGTGTCGATGATCATCTGTCCTGGTTTGTCGCGGCGTATCATGACGACTGAAAAGGACACAGTAATCTGCTGATGCTGTAGGCAAACAAGCACCAGGGTTCATTCATTCCCAATTTCGTAATTTCGCCAATTGCGCCTTCTCAAAGAATACCAGTTTCAGTAAAATGGAAGTAAAGTGAAAATTAAAAGAAGTGTAACCATAGGTTTTCAGGATCTGTTCTCGTAAGCCTCATGTGTATCTCATGTCAGTATGGTGTGCTTGCACAACAAAAGTTAAACACGATATCTCTCATAATTGATTGGGCCAATTGCATGACTGACGTCCTTTTCGAGTCTAATTGCATGCTTGACCCCTATTTTCGCGTTTTGCATATTTGACCTCGTTTTTCAAATCCGAAGACTCCGTCTGACCCCATTTCGTTACCCCGTCAAGTGAGCCAGGATTTCAGAATTAAAAAAAAAAGAACAGAAAAATGAAACATCAGGGAAAAAGACCACCGTACCCTCTCTTTCTTTCTTGGGTTCTTTCTTCTTCCCTTCCGTTTCTCGATTGACTCTGTTCGTGCAACAAGAGTAGGCTGCCCAAACCCTAACCCAGTCGCGGGCGCGTGGCCCCGTCGCGGCCTGGGCACGCAGCCCAGTCGCGCCCCCGGCGTAGGCACAAGCTGAGATTGGGTGCGCGAGCTGTGGCCTGTGAAGCAGAGCAGAAGCGATGGATATGTTTCCTGCACAGGAGAAGGGGTAATATTTCTGCTCTCTTGACTGTAAATGATAGCAACTGAATTTGCTAGTAGTGCCCATTGACAATGACCAATCTAGAGAAGTGTAGCTAAATTCAATGTAATTGCTGTTACTTGTAGGGACAATCACATGAATCTGAAAATTGTTGTTAAGATTGGCTCCTATTTTGCTTTGCCGGATGGGGGACCGAAGACATTTTGTCATAGGAAAAAACTGGCTCCGCTGAATGTTGATTGTCATAACTTCTCTCTATTGGAATTGGTAAACTACATAGACGAATCATGCATTTGGGGTTCAAAGCAGTACATTGTGTTGTGGCGTTCAATGGTGGATAATCCTGTTGAGATAAAAAGTGATGAGCAACTTTTAGAGTGGTGTGAGTTGAACCTACAGCAGGGTGTAGTTCATATTGATGCTTGGATTGAAGATTTTGATGGGCCTTTGCAATTTTCACCCACAAAACGCCGGCTGCACCCTAATGTGAGAACTAGAGTGTCAGAGTTTGAAACTCCACCTATTCATATTTCAGTCTATGTTGACTATCTTATGTACTAACACTACATGCTTCATATGAAGGCCTAGTGAAAATGCAAGTGAGTATGAAGGAGGAAGAGCACCATCTGGTAGGGGAAGGGGAAGGGGAAGAGGGAGAGGGAGAGGGAGAGGGAGAGTTGCTGGGAGGCTAGCTGCATGGTTTGGTGCTTGATTTGGGCATGTCATTGCTTTTGTGAGACATGAATATTTATGCTTTTGTGAAACCTGAATGTTTAAGTACTTTGCAAACTGGACATGTACTATTTACTATATTCGATGTTGGATATTATATTGTGGAGATGTGCGGGTGTGATATGTGATATCTATTATTTTCTATGTGCTATTTTTTGGCTGTCCAAGTACTCCATTTACAGATGAAATGCTGCCGAAATTTTTAAAAATTTGAATTTTCATCAATATATTCTTCAGACTTACAAATCTGAATTTAAATTGCTGTTGAAATTTTAAAACAGCTGATATATTACTTGTCATGATATTGTTTCAGAAAATAGGGCCATTCATGCAAAATAGGGTCAATCGCGCAAAGGGTATCACGGTCTTTTTACCACGGATTTCACACCGTCAATGAGGTCTAACAGAATAGGGTCAAGTCTTTGTTTCGGATTCAAAAAACGGGGTCAAACATGCAAAACGCGAAAATAGGGGTCAGGCATGCAATTGGACTCCAAAACAGGGTCAATCATGCAATTGGCCCTAATTTAATTATAAAATATGCTTATTTGTTTTTACCAACAATTATTTTTCTCCACAAATATTTGAATTAGCCTTTTCTCGTATCCATGGGTTCCAATCTTGGTTCGTTTTGACCGCATCTTTGTCTTCATAAATTCAATTAGAGGTGAAACAGAGTGACTTACAGCCTGTTCGGCAGGCTGCAGCTGCGGCTGCAGAAAAATAACTGCGAACATTGTAGCTGCTGCTGAAGAAATAATTAAAACACTGTAGCTGCTGCAAAACAGCTGCTGCAAAGCAGCGAGGCGAACAGGCTGAAATAAGCTACTTAATCCTAAAAAAAGAGCTTAAGTCTTCATAATAAATCCACCTTTTCGAAAATTAGCCCATGCTATCGGAAAAAACTACATTGTTTTCTCAAATGAAATAAAATTTGTTTTTTAAAATTGATGACATTAGTAAGGAGGGTAAAGGGTCCGAATGTAGCTGGAGTGGAGTATTGAGGAATGGAAAGAGAAACGGCTATGACGGCGAGGAACTAAGGAGTGGGCATACTAAGAGCCTGTTTGTTTCTTTTAATTTTAAAGTTTAGTTCAGAGAATCTTACTATTTAAAGGTACAAAAAAGTCTAATTACAAAATCTTTTACAGACGAATCTAACAAGCCTAATTAAGCTATGTTTTGCTACAGTGATGCTACAGTAACCATCGTCTAATCGCAGCTTAATTACTCTCATTAGATTCGTCTCGCAAAGTAGCCCAGATTTCTTGAATTTTTTTTTATATTACACTTTATTTAATACTTTTAAAGAACAAAAACTTTGGACTAAGTTTTGTTGCTTGAGTGCCACGAGTTGAGATGGAAGCATGAGAGTGGTGCACAAAAGTGGTGATTGATGGGACGAGGAGCATAAACCTTTGTTTTTTGTGATTACACAGTACAACTCAGACATTCACAACGCACGCACACTTACCTTTATAAACGCACATACGCAAAAACTACCCCTATGAGCATCTTCGAAAACTGAGCCGGCAAATCCTCGAGATTGACGAAGTCACCACTGGCGCCCCGCTGTCGACGGCCACGTCGCCTACCGTTGAAAGTACAAAGCCGTTAAATCCTAGAAAATTCGCTCCCACAGGGAGTGGAACCCAGAACCTCAAAGATATTACTCAGATGCCTTAACCACCAGGCCAAGACGATAGGATGTTACAATGGAACCTATTTATTGAGTTTGGACTTTGGAGTCATGAGAGGGAGGGACCATGATTATCATTTTGTTTTTTTAAGTATGATAGAAAAGAATTTTTTTAGAGTACCTTTTTTTTTTTTGAGAAATTACACAGTACAACTCAGACACTCACAACGCACGCACACTCACCCTTATGAACGCACATACGCAAACCCTACCCCTATGAGCATCTTCGAAAACTGAACCGGCAAATCCTCGAGATTGACGAAGTCACCACTGGCGTCCAGCTGTCGACGGCCACGTCGCCTACCGCTGAAAGTACAAAGCCGTTAAATTCTAGAAAATTCGCTCCCACAGGGAGTGGAACCCAGGACCTCAAAGATGCTACTCAGATGCTTTAACCACCAGACCAAGACGATAGGATGTTACAATGGGATCTATTTATTGAGTTTGGACTTTGGAGTCATGAGAGGGAGGGACCATGATTATCATTTTGTTTTTTTAAGTATGATAGAAAAGAATTTTTTTAGAGTATCTTTTTTTTTTTGAGAAATTACACAGTACAACTCAGACACTCACAACGTACGCACACTCACCCCTATGAACGCACATACGCAAACCCTACCCCTATGAGCATATTCGAAGACTGAGCCGGCAGATTCTCCAGATTTCCGAAGTTACCACTGGCGCCTCTGTCGACGGCCACATCGCCTACCGCTGAAAGCACAAATGCCGTTAAATTCTAGAAAATTCGCTCCCACCAGGAGTCGAACCCAGGACCTCAAAGATGCTACTCGGATGTTTTAACCACTAGGCTAAGGCCCTTTCACTCTTTTAGAGTACCCTAGAGTCATCCTTTTTCAACCTTTAATTTAGTATATAGGAAATGATGTACACACAACCCGGCCATGCGACTGGAGAACATGCGCTTGCTAATCATTGATGATGCTTGTGATTTGTGCTAATGGTTAATCTCTCGGTGAATTGCTGATATGGTATGGTCGTTTAATTTCTTACCCTTTACACACACACAAAAAAGTTTAATTTCTTACCCGGTACAAAGGGATACACTGGGTTTAATTTCCCAAAATTCTTACCCGGCACCTAAATTGAGTTCAAATCAAATTAAACTCAGACAATTTGGGAAACGAATCGTAAATAGCCAACCGCCCCAACCGGGTACTCTTTTGGCCCCCACCCCCGCTTTCCCGTCGCAGCCCTCGCCTCCCTGCCGCCTTCCTCGTGCTGCCGCGGAGAGTCCAGATCGCCGCGGATTCCTCGGCCTGCAGGCAGGAGCCGCCGGGCCCTGGTTCGTGCACCACCTCGGGGACCCATAATCCTCCGCCGCGGCGATCCATGGCTCTCCTTGCCCCCGCCATCTCAGGCGAGGTATGCGCCTACCCCGTCTCCCTCTCATATAGAATCCCGGATCGCCCGCCGGAAGTCCCGGGTGTTCCTATCGGCGTGATTATACTAGTGATAGCGTGGTTTTGGTTCGCTGGGTGGGGGGTAGTGGGGACGAATTTGCGGATTGGGGTAGCGCGCGTCGGAATCGTGTGTTCGCTGGGTGGGGGCTGTGGTAAATCGTGGATCAACGTAGGATCAGTGGTTATCACGCTCCCGTGCCGTTGAATTGAATTGCCGTAGGTTGTGGTAATGTGGTATAGGGACTAGGGAGCCAAATATATGATGGCATGATGCCAGGCCTCCGCTATTGGGTCTAGATAGGGCCTTTCGCACTCCTTTTTTTCTTTTCTTATAGTCATCTGTTTGGAACTGCTTGCAGAACTATAGTTTTCATCAATGAAAATCGAAAAGGGAGGGCCATCCCCATTTGCCTTCTCCACAAAATTGTTATTGTGTCAAGGTCTTCCTAATCCTTCCATCACATTGGACTGGAGTAGTTGGGTGGGAAGGAAGCAATGGTGCCATACCTTCCTTTTCGTTTATATAGGAATAATCACGCCCTGGTGATTTTACACTATTTTTTTTCTGGTTAGTTACAAGAGCATTGAGCACGTTAGCTGGCACAGTTCTTTTTGGATTTGAAAAGCGCTAGCACTTTGTGGGAAATGGAGTCATGAGCTCACCCTCACCCGGTCATCTTCCTCAAATCAGGCAGAATGAGACCTTTGTGTTTCATTGTGTTCAGATTTGTTGGAGTCTTCATTGTTCTGCTCATTTTTCCAACGGTCCACATATTTAATGATCGAACCATAGAATTGTTTTGTTTTCAGTTCCTTTATATAATGTTCATGATAATATTCAAATTCCTGAGTTTTAGGGTGATAGTCTGGAACATCTTGCAAGCTGAGCCATGGATTGTGTTATAATTTGGTTTACTATTTTATAACCTGACTATTAGTTGTCAGGATAGATTCTTGGCAAATTTCACGAGCTCAAGATTATTCACTTGCAACTCAAAAGCTACCTGTTCTGTTCTTTGTTTTACAACTGTACTTGTTGTCATAGGTGGGTTTGCGGCTCTTACTGGCGCCTTTAAGCTCTAATGTCGTTGTCCGTACAGCCAGGTATGTAATATTAAACAGAGTGAATCTGTCAGCATTGTGTTGTCATGTTGTTTATTTCCGTGCCGTGTTTCACGGAAGTTTTTCGAGACATTTTTTAGTGAAATAATTCTCAGAGCTTGCAGTTCTCGTTGTTGACGAATGATAATGAACATTATGTTGATATTAGCTATGACTTGAATCTATGTGAGCTGAGTATCCTCTGCGCCGTGTGTTAAAACATTCTTCTTGGATATTAGGCAGCAACTATGTACTGATAATACGTTAATCTGGCAGTCTTTTCTGAAACACTGTTTTACTATCGTAGAGTTGCATGGTTAATTCATCCATCTTTCATTTATTTATGCAGTTGTGCAGTGGGGATCGGTCTACCTGTATATTCCACTTTCAGAGCTATAGAAAAGAAGGATGAAAAGGAGAAAGAGCGGTTGCTCTTGTATTGGGCAGGTATGTTTTAGGATGGAACTTATGTTTACATTTTCGTCATATCTTTTAGATCCAGTCAGCGTTGGCCAACTAGTTTGAGTAAAACGGATGTTCACATCGATGAGGTACCCGATACAGAAGGGCCCACTGCAGATTTACTCTTTCAAAATACACCAACTCGCCTTCTCTCTCTCTCTCTCTTTTTTTTTGTGGGGGGGGGGGGGGGGGGGGGGGAGGGACTCCCCTTATCATCTCAATATTTGATGTTTTTATACTTTAGTATAAAGGCTTCAGTGATATGGTTGCTGTTGTGATGATCTGTGTGAAGACTTGAAGAATAATAAAATGAGTGAGAATTATGTAGGTTGAATCACCTCAACAAACATAAATAATTTGTGTCTATGTATTCATTAATTTTGGTCCAAAGTCTGCAGGCAACATTTTTGTTCATTGTTTGCTGCTTGAAAAATTGGTCTCTCACCGATCAACTCTCGTTTGAATGTTGTGCAGCATATGGATCTTTTAGCATTGTGGAAGTCTTTGCAGATAAGCTTCTTTCAAGGTATTGAACTGATGTTATTGAAGTATTTGTAATCAAAGAATTATTTCTTGTCCTTTAGCATAATCATGAATAGTAATAACATTTTACTCAATATGCATCCATTATTAACCTTTAAGTTCTGCTTGTTGCAACCTTGCATTAGATTCCGTATGTTCTTGTTACCTCTAAACAAAACCGTCTGGTTAGTGCTCTCATGCAGGTTGTCTTGTAGAGAATTAGAATGCCCTAGTGGAGTGTCTTGACGAGGGCTTAGCTATAATTCATTGTTCCCTCCATAGCTACAAACATAAGGATGATGTAAAAGTGAGAGATATATGAAGGTGCACAGTGTCTAATATAGTAGTGATGGAACAGGGATTTACAGAGAATGGTGCTTTGAGTCCTTTTTGTTTTGAATGAGAAGCTTTCAGCAACTTGCTGCATTTTTGTCACTGTAATATGTTTTGCCATAAGTATCGTTCTCAGTTTCTATTTGTCATGGCCACATTCTAGTTTCCTATTGCTTTGCATTTTATTGTGACATTAGCATAAGATAATTGCACTGTAAAGTATTTGAACATTTATCCGTTGCTCTTTTGCAGTGTTCCTCTCTATTATCATGTGAAATTTGCAATCCTTGTGTGGCTCCAGTTCCCTTCGAATGGTGTAAGTTGTCTCCCGTTCCATTGCCCCCTGTCTGTCCAATTTTGGTTCTTAGTCATGTCACCTTTAGTACAAATCTGTGCCCTTCATGGCATTGCATTGGGCCCAATCTATTTTTCCTTTTCAACTTTCAACAACATAGCGCTGTGATGTATCACTGAAACCCCTTCCCGTCCACTTCTGTGTTAGGAGTTTGCTGAGAACTTGATTTCCAAGCTCTGATATGCTTCTTTCCTTTGTATACTTGGGAAAAGTATTACTTTCGACCTCTATTTAACATCATGTCCATGTTTTTTTTTTGGGGTGGGGGGGGGGGGGGGGGGGGAAGATCTGTGCTGTCTTTTTAACATATAGTGTCATCATCTTATAAGATAGGTTTTACTATTTTTGGTGCTAACTGTATGTTTTATAACGAAGGGTTCAATACTTGTGGCCGTTATTTTACTGATCGCTCTGTTCTGTTCCTTCCAGGGATCAAAGCACATTTACAGGCGATACATCCGTCCATTTTTCCTGAAGCATCAAGCAAAAATCGATAGATGTCTGAATATTCTTTCCAAGGAAATTGTAAGTGTGTTTTTTACCAGACATCTCTGTAGACATTTTCTGTTATGGATATATATTACTAATGAAAGTAACGCTGTACAAAACCAGACGAAGTTTGTCAGCAATCACGAAGATGAAATTCGTTTCATTGAGAATGTGGCCATCAGAGGTGCTACAACAGGTATAGAACTAGGAGACCCTGCATAACTTCCAATGCACATTCTTTATTACAAAAGTGATCTCACATGTTGCATATCTCGAGTTAGTTGGCATATCTACCCTCCCCTCTGCCTCGTAGCTCCATTTGTGCTGTACGACTTTAAAATATCCTAATTTCAAGAAAGACTAATTTATGCTGCTTGTGCTTGTGACAGCAAACTACATAGTAAATGGTCTGGATGAACCTGGGCAGTCAGGAACGGTTAATACAATTGAAGGTCCGAACTCAACTACAACGGAAGAAGCTGGTGTGTCGGGATCTGAGACTTAAGCTCAGTTCGCTATCTCTGCTCGCAACGTCTCAGGGGCATCAAATACCATCTAGTTGGATACGCAACGAAAAATGGCCCTTCAAGTCATCCAGCTTTTTTGGATTTGTGAATATGAATGTTCTGGAAAGGCTGAATCAAGAAATATGTTGTTAGCTTTAGCTAGATAGGTACTCCTTCCATATTTTTACTCTTGACGTTAGGCAAGCTAATTAGTTCAAATTTGTGCTAAGTAGTTTGTACTAACGACAAGAATAAAAAACCAGAGGCAGAGGCAGTAGTATCCATTATCCTTATCCATTATGTATAAAAATGTTAAATCGAGAATCCGAGATGCAGTCCAATGCCTTTGCATGTTTCTATTTTGGTTAGAATTAGATTAGATTAGCATCTGCAAATAGGTTAAGCAATTCGAATCTTGCATCGAACAACATGACTGCCTATTCCCGCGTTTCTTTACATTTGCTGTTTTCATTATATAGTCCATGAATTCAGGTTTCCTGGACTGCAATCTCATATTGTGATATGATGCTAACGTGCTGGAAGCAGTTATCATCGACTAGTTTCCACTTGAGCAAGTTTGAAATGCAGTTCAATGCATGTTACCATTGGCTTTAAATACTTATGGACAACTTTGCTTAATTGCTCGGCTAAATCGCACTGACGTCAAGTACTAAAAATTGGAGATTGATCGTAATTATTTTTGTATGTTAGGATACGGATTATGTACGTATTCGGAGTGGATCAGCAAATCCAATTCGTTGCAACAAGAAACACATGGCTGATCATAGCAAATCCCAATCTGGAATTTGCTGAAACACTGGCACGTGAAAGGTTGTTGAACTTGCTTTGGACCAGAATGATGCGCTGCTTTTGACCGAAACCGCGCTCGCCTTTCTGTTGGTAGGGCAGGTGCCTTCCTCATCTGCCGACCAAATATTTTGCTCAGCGGAGAACAAAAGAAAGGTTGCACCATCATACGATTCATACCGCAGTTGTCACCACCAGTTTAGAACCCAAATCCATGTAACAGATTTTTAAGCAAGAGTTGATGATACAGCATCATAATTCAAAGAGTATAACTTCAATTTCCTCGCGTTTATGAATTGCAGGTTCGTTGAGGACAAACATGGTTAAGCTTACGATAGAGATTTCCCGCAAGATAACTGTCGAAGGCATTTTGTTTTCATGTTCAGTCAGCATGGTTAAGCTTGGTGTAGAAGTTTCGGACACACTGACAATAACAAGAACAAGAACAAGAACAACAACAACAACAACAACAGGAATAGGAACACATAATATTCTCATTCGGTGCCTTTTCCCAACTATATATTCATAAGATTAATCAGACATGAACAGAGAAATAGAAGGAAAATTGTGTTCAAGAAAGGAAGAAATTAATTGGAACGGAATCATTCATTTATAAATGGAAAATAACAACTATAATCCCTCTTGTTACAAGAGACCATGAACACAATTACTCATGGTGGAACATATGAATTTTTCCTCACCCGAACTAATCAAAAGAATACTAGTTAGGACCTCAAAAGTACAGAGGTTGTTTACCAATTCTCAAGAGCTGCTTTCAGCTGTACCAATCTGTGACCCAATGCTTTGCTGAACACGACCCTTCTCTGACTTTGCGAACAAAAATTTTAAGAATTCAAAAGAATGTAATTATTTACTAAGAGCAATAGCTATTCTTTGGAAACTAACCCAGCAAAACGATGGTTCCATCAAACCTGGGAGTAAAAGGACTCCCTACCCTTGACAATCACTTTGGTTCCAAGTGCATCTGGTCAAGCCAAGAAGCAATTACCGTCTGATCCAATAAGTCAGCCTGATTGCTCAGATCAGGCCTATTCAATGATCGAGAAGCCATGCCTGCTATTTCGCCCCTCTTGCCATTCAGCTCAGAATTGTTCACAAGTGACTGCACCCAGGATACATCTGGCTCCGCTTCTGCAACTCCAGGATGCACAGGTCGTCTCAAGCGAACCAGCTCCTCATCATCAACACCCCAGTCAACCTTACTCTTTGGAGTACCAATGTTGCCCCATGAAGCATTTGAATTCCGCGGCGAACCCATAGATGGTACCTGATGCTTGTTCAGGGAAGAGAACTGATCAAACATATCACGCTGTGTGACAGTTGATCCGACACGGGCACTTAAGGGTGATGTTGGCTCCATGGTCCGAGGGGACCGAGGAGACATGCCACCAAATGGAGAATGGATAAGTGCTGATGGATCGAGGCTCCTTGGAGAGTACATCCTGTTGGTATTAACAGGTGAAAGGAGGCCCTTTTGTTGATGAAGCTTGTTGAGGATGGCTGATTTGTGTGCTGGTGAGTAGACTGAGTGACCTTGGTCATTTGTGAACCTTGGCGACATTGCCATGTCTGAAGCATACATTTCTTCAAGGCTAGATGGAGTAATAGCTGTTGGCCTGATGCTCAGACCAGTGGACAGACGCTGCTGTGGTCGGCTGCTTTGCGGGAGGCTGAGAGCCCCAAGGTATTGTGATTCCCATTCCAGAAGGGCACCCAGGTCATCAGCCTGTGCATCCCTTGCATTGAAAGACGAACGCAGCCTGCTACCCTGGAGCCAATGAGCAGCAGCACCTCCACCATTGTTTGCAGAAGATGGTGATCCAGGTGGTGGCACGAAGTGCCTGGAAGGAGATCCAGGAAGAAGCCCAAGAGCAGCTGCTGCAGTCATATCAATAGATGAGGTGGCGCGGGGAGACAGCAGGCCTGCGCCGCTATTGTGAGGCACATGGCGGAGCTCATCTTCATCATGGGCAAAGAAGCAGATGCGGCGGGCGCAAGCTGCTCCTTCCTTACAGAGCCTTGTGCGGTACTGCGACGGGTGGAGCCAGCTCTCAAATACACCATGGGAGAACTCACAGCTGTCACCGCTGGGGCAGCCACCAGGCCGGCGGAAGTTGGGGCAAGGCACAGCAGTGTACGGGTGCTTGCGAGGGTCACGGCGGCGAGCATTCTCACCAGGGTGGACAAACGGGCACTCAGTCCAATCATGTGAGTAGGCCCTGGAGCAGGGCCGCACCTTGAACGCGTACATGCGGAACTCGTCGGAGGCATACACGCTGCTCTTGATGTCAGGCAGCGTCGGATCAACCGGGTACTCCTTCCTACCACGGTCGACTGGTGATAGGAGACAACGAAGACGACCGCGAGGATGGTGATCTGTTGCCCTCATCGGGCGAGGACGAGAGCGGCGGGGAAGACGAGCCTGATGGCACCGAAGTCGCAACGGTGAGCCCTCGGCGGCGGCCAAGGAGCATCTCCAGATCGCCCAGAGCGTCCGGCGAACCAGGAGGAGCCAAGATGACGTCGGAAGGGAAGCGGCCGGCAGAGTCGGGGGTGACTGGGTCGGCACCGGCAGCTAGAAGCAGCTTAACAACGGCGACGGCGTTCCGGGAGCCGCCAGAGGCAGCGCAGTGCAGCGCTGTGGCGCCGTCGACGCCGGGGCGACGGTTGACATCGACGCAGCCAAGCCCAAGCAGCAGAGACACCACCGCCGCGCTTCCGTAAGTCGCGGCCACCATCAGCGGCGTGCGAGGCTCATACGCCTTGCTCCGGCCGTACCAGAGCCCCACCCCGTCCGCAAGCTCCGTCGCCTCCTCTTCGCCTCCCCCATCAAGCGCCTCCCGGAACCCCGCGGCGTTGTCCGCTGCCGCGAGCTCCAGCAGCGCCGCCAGCCTGTCCCGCAGGCCGGCGCCGGCGAGCCGCGGACCCTCCGTGGCGCACGCGAGATCAGCAAGATCGCCCATGGCTTACTCTCAGCTTCAGCGCATCTGCAAACACGGAAACACAGCGAGGACGGATTAGATGGATTCAGCACCGCGAGGAGATACGAAACTAGATCACGAACTCGTCAAATAAGGAAGGCGAGAAAATGGAAAAGCCGAGGAGCGACCAGCTCATCGAATCGGCGCTCCCGTTCCTGGAAAGAAATCAAGCTACCCAATCCAATCCAATCCCAGATAGCGCCGGGAAGCAATCCCCGATCCGAAAGCCGGATCGACGCGAGAAAGGAAAGCAATAAATGAGCAGTAATCACCTGCTTCGACGCGACGATCTGGTCCGAATCCAATCGAATCCAGCTGGATCGTGCTCCTTCCCCGCGACGGTCGCCGGCGCCGGCAGACCCCTCGCCGGAGAAGAGACACCCGAAGCTGCTTCGGGGGAACGGCAGTGGGAGGAGAGAGAACGAGAGCGACACAGCGAGGAGGAGGAGCCGAGGAGGAGGACTCGCAGTTTACTGGTGGTGGTGAGGAGGAGTTAACTTGTCTTATTCCTCGGGCACCACGTCCTGCCAGTTCCAGCTCCCTGTCTCTCCTTTTCACTGGCGTGTAGGTCCATATATTTTGTTGCCCATCTGTCATGCAGATGGTTTGGGTGTGTAAGCAGGCGTTTGGTGCATGGTTTATTCGGGAGAACTTACTGCTGGTGGGGCCCGCAAGGATTCAAACAGGCGGGTGCCGGTGCACGGTGCTGACCGCTAGCGTCGAGGTGGGGTCGGGCAGCAGTGGGGGGTGGCTGCCGCTCGGCAGCCCCCCACCCTGCCTCGCTGGGCACGCATCCTGCCGTTGCCTCCGATCTGGACGGCTGAGCTCGGCCGGGCAGGTGGTGGACGGGAGATTCGGCGCCGAAAGCCACGGTTGCATCTCCGTCGCGGTACGGGAGGTCGGCGCGCGGAAAGGTCGCCGCTGGCGCCTGGTAGACCCGGCCCACGGACTCGCCTCTGGTGCGCGCGAACGTGACAAACGTGGGCGCGGCGTTCGGCTCGGTGGGCGCGGTCCAGGGAGCGTGCGTCGTGGCGGGCGGACGCGTCGAGCGGTCGGCCGGGCCGGAGAGGCGGATTGGATGCGGGGTTGGTGAGGTCCGCGAGCGGGGGACGGGGAAGATGGGCCCCGCGGCGGCGTGAGGACAGCGGTCAAATCTAGGGGCTGTCGGGTTGGGCCCACCTGCCTGTGGGTTGTGGGAGAGAACGAGACGGGACGACTGGAAACCGTCGACCATCAATGTGTATAGATTTTATTATTTATAATACTCAGAAAAAATCATTCCCGGCTGTAGTTACTTCCACATTCAAAAAACCACCATAGATATGTGTACATACCTATTTATCATTTTAAGTATGTACATATATCCCATATCCAAAATAAGATTTTTCAAATTTGGTGATGTGGACGTCGTGGTCGTGGTCCGTCGCCCCTCTTCCGAAAACGTGCGCCGACAGGTGGGGTCCACGGGCCCCGCTCCCTCCCTCGCTCCTCGCGCTTGTTCCGTTGTTCGCCTCCCCGGTCTCCCCGTTCTCTCTTTCTTCCTCATCCGCATCTGAGAAAATGGAAAAAAAAAAATCATCCCTCTCGATCTCCCTTGCAGGTCCATGGTGGCCTCCCAAAATCAGATCAAGAAGATACTAAAGATGCACCATGCTCTTCCATTCTGTTCAGCCGCACCCGGTTGCGCCTCCCTCTGCCAGGTCACGGTGTCGCGGGTGACCCGAAGGGTGGACGTCAGCGCCATTCAATTGTTCGGCCGGGGCGAGGGCGGCAGACCACGTCGGCGTCGAGCGGCATCTCTTTGGTGGAGCTAGCCAAGCTGCCACCGGTCCTCTCTCATCTGGCCGGCGCAGGCAGCAGGGCACCCGACGCGATGCCTTGGCCGGCACCAACGACGGCATGGCCTTTTCGGTACTGACGTCCAAGCTCGCAGTTCCGACCTCGTTCCCGGCTGATGCCTTGCCCGCTCCTGGAGTTCAAATTTTGGGGCCCCAAATTTCAAATCGGACACGCGCGCTGGCCGCACCTTCTGGAAACTGCCTTGCTGCGCTATAAATTATGGCCTTGCCCCTTGCAGATTGAACTCACTCATGCTACTCAGGACCTAAGGGAGGGGCCAGGCGTTGGTCTTTCGAGAATCTGGGCTTCAGCCGATTCAATCCAAGGTACGGTGGTTGGTTGTGCTCAAAGTATATTTTGCTTTGTTCTAGAAAAAGTATAATTTCCTTTCCCCGAGATTTGCATACCGGAATGGGATGATCCAGGTATCAGCTAAAAATCTATTTCATATATGACATGTCAGTAGCGGTAGATGACATATTTTGCAGTAAACAATGGACCCGTTGGCCGTTGCAATCTGATTAACTGTTTCAAGTAATTTGTAGAAACTGCTCTATTTAAAGCCTCCAATATAATGCTACTTTCCCATGTAGACCAATTGTTTATTTTTGAGTGTTGTGACTTGATAGTGCAAGTTAATATTTGTCAGGCATTTAGCCAATGTAAATCAGCTCAGTAGTCATGTTAGTTGCCCTTTTTTATCAGAAAGATCTACTTGTTACAAGAGAATTTGTAAAGATTACTTCTAAGCAAATTTTCATGTTCTAGGATTTGTATTCTCTTTTCCACTAACATAGGAAGCACATGTGTTAATTGCTAGACCTTAGATATCTAATAATTCAAGCATGGTCAGTTCTGTGACCGTCTCTACTTTGTATTCGTGTTTTGGGCCTTTTGGCGTACACACCTATGCTTAGCATTTATTTATCAATGTTGTTGACCTGATGATGATCAAGTGTATTATATAACTTAGCAGTTCCAATTTGTCAACCTACTAATGGCCTTACATTCCCTCTTAACCTGGTAACTTGCAGTACTTTGCTAAAGACAATGCATTCTTGCAGGTTTAAGTGAATACCGGCTTCTCTTCTTAAAAAGAAAAATACAGCCTTCGACCCTAAAGGAAATTATTGTGAGGTACAGAGCAATTGTTGACCTAAAGCTGCAATGAATCCTTGATGTTGAAATTTTCACCGTCGGTTGTAATATGTGACTGTGACCTGTTGAAAAAAATGCTTGTGCGCAATCAGTTTATGTGGACCAACACTAACAATAGCATTTACAAGTAATTTGATGGCATGGTTAGCAGAAGACAATCTGAAGTCTAATTGGTTAACCTTTTACTTTCTTAACTTTCTGTGACATGTTTTCAGACTTTTATCTGTGTGCGGCATCCTAGACAATGGAACAATTTATTTACAGTTGACACCAATGTATGGATAAATAATGGCCTCATTGGACAGTCTGGACTATCTTCTCCATGACCAAGAGGCAGAAGGAGATGAAGTGCTGCCGGGTAGCAAAACAAGTCCCAGCATCATTTTGGAAATATTTTGAGCTAGCTTAGAGTGACTGTGCATTTTGAATGTAGTGACACTTTTGGACTTCCGATGGTGCATCTTTTGCCCAGTTTGATGTATAATAACATTTTGTAGTGAAGGTCCGGACCAATATATGTGGTTTTGTAATGCAACGAAATAGTTCCGTAATGCAATAGTGGAACTGAACTGTAGTTGGAACAATCAAAGTATTATTTATGAAACGAAATATTTGGTAATCCAACTGAAGATATTGAAAATAATTTCATTTTAAGTTTAAATGATTTTTCTGTCCGTGGCATCGCACGGGCATCCAACTAGTAATTATGAAAATTTTGAAGTGGAACTCATATTTTTTTGCACCATGTTATATATTGCATTTCCTGTATAGAAAAAGGAGTATGTCCATATACTTGATGTATCCTCATATAAAAAAAAGAGTATGTTCACATATCACTTTTAAAAATTAAGTATGTGTACATACTTTATTTAGAAACCTCAAGTATGAACAAATACCTTCTAAATTATGAAATACAAATGTGGGAATAACTACATCCGGGAGTAGGAAAAAGGCGACAGCAAATTTTGATGGTTGTTGCTGTGAAATGAAGGTGTTTAATCGTATGAGTGAAACTTGTGAAGTTGTTTTGTTAACTGTATACGAGTGGGCTCGAAGGATGCAATGCATTCACCGAGTCTATATGAACGGATGTGACTATTTTGAATGTATTTTAGCATTCAATTCATATAGATAAGCAAACATTTTTCATTATGCGTTTATAAGGATCTATGGGTGAAAATAGGGGTCATGCGAGCAATTAAATATACGCGAAGAGAGGCCAAAAATGATGCACACAGTCTACCCAGAAGTGCGATTTCTGATGTAACAAGTAGGCATATATGGTTGCTAAATTCGTTTGTACTTCATACTCCCATTTGGAATAATTAAATGTGGAATTTCTCAAATAATATAGATTGGTTATCAGTATAAATCAGCTTATACAGAGTTATATGAATGGTTTCACCTTTAACGATGGTTTTTGTATTGTCAAAGAAGCGAGAGGATAATTTTAATGATGAGGAGGAGGAGAGAGAGAGGGGGGTGGAAAGAAAGATATAGGGTTCTATATTCGAAGATGCGTCACTAGGAGCCTTTCACAAACAATGCATATTTTTTTTCTCTAAATGTCAAAATTGTTTTCTTTATCAGAAACCACAAATCTTTGCCTTTTATGCTACTTCATGTTTAGCTTAAGTGATGCAATATCAAACTATATGACTAATTATTCCTATGTTGTAGACTTAATAATAAACGAAAATAGTAATTTTAAATAATTGGATTACTAATGATGTGTCAGAGCATAATCACACAAAAAGTTAGAAACTCAACGGCTGCACGATTACATGGCATGAAGTATCGTCTATATGAAGATCGATTAGATCCAATGAAGACCAAAAAAAAAAAACTACAAATAGCCACCTTTTTCCATTGAAGATCTCCCACTCTACGCTGAGGACCACGTCACTATGGCCATGTACATTCCTGCAGTTGGTCTACTGAGTTGCAAGTATGAGAGTCATAATCAACTACCATAGCCAACAAACCGCAGGAATGTACATGACCATAACGAATGTACATGACCATAACGAATCTAGTTGATGGCTATAGTAGTTGATTATGACTCTCATATTTGCAACTTAGTATGGCGACAGGGAGCCAGAGATCAATCGAGTCCATCCGACGCCAGGCGCGAGATTGTCAACTGGGTGGCATTGGTGTGCGTAAGTTGTGCGTGCTCGCCCCGTTTTTGTTTCATCTATTGCATGGTCACTTCATGAGGCTCTTGCATGAATGTTGGGGTGGGCAGCTTCTCATGTGCTGCTTTTGTGCGTGGTGCTGCCTGTGGGACCACCGAACAACGAGTGCAACAGCATCGTGGTAGGGGTAGTCGGGAACACGGTGACGTGTCGATGAACGACGATGAGACATGAAAATGGCAACGACAGGATACACAAAATAAACTAGTGGCATATCAAGAAAGTTCATTTTTTAATGGCATTTAAGAAAAAAAATATAAGTTCCAGTTACAAATAAGTTCTCTAGTTGAAAAAAACATTCATTTTTGTCATAGAAAAACAACTCAGCCAACTCTCGTCCTCTTATCCCCACCATCACACAAACTCGAATCCCAAGAGCGGCGCAACAAGGATGACGGAGGTGACTGGCTCGTTCTCCCGCGGCTAGCGCACGGCAGCAAGCGCAGCTGGAACCCTCGTCATCCTTCTCCGGCTTCGACCAAAGGTGAGAGCTGAGATCTCCTCCCCAATCCCCGAATCCTTCTTCCGCTTTTAGTTGAAATTTTAGGCTGGATGTAGTGGGGATTTGCTGATCCGCGCGAGGGCGGGTCTGGATGGGGATGAAGAGATTTATTCTCAATCGAGGATGAGGATGGGGGTGTGATAGGGATGGAAATTTTTCATCACTCGAAAATTGCTGGCCGCGACGAATACTGGGCAATTTTACCTGGCAACTTTAGGGGTGATGCTCTCGGAGGAGAGGGGAGGGGGATTATTTCTTCTTTCCTCGGAGGGATCTTCGAAGGAACCTGTATTTGTTGACCGCAGCGTGAATTGAATGCTTCGAGTATGCAAATCTTATGCAGCCACACCATGAAGAGCATTGGTGCAAGCGAGTCCGCATCAGCACCATCCACATGCCCAGTCTGCCAAGCCACCATGGATGCGGATCAGCTGACGTAATGGGTTTTACTACAAGCGTGCAGTATGGGTGTATGTACCGTCCACCACATCCTACGGTTCTCCTGCCACATCTTCTTCTTCTTCTCCAATCTCGTCCTCACAATTGGTTGAGCAACAATAAGCTTCTATCTATATCTCGGTGATTGGTTGCCTCGGCGATGGAAGATGACGAGGATCATTGGACTTGATGGAGGTCGCGGTTGAGGAGATGGATCAAGGCTAAGGACATGCTAAAACCAAGCAAGTGTTGGTTTGGTGTAGATGTAGGCTTGAGTCCATAGGAAACACCGGACTATCAAGGGGGATCGAGTCGTTTCTCTTAGGTCACACTAGTGGTAGAGGTATGTGGATGCTCTTTGGGTCTCTCAGGCACTAGGGTGGACAAACAGGAGTGGAGGAACCAAGGTTGATGAAGTTGGAAGCAAGAATCAAGAGAAGATTAAGTTTCAGCTTCAGCAATAGGGACCGTACGTTACAGTCAAAGAGACCGTATTGTACAACCCCTAAAAGGAAATCTGGACAGAGAAGGATATGTTCTGGACAGAAAGAAAATGGAGATCGTATGATACAGTCAAAGAGACCGTATGGTACAGCCCCTACAAGGAATCTGGACAGAGAAGGACATGTTCTGGATAGAAGGAAAAATGGAGACCGTACCATGTGAAATGGAGACCGTACCATGAGACCGTATGGTACTATCCACACGAGGAATCTGGACAGAGAAGGATGTGTTCTGGATAGAAGAAAAATGGAGACCGTACCATGAGACTGTATGGTACTATCTTTGTACAACGGATAGTTTATGATTGGAGAAAGAGACCGTACTATAAGAGATGGAGACTGTACCATGAGAAATGGAGACTGTACCATGGATCGTATGATACAGTGCTCATATTGACAGACCACTTTGGCAATGGCTAGTTTATGGGTGGAGGCCTATAAATAGTTGGTTGCTTGGCCCTTTGGGATGTCTTTGGCCATTGTTACCAGTAGGAAAACACAAGGAAAGACAAGAGGATGCAAGAGGACACTTGGGAGAATATTTGGAGAGGAGATCTTAGTGCTTGAGAGGGTTGAGAGCATCCATACACCTCTAGGACTAGTGTGGTCATAGGGAGGCGGTCTTGGTTTGTTACCCTTGGTCTATGGCAAGGCCTAGACCGGTTAGGCGTTGGTGATGAGCTTACGAAGGAGATTGTGGAAGCCATCACATGTTTGTACACGGTCTTAGAACTTCCCATGCGAAAGAAGCATCACTAGTGGAGCGCCCTTTGGAACGCATCACGTGCGGATCCTTACCCTCGGAAGAGTACCTGGAGATGCCGGCGGGACGTGCCTGCGACTTCTACTTAAGGAGCGGTGGATGGTTCCATGGAAGAGAGCATTGCCTTTTGTGCGGCGGGGTGAAGCCCGTGTCTTCACTTGGAGGGTGAAGCGTGCTCTTAGGAACATCACCGGCTCGAGGAATGGAGTGTGCTCTATAGGGGATCGCCATCGAGCGGAGGGACGGGGTCGAGACTCCGGCGGGAGTGACCCAACGTGGACTAAGGGGAGGCGCCATCCTCCCGATACCACGGGAAAAATCGATGAGCAATCTCTTACTCTTACTCTCTACTACTTGCATTTGTTGTCTTGTTTATCCTATATGCTTGTAGTAGATATTGTGCTTATCTCATATGATTGCTTAGCGATTGTTTCCGTGCTAGCTCCTCGTTATATCTAGTGATACATGCTTTCCTTATATATGCTTGTACATACTTGTGATAGCTCACACTTGCTTGATATCATATAGTGATCTAGTTATGCTTATGTTGTATCTACCTTGTTATTATGATCACTAGCTTGAGCTTTCTCTTGTGTACTTATACATGATGGTTTGTTTGTCTATCTTATCATATACACTAGCATGTATAGAACTTGTTGAGCTTCCCTATGTGTGTTCCTTATATGCATGCTGGATTGATTGATTGCCTCTATCTTATATACTAGCATGTGTAGGACTTGTTGAGCTTATTGTCATATGCTAGGTTGTTCTTATGTACTCATGTATGCTTTGCCCCGAGCATGTACAAGTCCTAGCACATGGTTATCCTTGCTTGCTCACTCACTCTAGTGCACATGTATTATCTTATTATGTATCTTTTACTTATGCAATTAGATTAAGTAGCTATAAATGCAAAAAATATTAGTTCATGGTGTGCCCGATTCACCCTCCCTCGGTCACACGGTCCTTACAGCCGTCCATGGGGACGCCGTCTCCGGCTGCAGCCGCGTCGTCTCGTCGTCATGGCACTCGTGGCGCGCATCCCACGGTGCTCCTGCATCTGGCATCGCCGCGCACGCAAGCGATGAGATTTCAAGCCGTAGGCGCCTCTTCTCGAGCACATAGCCGCCGAGAACAACAGCACGTCGGCAAAGCTTCGATTTTCGGTGGACCTCGTGGAGCAGCATGCCTCTTGCCTTTTTCTTTCTTCCCAAATCCGCGATTCCAAATCTTGTATTAAAACAAATCAATTCCTACACCAGATTGAACACCTATCGATTTCGTTTTGCTCGTACCTTCAACATGACAACTGATCGTAGGAGACTGAATCGCTTGAGAGAATAGAGAGCTTATGTGCGATAGACAGACAATAAGCAGGCAAGAGATACGCGAAGCGTGAGCCGTCCGATGCAACCGACGGTGGATACGGCCCTACTGCACGTGCTTGCAGTAAAACGCCGCAAGTCATCCGATCCTGGTCCAGCCACCACATGTCAGTTCACGCACCTCCTGTGTGGAGGTTGGCATGGACATGTGCTTCTAGCGGTGCGCTGCATTTGTATGTGTTGCTGCTTGTGAGACCACCAAACGACGAGTGCAACGACATCGGGGCAAGGACAGTCGGAAAACGGTGGCATGCCGACGAACGACGACAAGGCACGAAAATGGCAGTGAAGGGATACAAAAACTAAACTAGTGGTATATAAAGGAAGTTTAATTTTTTTAATGGCATTTACTGGAAAAGAAAATATAAGTTTTCTGTTACAAATAAGTTCTGTCGTTAAAAAAGTATTCATTTTGGTTATAGGAAACAACGCAGCCAACTCTCCTTCCCTAACCCCACTCAAATCCCTGGAGCGGCGCAACAAGGACAATAGATCCAGTCACCTAGCAGTGGCTCGTTCTACTGTAGCCAGCACACAGCAGCTCGTTCTTGTCATCTTGTGTAGCCACAGCACACGACAGCTCGTTCTTGTGTAGCCAGCACACGACACCCTCTTCCTCCTTCTCCAGCTTCGACGTAAGTTGAGAGCTGAGCTCTCTTCCCCCAACCTCTAATCCTTCTTCCCTTTTTAGTTGACATTTTAGGTTGTATGTAGCGGGGATGGGTTGTTCCCTGTGCGTAGGATGGGGACGAAGAGATTTCTTCTCAATCGGGGATGAGAATGGGGAGAGGGATTTTCAACAGTTGAATATGGCCGGCGGTTGTTCCTGATGACCTTGGGAGCGGAGCTCTCGGAGAGGGGAGGGGAATCTCTTCGGAGGAGTCTGCCGTTGTTGATCGCGACATGAATTAGATGCTTCGAGTATGCAAATCTTATG
The DNA here is from genome assembly GCA_007726485.1 of Eragrostis curvula. NCBI lineage: Eukaryota > Viridiplantae > Streptophyta > Magnoliopsida > Poales > Poaceae > Eragrostis > Eragrostis curvula. The sequence goes on from CM017442.1 coordinate 10,642,553, forward strand.
GCAGTTGCACCGTGACGAGCATGGCAGTGGCGAGTCCACATTTGCACCATGCACAGTCAATCCAATTGCCCAGTCGGCCAAGCCACCACACGTCAGTTGTGCATTCTCGCCCCGCGTTTGTTGCATCTCGCAAGATCAGTTCACGCGGCTATTGCGTTGAGGTTAGACTGACTCCAACAAGGATGCTCAATCTTTCGAAGCAAATCAACCATTGCCTACTGTCTACAGTAGTTTGCAAATCCTTCCAATTTCCTCATCTCCAACAGAGAACTTGCATCCTGGCGTGGCATCCCACCGGCTCCGCCTCAGCTCGGCCCTGCGCGCGCCGTCACACTCTGCCTCACCCCGGACCCGCGCCGTCGCGCCGTCACACTCCGCCTCACCCCGGACCCGCCCCGCCGTGCGCGGCCAGGGCCACTCGTACACAGGAATCTTCTCCTCGCCTTGGATGGCGGGCGCGCCGCGCTCGCCCGCGCCGCGCTCGCCCGCGCCGCGCGCCCTCTGCGCACCAGCGTCGCGGCTGCCACCACGGAGGCCGAATCGAGCTCGCCGCCACTAGCCCCGAATCCCAACACCAGCCACAAATCGAGCTCAACGCCAGCCGCAAATCAAGTTGCAACGAATCAGCGCACAAATTGCAACAGAGCAGCACAACTCAGGCCTCACCCCGGCACCGCACCGCCGCGGCCAGCTTCCCCATGCGCGCCGCGCCGCGCCCAGCCCCGCTCCGCGCTTCGCCACACGCGCCACGCCACGCCCCGCCCCGCCCCGCCCCGCTTACCGCGCCGCACAGTGCGCCACGCCCCGCGCTTCGCGCTCCGCGGCGCACGCCCCGCCTGGCCTGACGCGCCGCACCCCGCGCCGCGCCCAGCCCCGCTCCGCGCTCTGTCACGCGCGCCGCGCCGCGCTCCGCCGCGGACGCCACGCCGCGGTCTCCCCGCCCCGCCCGCCTCACCGCATTACGCGCCGCGCTCCGCCGCGCCCTGCGATGAATCGAAAGAACTCAAAAGAAAACATGACAAAAATCGAAAGAAATTGCAATCCCAAAGATGGCTGCATGTTGGCTTGGAAGGGAAGAGACGAGAGCTGCTCTGTTTATCGATTACCGTCCGAATCGGGGTGTAACAGAAATGAACTGAGCCCGCGCCCCGCTCGCCGCCGCTGCAGCCCGTGCCGCGCTCGCCCTGCGCGCCCGCGCCCGCGTCCCTGCTCCGCCGTCGCGTGCCTGGGTCGAGCGCGAGGAGCGCTGGTCGTCCGGCGCCGCGTCCCCTGCTCCGCCGCGACGCCCCGAGCCTAGCCCGCACCGCGTCCCCTGCTTCGCCGCCACACCCTGAGCCTAGCCCGCGCTGCGCTCGGCGTCGCCGCGCCCCGTGCCGCGCTCCGCGTCGCCAACCCACGTGCCCACGCGGATGCATCGAGGAGAGAGAAGCTGCAACTTTGAATCACCTTTCTCCTCCGTAGGCAAAGTGCCTGTTTGTTTGCATACTCTGTTGGAGAAGAAATTTATAATGCACAGTAGCAAAAGATATGCATATATGGCATTTGCATGACCTGTTGGAGTCAGTGTTAGGGTGGGCGGTTGTTTCTCGTGCATTGCATTTGTACGCGGTGCTGCCTGTGGGACCATCGAGTGACGAGTGCAACAGCATCGAGGCCGGGGCAGCCGGAACGCGGTGGCACGGTGACGAACGACAAGGAGACACAAAACTGGCAATGATGGGATATGAAAATTAAACTAGTGGCATATAAAGGAAGTTAATTTTTTCAGTGGCGTTTAGGGAAAAATATAACTCCCGGTTACAAATAAGAATTTCTCTCGTTAAAAAAGTATATTCATTTTGTTACATGAAACAAGGCAGACTGGCTCTCCTCCTCCCACCCCGCCGTCACACAAACTCAGATCCCAGGAACGGCGGAGCAAGGACGGCGGAGCCGGTCACCTAGCAGTGGCTCGGTCTCGTGCGGCCAGCGCACGGCAGCAAGCGCGGCCGGAACCCTCTTCCTTCTTCTCCAGCTTCGACTGAAGGTGAGAGCTGAGCTCTCCTCCCCAATCCTCTAATCCTTCTTCCCCTTTTAGTTGACATTTAGGCGGGATGTAGCGGGGATGGGTTGATCCCTGCGCAGGGGCGGGGACGGGGAGATTTCTTCTCAATCAGGAATGAAGATGGGGATGCGATGGGAAGGGGAATTTTCATCGTTCGAAAATGGCTGGCAGCGACGACGACAATGCAGGGCAGCTGTTCCTGGCGACCTTGGGGGCGGAGCTCTCGGAGGAGAGGGGAGGGGGATCTCTCCTCCACTCCGCCTCTGAATAAATTGATGTTAAGTGCTGCGACTTATCTTGCACTTTTCTTGTTGAGTAATCAGTGTTTCTGAGTATATTGAAGCATCAGGTGTCCTGAGGAATTTTGTCTGGCTAAAGCCAATGTTATACCATAGGGCCTCACAGTATGACTGCATCTTATCTTCACACTTTGCATTGCAGACTTTTCCTAGGGTTGCAATTTCCTCTTCAGATGATATTCATAGAGTTTTCTACGAACGATGGTCTAATATGATCCATGTCCTGTACTTTGTTTTACAGATGGATTCTCTTGAAAGGGAGGAAGATTATCAGGTAGATATATTTGTCCACACATTATGTTCAATTGATCGGGTATGCGCTTACCATCATGGATACCAATCTTGTGCCACATTGCTTTTTGTGCAGATGGATCTCATTGAAATCAAGGATGATGAAGAGCCTGCTGTGGATATGCTTGTTGACCAACCTCGTTTTCTGGAACCTTTATGTCCAGAGGAGGTCAATGAAGACACACGGGTATACCCTCGTGTAGGGGAAGAGTACCAGGTCGAAGTTCCGGTTCTATTAACTGAAGAAGAACGTTTGGAACTAAGGTCATCTCCAGCTTATGACAGCACAAAGTTTGGTTTCGAGTACCCTGTGGGAGTGGGATTGGCTATTTCAGTCACATGGACCCAGAATACGAGCCATCATATGAAAGAAAAGCAAAAGGGGTTTTCAGGACGCAGTTCTTGTCAAGATGAAGGTGCCATCCACAGCGGTGGGAATGTTTCAGGAAATATATATCAGCACAGCATTTGTTCGGAGTGTCTAGTTTGTAAAGCTGAAGATGTTGAGCAAGGTGAGAAACTACCAGGATCTGCTGGACAAGATATTCACTGCTTACAAGAAAACAAGCTTTTAGTTTGTTCTTGTGCCAAGAGGGAATCCAATGATTTTATTCCATTGCCTGGGATGCCAAAATTCTCCTGGACTGATGAAGAGGCACAGACTTTTCTTCTTGGTCTCTACATTTTTGGCAAAAATCTTGTTCAAGTGACAAAATTTACAGAAAGTAAGACAATGGGAGAAGTTCTATCGTACTACTATGGAGAATTTTTCAAGTCTGATGCATACAGACGTTGGGCTGCTTGTAGAAAAGCAAGAAGCAGGAGATGTATACTTGGGTTGCGTATATTTTCTGGTCCAAGGCAGCAGGAATTGTTGTCACGTTTGCTTGCTGGTGTACCAAGGGAAGTTGAAGCTCCTTTACTGGAGGTATGCCGTCTTTTCTTTTCCTCCTTTTTTTCCTTCTTTTTTTGGAAGCAGTATCATTTTTTTTCCAATTAATTGGATAACTCTCATCTATTCATTATCTAATGTCTTAATGACACTTCGAGCAGAGTTTTCATCAGCATTTCAACAGTATTTATTTGCTTTCGTGTAGCATATAATTAAATTATGGGTACAGATAAGTGATATTTGTTAAGTCCACTGTCTATGAAGTTGAACTACTTGTTTCTGATTTTGAAAAGACGTGTGCCATTGTTCTGGCATATGGTATCTTAACGTTCTGCTCTAAGAAGCCTCTGAATTTTCATCTAGCATGCCATTGCACTGATATGATTTCATCAGTTTTCTCTAGAGGATGACATTTGTATATGGTCTTCTGCAGGTCTTTAAACAATTCAATGATGGAACAACTACTTTTGAGCATTTTATTTTGACACTAAGGTCCACAGTTGGTGCTCAAGTTCTTGTAGAAGCAGTTGGAATTGGCAAGGGAAAATATGACTTGACTGGATTTGCATTAGATCCTAGCAGAAATCATGGTATCTTGACCCGCCCAGAAATTCCCATTGGCAAGGCTTGCTCAAAGCTTTCATCTGGAGATATCATAAAGTTTCTGACTGGTGATTTCAGACTAAGCAAGGCAAGATCCAATGATCTATTCTGGGAGGCCGTCTGGCCTCGCTTGCTTGCAAAAGGCTGGCACTCAGAGCAGCCTAATGGAAAGCACGCTATAGTGTTTCTCATTCCAGGTGTAAGGAAGTTTTCTAAAAAGAGACTTGTCAGGGGAAATCATTATTTTGATTCTGTTAGTGATGTCTTGAGCAAGGTTGCATCTGAACCAAAGCTGCTTGAGTGTGGAGTTGTGGGTGGTAATAACGAAAGTGATGTTAAGTTTGGAAATGGATGGATCCAGGATTCTGAACCTGACAAAAACACATTTCCTGACAAGAAACCTCCTTGCTCTAGCCGATCCAGTGAGCCTGGGTGTTCCCCAGAGCTAATGAAATTTACTGTTGTGGATACTAGTCTTGTTCAAGGGGAAGAACCTTTTAAGGTGAGGTCTCTAAGAAACCTACCAACGGATTCGAGTCATGGTTACATGTCCTCGCCACATTCAGGAGATTCAGAGAGTGACAGCTCAGAGGAGGAATCAGATTCTGATGATAGCTCTCCGCCTTATGAGCATATACATGTTGATCGCAGCACAACTGATGTAAAGTATGTTAACGAAGAGAAAAGGCACAAGCCCCCGACAACTGATAAGATGGATCCTAATGCACTTCAGAATTCTGTTTTTTCAGGCACATCAGCATTGATCAATGGTCATGTTTCATTTGATCAAGGTCGTAGCACAATGAATAACGTTTGCTCCTCAGCTACAACTATTCCTCCTGTTGATGTTCAAAGGGTTCATGCTACTACTACTTCCCCTGAAATAAGCTTTCAGTTTGATCAAAGGATAAATGCGGAGTCCCAAGTTTTCCTGGCACCTTTGTCAAAGAGAAGAAGGTTAGTTTCCTGTAAGACTGAAAAGGCTGCTGCCAATAAAAACCATTACTGGAAGCAAGCTGACAAGCCACTGCAACCTGATGTGTCAGCAAATGAAGCAAGTGGAGGGGCTAACACTTTTGTATGGAGCACAATTCCAAGCTCAACTAATATAAACTTCAATGTGAACAACAAGCCTCGCGATGTGCCCCCTAATGATGAAACAATGGTTTACAGAGAGAAACGCCAAAACAAGCATGTCATTGATCTGAATGTCCCACAAATGCCTTCTGATTATGAATCAGCTGCGAGCTACAGTGTTCCTCCGTCTGACAAGAGCACCCAAACCATGGACAGGCCTCTACGTTCTTCAGAAACCGAGGAGATGGCTGACCGCCTTCCAGACATGGATGCCTCAAGAAGGCATAGTAGCAGAAGCCGTCCACCAACAGCCCGAGCTTTAGAAGCTGTTGCATGTGGTTTTCTAGGGACCAAACAGAAGGGCAGGGAAGCAAATTTTCCATCTTCAAGCAGGAGCAGCAGACCTGTTAGGCGACCACGACGATCAGCTGATGTCACACTGCCATTTTCATCTGATGGCGAAGGAAGTACTTCTCACTTTACTGATCCACTCATGGATGCCAATGAATGGCGCATGAGTAATCCTCCATACCAAGTGGTAAACAGCAGCCACTCAAACAAATCCACTGATAAAATGAGCCCTGACTTGTTTGGGGCAGACAAGCCTACTGATAAAGGAGCTCATGAATTATTTGGCATACCTTAGATTTCATGAAAATGAATAAGGTGTACCCATATCAGCAATATCTTGGATTATTGCAAGGATTGGCCATTGGTGAAAGAGAATAAGGTGATCTTATGGTCAGAATGCAACGTTGCTGGAAGTGTTGGGTACTACTTGTTCAAACATTGCTTTGTGATTGAGAAACGAATGGATGAGGCCTATACAGTTCAGTCTTCAATTTCACCTACAGTTTTGTGCATGTCTATTGCCTAAATCTTCGATTTTGATATTTATCAAGAACAGATTACCTCTGAACTGCAAAGATGTGATGGATTGCATCACCGCTTTCTCAAGTGGCTTATGAAGTCTTTTATGATAGCATCATGCGCTTCCTATGATGAAGCATTTTCCTTTTTCTTTGAGGTTTCCAGATAAAACTTTACCTGGAGTTATACTCAGTACTTTTTTATTACATGTACTATGTGGGGTACCTGAACAAGTGTAACAGTGTGCCGATACAAGAAACATACCTGAACTAAATGTGGAGCTCTACCTGTGAAGCCAAGTTGCATGTGTTTTAAGTATACTTGTAAAAATCTTTATGTTAAGTTAGGTCATTCTTTCATCTTTGACCTACGTTTGGGGTATGTTGCAAGACACATCTTTGGGTGGGTCACCTTTTGGTTTACTCGTCATGCCTTGGACTGGCTCCTATATTCTACAGCACAGTTACTCGTTTCGGGCACCTGCTCATGAATACTTTCAAAGTAAAAAGTTAATTACCAGTGTTGATCATATACTATTTCTGTTTACTTAAGAACAACAGCAGGAAAAAAGAAGCAACATAAACAAATTTCAACACCAACATTAATATTTTTTTATAGGAACAGCAACATTAATTACACGCCACAATTAAGTTGCAACAAGAGTACTGTAATTTCTCAAGACAGCAAATAATTCAAGTAATGAAGTGCTATCTCAACAACATATCAATACTTGATGGTCCAAAGAATAGTTGGGCACCCATGTTTTCACCTGCTTTTAGGTGACTGAATCAATGGAAATTGGCAAATTCAGAGACAAAATTGCTATGGAAATTCTACTGCAAAACTAGTCTTCTGGCTTCGGAACGCATTTACTAGTGCAGGTGTCAGTCAACTTCTGCTCTCATCACTGGATCTGTACATGGTACAGAGTCGAGATAGTAGGTAACATGACCCCTCCCTCCATGCCCTTCTCAGCTGTTCATGGCTCGTGTCAAACTCCGATGTGTCTGCAAGGATCACATCCTTGAGGGCACCCATTGCACGTCTTGTTACATGGGAAGTGAGGGCATCTTTTGCAAATTTCCCTTGGTCGCGTCGTTCCGCGCCAAACCTGATTCAAACATCTTCCTGAACAAGGATAGATAGCGATTGAAAAAACAAGTGTTCCAGTGCTCTCGATGGACCTCATGTACTTGGGCGCATTGTTCTCAATTATCAGAGCATCCTACTGGCTCTGTTTGTTTCCGCTTATCTGGAACTCGCTTATCTGAAAAGCAGGCTTTTCTGATAAGCCGCTGTCTGGAGAATCTGCTGTCTAAATAAGCTGGGTGTTTGGCAATCCTGATTATTTTCGCTTGATTGTCTGTCTGGGTGCTAAAATGACCGAAATGCCCCTGAGACTGATAATAGCTTTTTTTTTGTTCTGATTGGGAGGAGAAGCTGATATTTAAAGTATATTTGAGTTTGTTAAATACTAATTATATTAAAATATGGTTTAGTACACGTGAAGTTCACAAATTCATAGCTTTAAGTATGAATTAGCTACATATGAACAATTCATCATACAATAATTACGTAGCTGACTGTTAAAAGAACATCAGAACTGGCTACATTGTATGCTACGGAGTATTTCTATACGAATGGCTTTCATACATTTTCATCAAGTTGCCACGGAGTTCTTCTATACGAACTGGCTACATAAACATTTTCTAGATGGCCACTTTATGTCTGCTGCACAATCCTGATTGACAGTTCATCAAATTGCTTGAAGAGCATCCCAATCTGCGGATGTCAAAAGCTAGCGTTACACACGAAAGCAACAATCTATACATGCAGTCACCGGAAGTGCTCGAGCAGATGACGCGATCTAACCTGAGCATCCCAATGTTTGAGCTCCTTGTAGGGGCCATGTACGAGCAGATGACGAGACGGGAAGGCGGCGTCAGGGCTTCGGGCAGGGTTACGGCAGAGGAAGTTGGCGTGGTCAATCTGGTCGACGGGGAGGCGGCGTGGGGGCGGAGGCGGCCGGCGTCGAGGCACAGGCTGCGGAGATCGACTTGCGGGGAGGCGGGGCAAGGCAGCGGCGTCGGGGATGCGCGCGACGGCGACTGGGCGGCGGCGGCAGGTGAGGCGGGGCGTCGGGAGCAGGCAGGGAGCGAGGGTAGGAGAGGGAAAAAAGGCCGCTTCTGCGGTACGCGGAGTCGAGGCCGCGTTGGAGAAAATCGCGTTGAGCGTGTGAATCTCGCTTCCCCGGTAATCGGCTTGGCTGGTAAGTGAGAAAGAATCGCGCCGTTTGGGCCCGATTCTTGCTTATTTTCATCGGTAAGCCGCTTATAAGCGGAAACAAACAGGGCCTACAGCTCTCGTCCATGCTTGGTCCAAAAGTTGAGAAGGGCTCTCGGTACATACAAATGCAACCTCAAGCACTCTCCACATGGCCTCTGAACAGCATGGCCCTTTTATGTCAGGGTCCACAATCTCTTTGATCTTGTACTCCCTTATGTAAGGTTTTGCCTGTATGACATATATCGAGTTAAGATTGGATATGCAAACATTTTGGATTCCTCCTGAAGCCGAAATATATCATTTTTTTGAAAGAACAACTATGATGGTTATCGAGAAAATATTTTGCCAACCACGAGAAACAAATCTGTAATTGACTATTTTAATTCCTATAAGTGCTGTGTTACGGTTCTCAGACTGAACTAAGATGGGATAAAGTAGTGCAATCTTCCAAACAACAGAAGTAAAATTTAGCTTCCAAACGAAAGAAGTGTTGTTAAGATCAATGAATGTTCGGGTGCAGTCAGAACTTACCCACTCAACTAAGCTCCATTCATCATGAGGCCGTTGCACATCAAGACGTTCTCATCCGGTTACAGTTTCTAACAGAACTACTCCAACACTGAAACCAACCCTTCTCCTTGATACACCTGAGTGGAATAGTATCTAAAAGAAAAGAAAATATCATAATGCACGATGAAAGTTTTCACACATGATGTTTTGGCATGCCAACAGACATAATATTGTGGAACTGGCATATAATACAATGTGTGGAATGGTGGTTGAATTCTAAAGGACTTTTTTTGGACAAGATAATATTTTTCAGGAGATATATGCAACAGCTTCTCATATTTTGAAAGTGTTTATTAATAAAATTGCAGGAACTGCTACAGTACATCACAATAATGTTCTCCTGGATACTGCCATTGTTATACCAACACAGACATTATTGGGATGTACTATATGATCTTCAAACACTGTTACCAAAGTGAAAGCGATGCAAAAACTTGCTCAGGGTCCAAATATCCAGTAGTTCCTCACCCATTGATGCATTACTGTCACCTTCTTGAGGTGCATACTCAGGGGTACATGAAAATGAGAAGGAAAAAAAAAACAGAACCACGCTCATCAATTGAATAGCAAAGGTATGTGCAAAGGTTGAAAGGTATGGCGAGTTAATACTTGTGATACACCTTTCCAATTCATCCTAAAGCGTTTAATGTCCCAGTTTCCTATGGAGATAGCCCTTTCCGAACCGACGGTTATGGTATCTTGCAATATATACTGCCAAAATAAGAATAATTTCCATAGGTAAGATACCATGTGAAATGCTTAACAAATATGGTTAAAGATGCTGGAACATATTTCTTCAGAAGTCAGATAAAGAATTTCAATATCAAGTGCAAAGCAAGATGGATAAATAGTTAGCCAAAAAAGGATCCTCCGTTCATATTTGTTACAAAATTCTCAGATACTATGTGATAAACAATATTTTATTTTTAATATTATGGCATATATTCATTTAAAATGAAAGTATTTGGAAATATAATTCAAAAGCAACTTGTTTCACTTTGCCATGCCTCGGCTCTGTGGAGTTGAGGAGAATAACCAAAGATCCTTATTTTTCATCTCTTTTGTCTCCTTACCAAGGTAATGTGAGCAAACAACATATGAATGGGCTGTCAAAAATGAATATTACAGCAACATCAGTCATTTGTTACCTTCAAGTGAATGTGATTCGATTAAGTAATTATACAACAGTGCAGTAATAAACAAAAAGGGATTCAAATGAATGTACATAAATATGCACCACAATATCATTACCTAGCTAGAATCGAAAGGACTAGAATGAGTGTTATCAGAGGTTTTGTTAATGCCCTCCACAGCTTAGGAGTTCATCGTTTTGAATAGATCCTTCAGAAAGAAATACCATAAGAGACAAAAACAAACATCTGGACAAGGGAAAATAAACACATCACGGAGAATTGAGTTTGACCGACCTTCTTGAAAAGTGACAAATTGAGAAACATCAAAATTATATGATTTGATGAAGAAGAACATTAAGTGTCATTTTAGAAGCATATTTTGAGACATAGCTGCAGTAACTTTAATGTCAAACGAGATGATAAATTCTCGGCATACTTCTTTCTTGGATTTGGAATTACAAATAAACAACCACGGGACACTGGTTACCATCTAAACAGAGGAAAACAACGCATGCCATGGGACCAGATTCTTGGCTGTTGAAGTACTGAGATCTTCACATATATCTCGGCATAATAGTTCCATAAACAATATATTGGTATTACTTGAAGGTCAAATTTAGGACCATCATAGAAGAGTTTTGGATAATTCATCTCTCCAAAAAAACAAGTTCAGATTTTATTTTAAAAATAAAACCCTACTATTAATTACTACATCATCTTCCCAACATATTCCAACAGTATGCTGCAACCCACAAATACTTTTACATGACAGCAATAATGGAATCTCATGCACAAATTTGAAACAAAACAGCAAGCACTGACCTATGCAGCAGTGCATAAGAGATTAAGAAACTATCAGAACATAATGTTTAATCAGTAAGATAAACAATATCAGCAGAGTGCAATATAAATTGCAATTCAGAAAATAACTTCCGAATCTCACACAATGTCATGAAATAGCTACACCAGTTGATGAAAGATGCATTAATATTACTGTCAAGTTTAGGAAATATAATGGGGATCCTAGACAACCAATTTACTCGCGTATTAGTATATCGCAATCTTGATTTACCTGTGTCCCAAAAAGATGAGAATTTTACGAAATAAGTCACCACTCACCATACACAAAGGTAAGCCACATGTCTGAAGCAAAATTTTGAAAGCAGAATACTACCATCGATACCGCAATCAAGAAGAGGCATCCACAGAAGTACAGTTTAGCATTCCCAGACTATCAAGCTTGTACCAGAATGAACAAGGCATGATTAGCAAATGGCAAAAGAGCTGTATAAATAACCCCCCAGAATCTTCAGTAACAGACCTGCTAAAATTTCCAAGTTTATGGCTTTATGCTAATAATTTAGGCACTTTAGCGTACATGAATTGATAGTCAATGTATTACGAGTACCCACAGCACAGCTCTGCAGAACAAAACAGATACAGGAAAACACCTATCCTGACATTTAACGTTGGTATTACTCGTTGACATAACCATCCTTGCGCCCTTCAAACCCAGGGCGCATAAGCTTCTTCTCACGCTTCTCAATCTTGCGCATCTTCTTCTGGTGTGCTCGCTCCCGGATGTTTTCCGTCCTCGTCTTCTGCTTCTCCTGCCTCTGCTTGTCCACGGTCTTCTGCCTGTCCTTCCACTGAGCAGAAGCTTTCTGCTGCCGCTTTTGATCTTTCTTCAAGCTCTCCTTAATCAATTTAGGGTCATCATGCACCTTCTCCCCAGCGGCCCGTCTTCTTGCCGTATCCCATGCAATCTTGCTTGCTTTCTCAGGATCCTTTTTCGCCTCCTGCATACGCTTTGCCTGCTCCAGCGCTTTCTTCTTGTTCTTAATTCTCCTCTTCTTCTTACGCCTTGCGTCCTTAGGGTCAACAAACACATTCGCATACATGATATCTGGCTTCTCCTCAGCCTGCTTCGACTTCTTTCCACCCTTGCCATCATCATCTTCCGCACCATCAGCACGCTTCCGCTTCTTGCCTTCGTCCTTTCCATTCTTGGCATTCTTCCCCTTTGGCTTCTTGCCCTTCTCCTTCTTGGGCTTGTTTAAGAACTCAGGCCTGGTGCACCTGTTCCCACGGAGCTCAGCAATGCGGCGGTGAAGTCTTTCCCGCAGCTCTTCGTAGGTCACCGACCGGTCCTCGGACACTGCGGCCGATGGCACGACCTGCATCCCCTCCTCATCCTCGTCTTCCCCATCTTCCTCAATCTCGTCATCCTCTTCATCACCGGAGCTTGCCTCATCTCCAGATTTCTCGCTTTCTCCTTCTGACTTCTTCTCATCTTCCTCTTCCTCCGCCGCTTGGTCGGCAACGGACTTCTTCAGGAGGTCGAGGGTGGAGGAGGGCGGCGCCGATGGATCGAGGCGGGCGCGGCGCGCCGCCTTGAGGTTGGCGCGGGACTGGGCCTTCATGGCCGCCTTGGCGGCCTTGGAGAGGCCCTGGTACCAGGGGCGGTCCTCGTCGTCGGCCTGGAGGTAGAAGCGCGGCGGAATGAGCTGCACGAGGGCATCAAAGAAAAGCGAATGCCCATGGACGCCGCCGCAATCGGCCGCAGCCAAGAGGTCGGCGGGCATGGTGGCCGCGAAAGATTCGTTGTCGGCCGCAGCGGCGGCGGCGGCGGCGGCGGCGGGCTTCCTGCCCATCGCGGCGAGGGTTTGGGGGAGGGTTTGAGTTGAGAGTGCGCGTTGGAGAAGGACTTCCTTATGACCTGGTTTTTAATTGGGCCGAGTGGGCTACGCCGATGACAATATTGTTCTAACGGAAGGCCCAGATAGCACAAACAGAAAGTCTATGGCGTGTGCGGACGTGCTCCGTCGCTAGCGCGCATCCTGCTGCGGCCCGGCCCACGGACGAGGTGGCGGAGCGCGGTGGCTGGGCGGGCGGCGCGGCAAGGCGGCGAGGGCGCCGCCGGCCGCCGGCGGTGGGGGAGGGCGGAGGGGGTTAGGGTTCCGGGGTTGTCGAGGGGGACGGGAGCCATTTATCCGTCGCCGGCCATAGGAGGCGGGTTCGGGGGCGGCGGCCGCGACCCGGCGGCGGGCGGCGGTGCGGCGAGGCAGCGGTGGCGCCGCCGGAGCCGTGGGCGGCAGGAGGGCAGTGGGCGGGGTAGGCGGCGGGGGCGACTCATCGGAGAATTTAGCGCGGCGGCGGTTGGCGGGCGGCGGCAGCGTGTGCGGGCGGCGCGGCGAGGCGGCGCGGCGCCGCCGGCCGCCTGGTGGTGGCGGCGGGCGGGGGAGGGGCTCGTGCGGCGGGCGGCGACGTCACCGGGGACGGCGACGGAGGCGCAAGGGCGGTGGCGCGGCTGGGCGGCGGCCGGCGACGGAGAGGAAGAAGAAAACCTTGAGGAGAATAACCAAAGATCTTAGTTTCGTCATTGTCTGCTTACCAACCTGACACATTGGTTCACTCAGTTACTCCGAATTTGAACTTCTTTCATTGATACATTGGTTCCAAATTTTTTTAATCCGTATAAAGGTCATAGCTTTCAACCGCAGTCGATATCTCAAACAGAGTGAACGTCTATAGGCTCCACAACAATCCGTGGTGTTATCATCCTACTAGTTCTGCTAGATGGACCGCTGTCAATTCAGCACACCTTTAAAACAAATCAAGAATCATACAAAAATAATAATCAAGAATCCTTGGAGACAATGTATGCAACAACGACGGTGATGTCGTCAACTTTCCCACCGTAGTGCGGCCGCTTGCCATCCCTGACACGCCTCGCGCTCTCCACGCTATACGGCGAGGGCGTCGACCTTCTCGACATCTTGCGCGCCACGGCGGCGATCTTGTCCGCCATGCCCTGCGGCGACAGGCCGAGCTCCGTCGTGCCGGTCCGCACCACCCACTCGAGCTCCGCGTCGAACACGTTGTCGAACAGCCCGTCCGTCCCGACCACCACGACGTCGCCCTCCGCCACGGGCATCTCGCCCACGGCAGCGTCGGCGACGCGGTCGCCGCCGCCGCCGGCGCGGAGCTGGTAGGGGGAGTTGAAGCGGTGCTGCTGCGTGCCGACCGGTGCGCCATGGCCTTGCCGCCGCGGAGCACGGCGAAGCCGCTGTCGCCGACGTACGCCCACCGGAGCGTCCCGCCGCGGAGCGAGAGCACGACGGCGGTGGACGCCCCCGTCGCGCGCGCGCGCGCCGCCTTTATGTACGCCCTCTGCAGCAGGCTGTCGGGGGTGACGACGGGCTTGGTTGCTGCTGCGCGCTGCCGCGCTTGGTGGGTGGCCGATGCCTGCTTGGCCGCCGCGAGCGCGTGCTTCATGAGCGCGCGCGCGAACGCGCCGGCGTCCACGCCCTTGTCGCGGTACCCGCCGACGCCGTCCGCCACGCCGACGAACCCGGCTTGGCGTGGCCGAAGTGCGCGTCCTCGTCGTGGTCGGGCAGGTAGTAGGACGCGAAGTCCATCCTCAGGGCGCGCGCGCCCGCGGCGCCGCCGCGCGGGGTTTCCCGGCGGAGCAGTTGTTGTCGCCGCCACCGTCCGCCGGCGGCGCTGGCACCGGCGCGTCGTCGACTTCGTCTTCTTTTTCTTCTTCTTCTTCTTTTTTCCCGGGGCTATGAGCAGGAGCGCCCACCATCTCGGCACAGGTGGCGCGCACGAGCGCATTGTCGACGGAGGCGGCGGCTCGTTCGTCGACCACGATCATGATTCGTGCCATCCTCCGCTCCGGCTGCTCCATGGTTAATTCCGTCGCGCTCATCTTGATGATCTGCTTTGCTGCCTTGGGATTTCTCTAGGACGGGCGTCAAGCGACTCCGTTGCACGGTGCTAATATACATGCGCTAAATCGATTCCGGATGGAATTAGTACCGCAGTACAGCACAATCTGGGCCGCCCCCGGGAGATCAAACCATCCCGTCCGTCCGCCCATCGTAGCGCGAAGCCACTCTCTGCCCTCATTTCAGGGTCTCGCTCGTATGGGGTGGGAGCTTGCCAGTGCAGGAGAAGAGCGGCGAGGAGGGCGCACAGAATTGCGCCGGCCGGCGCCGGCGTCAGGAGATGGAGAGGACGACCAACTGTCCGAGCTGGGCTGTTGGGGTGTGATGGGCCCGCTATTCCCTTAGTGCCCTTCAGGGTGCTTTGCCGACTTGCCTTGTTTGTCAATGGGACAATCTTCTGAATGTGTTACAACAAACTGCATAATCAGGCATCCGTAACAAATTGGGAGCCCTTGGAGCGTCAGCACATCATAACTTCTCCAGGGCTTTTCTGTGGCCAATATTACGGAACCAAAAAAAAAATGAAGATACATAAACACATTCAACAATTATACATATTGATTGAGTTACAACAAGAGTACTGTAATTTCTCAAGACAGTAAATAATTCAAGTAATGAAGTGATGCTATCTCCACAACATTATCAATGCTTTGATGGTCCAAAGAATAGTTGCGCATATCTATTTTCACCTGAGGTGACTGAATCAATGGAAATTCTACTGACAAAACTAGCCTTCAGGCTTCAGAAAGCATTTCCCAGTGCAGGTGTCAGTTGACTTCTGTTCTCATCACTGGATGGCTCTGTACAAGGTACAGACTAGAGATGGGTAACATGACAAAACTAGCCTTCTCAGCTGTTCATGGCTTGTGTCAAACTCGGATGCATCCTCAACAAGGATCACATCCTTGAGCACACCCATTGCAAGATCCCAATGCACATCTTGCTACCTTGGAAGCGATGGCATCGTTTGCAAATTTCCTGTTGTCGCATCGATTCGCGCTGAACCTGATGCAAACATCCTCCTATCCATGGATAGATAGCGATTGGAACCAAGTGTTCCAGTGCTTTCGATGGACCTCATGTACTCGGAAGCATTGTTCTCAATGATCAGAGCATCCTCCAGCTCTCTGAGGACATCTTCCATGCTTGGTCGAAAGGTTGAGAAGGGCTCAGTACATACTGATGCAACCTCAAGCACTCTCCACATGGCCTCTGAACAGTATTGCCCTTTTATGCCAGGGTCCACAATCTCTTCGATCTTGTATTCCCTTATGTAAGGTTTTGCCTGTATGACATATATCGTGTTAAGATCGGGTATGAAAACATTTTGGATTCCTCGCGGAGCCAAAATATATCATTTTCTTTCTGGAACAATCACGATGGATATCGAGAAAATATTTTGCCAACCACGAGAAAAATCTGTAATTGACTATTTGTATACATCTAAGTAATGGGTTAGAGCTCTCAGACCAATTAGTGATCCAATATCGGATAAAGTAGTGAAATCTTCTTCCAAACAACAGAAGTAAAAATTAGCTTCTATATGAAACAAGTGTTCTTAAGATCAATGAATGTTTGGTGCGCAATGAGATCTTACCCACTCAACTAAGCTCCATGCATCACGAGGCCTTTGCACATCGAGAGGTTCTCTTCCGGTTACAATTTCTAACAGAACTACTCCAAAACTGAAAACATCGCTTCTCGTTGATAAAACCTGAGTGGAATAGTATCTAAAAAAAAGGGAAACATCATACTGTCACGATGAAAGCTTCAATCATGATGTTTTGGCATGTCAACAGACTAATAGTATCGTGGAACTGGCATATAATATAAGGACTTTTTTTTCTTAGATAATATTTTATAGATTGTTCAGGAGATAAAAGGGCTTTGTTGGTGGTGTTGGTGGAAAGCTTGTCATTAGGATGTCATATATAAAAATGTCATTCAACTACATGAATCCTGTTTCAAATGCAAAAACTTACTCAGGGTCCAAATATCCAGCAGTGCCTCTCACTTCCATTGATGCATTACTGTCACCTTCTTGAGGTGCGTACTTAGAGAACCCAAAGTCGGCTACCTTACCGCACATGCTGTGATCCATAAGTATGTTGCTTGATTTAACATCTCTGTGTATGATACAACGCCCAGCAAAATTGTGAAGATGTACCAGCCCTGAACAAGCAACAAGCAATAAACTATGTAAATTTAAAAAAAAGAAAAGAAAGGAAGCATTAACGCTGTTCATATATCTACAAAGCAATAAGTTAGCATAAATAAAGTAACATGACACGACATGTCCTGAATTATACAAAAAAATATTTATTAGTTCAGTGCCGTGGTAGAAAAGAGACAAGTGGGATGTGTACATTTTCAAAAGAACATGTTATGTACCTCTAGCAGCACCGATGCAAATAGATAGTCGGGTGGGCCAATCAAGAACTTTCCTCTTTGATGCCTCACCTATAACCAAAACATTGGTTACCAATAAAAAAGGGTCTTAATAAAATTGAAAAGTGAACAAATCTTAGGGGAACTTGATACCATAGAGGCGATCCTGTAGTGAGCCATTGGACATGAACGGGTAGACCAATATTTGTTGATCCTTTTCACAGCAATAGCCAATAAGTGGAACCAAATTCTCATGCCGCACAGTAGAAAGAAGCCTTAACTGTGTCGATGATAATTGATCAGAGGACGTTTCTTGAGAAAAAAAATGATTCAATGGATGTATACTAAAAATACACCTAAAACTAACTGGAACAATTGAGCACTGATGTAAAATTTGACCAAATGATAGAATAGAGTTATTATGGAATATTGGCAAGATATAAAAATGGATAACTGAAGAAAACTTCTCAGACAAGATGCCAATATGGGCAGAACAGGTCTGTACCTCATTGTTAAACTCACGTGTTCCCTGTGTTGATGTGCTTGAACGAACCTTCACTGCAACTTCTTGTCCATGTGCTAATGTACCTCGATAAACTGCTCCAAACCCACCTTCTCCTATCAACGTTTTGAAGTTGCCCGTTGCATTCTGGATTGATTTGAGGGACAGCTGTTGTACTTCAGGGTTTGTAGTTTTATGGATGCTGCAGTCTTGGAAAATAGGGTCTGCATAGACCAGTTGAAAACAAGCATTGATTCATCTATCAAATATTTATAAGCCATGAATACACTGACGAATGAAACATTAGCTCTATTTTCTGTCTAATCATCCTCCACTGAAATCAACAGTGCAAAGGTATCTTTCTACATGCTTGTCACAGCGTATAATTATTGCCGAGCATTCTTTTCCGTCAATAAAACAAGAATAAATATATGAACATATGAGCAGGAGACATACTTGTTGTAGAAGAGCATTCTGTTTTCGAAGGACGCCTCTCACGCTTATTAAAACAAACAAAGAACAATCCTAGAGCGAAAGTACATGCCAGAGATCCACCGGCAATACCACCAATAACAATTATCCTCTGACTGGCTGCACCAGGTGGGCTTAGGTTCTCTTCTGCAGCACATCCTCCATAGCTTTTTTTTTTAATTTTCAGAAAGAAAATAGAAAAATTATGTTGCTGCTACACATGAAAAATAAGTTGAACATCTTAATAGGAATTGCACCTGAAATCCACCCCAGTGGATAAACCGTCAGGTTTTTTGTTGCTCAGAAAGGGGTTGCAATAAACTGACCTGGAAAGATGACAGTGGCTGGTCAGATATTTTAGTTAGGAGTTCACCTAATTGTAGATGTGAGAGGCCTATGACATCTTTTAGTTAGGGGTTCACATTGAACTGGATTGCAAAATCCAGAACTGCTCATGGATTTGATTCAAGCTGATCTCTCTATTATAAGGAGAAAAAATGGAACAAGACATATGCTTACAGCTTCAGCAAGTGTTTGAGAGCAGAAAAAGATGCCGGAATAGATCCAGTGAAGTTATTGTCCTGCAGATCACTGCACCCAAGGAAGTAAGATCACAACGCCAAAATCTAGCAAAGTGTGATTCACTACTGAAAACAGACAATGGAACATACAGTTCATTTAGCTCTGTTAAGTTACCAATCGCTGCGGGAATTGGCCCTTGCAAATTCTTTGAAGAAAAGTTACTGCAGAAATACCAGCTCATTAGTCATAACATTCGTCCTAGTTGAATAACTTTTTCTTCTCACCAAAAACACCAATTCAACAACTTGAAGGTTTACGAACTATAGTAATGGCATAAGAACGGGATCTTGATACACGGTGCATGAACAATAAAATCAAAACAT
Source organism: Eragrostis curvula (assembly GCA_007726485.1). Lineage (NCBI taxonomy): Eukaryota > Viridiplantae > Streptophyta > Magnoliopsida > Poales > Poaceae > Eragrostis > Eragrostis curvula. The sequence goes on from CM017442.1 coordinate 10,661,617, forward strand.
TTAATATGTGTGCGTTCCCGTAGTTATACATGTATGTTGATCACGCGTCCACAATCTGGTGGGCACTCACAGTTTAAGGATGACGAGGGAGCCGTCCTTCGATCCACAAGTGAACCCTTCCCAGCTAGACGGAGAACAGGGATCCCCATTCCACGACTTGAGCATCTGATGGCCCGGGTTCCTCTCCCATAACTCATCCTTCAGTCGCTTCGCAACGTCCGCTGCGTCAAAGTCAGCAGAAAAGGCCCCCATCACATCAGAAAAGGGCACCAAATTTAGGCGAAAACAACAGTAAGTCACGTCGCAAAAGCAATCTGCTTTGTCAACGAATTCTGGTGCACGGTTCAAACAAAAGCAGTCCGTTTTGTCAAGGAAATCCGGTGCACGGTTCAATCGACCACAGAAACCAGAGGCACTCAGGACGTGCTAATAATCAAGAACTGACAAAATGAAAATCCATTCGCGAGAAGACTCTACCTTGGGTCAGGTCGGACGGCGCGGCGGTGGCGAGGGGGAGCAGAGTTGCGTAGAGGAAGAGGAAACGGGCGGCCATACCATGCGGGCGATGGAGGGGGGCCGCCGCTGCGCTGCCGGCCGGCGGAAGGGAGGGAACGAGGGCGGAAAGGGTCAGCAGTGGGGCGGTTGGCTGGCGCGTTGTTTTGTAGCATCGCCGCTTGTCTGCTGCCGCTCGGCACGGCCGTGGACAGCGACGGCGCGCTTTCTTCTTCTGCACTGTTTCTCTGCGTCATCACCGGATATTCTTAGGCCGTGTATGCTTTCGGAGGATGAGCGCTACGGTACAGCCTTGACCAGCGTCGTCAACTGATTCCTCCTTTCTCTCGTCTTGAATTTCAAAGATAGAGGGAGGGCGATGAAGAAATTTCCAATGTTAGGCGCCGCTTAGCCTTGTATTTAAATTTGGACATAATTTTTTGTGCTAAATAATGAATGATACATAACTATTGTAACAATTGAGTAGAGCACATCTTCAAGAGTTCTCTAAAAATTGAGATTGGAAGATGCTCTACTCTCTTTGGTAATTGGATCTAAAAATAAATCCATTCAACACCAACAATGTCCATAAAATTTGCAATATCTTTGAATTCGACTATGTAGTGGATCCAACTACCAAAGAGAGTAGAGCACTCAAGACGTGCTAAGTTACCATTTACAAAGCAGAAAAGGCCCCCATTTACAAATCCGACTCGCTTAGACTCGGTTTTGGAGCTATAAAAAAATTAGGGTTGTTTCGATTACCTATTGATACCATTTTTTTTTATCTTGAACCACCAAAATTTAGTTTTTATGTTTTTTTTTGGCGTGTTTGAGATGTTGTGCTTGCCCATGTACCATGTGTCTATTGTGATGGTAAGTCCTCTGACATGGCATATGATTTTTTGTGATTTCTAATTGTTCGGCTAGAATATTCACGGTTATCATGTTATCTACGTACTAATCTTGTCAAAATTATAAACCTCGGGAGTTCTCCGTATGAGTACTCAATAGTATTTTCTAAGTCAAAGAACTCACAACAAAACTGGTTGTTTTGATCTTTAATACGAAAACTCATAAATTTCAATAAACAGTTTTAAAAACAAGTATTCTACTTAAAATTTTAATATTTGTATTAAACACATAACTAGGTAGAATGTAGTGCCAATGCTCTTAGGAATGCAAAAGGATAATGATGAAGAAAAATTGGATACAAGTAGTTGCAACTATTGCATTGATCTCCTATATATTGTGTGATAACCATGTTTAGAAAACCTGATATGAAATTAAAACGAAACAAAGATACTTCTATATATTGCATTGAACAGGATAGGCATCCTAAAAGGATGTAAAAAGGAAAGGAAAAACTAAACCTTATCCTTATTTGGGGAAATATTAATAGTCACTCGAATATTCTCTTCCCCTCTCTCTTCACCTCCCTCTCCCAAATCCGAGTGCTCCGTCTCCAGCGGAGTCAGCCCCGGCCCCTTCCTAACTCAGGTGAGTACTTGGGTAAAGTTAGGCTTTAGCGCGGTTAGGGGGTCAAGGTTTGAGGTCCTTAGAGTTCGTCGGGCTTAGAAGGGGGGAGGGGGAAGCCAGGTAGTGGTGGCGGGTTGTTGGCGAGCGCGCGAGGCGACGTCCGTAGATGATGATGGTTGAGGCAGATCGGGGCGGGGTGAGGAAGACGACGATAGCTGGAGGAGGCGACAACGAGGAGGAAGCTTCGATGTGGTAGGGTCTCGATGGAGAGCACCGCGTGCTTCGAGGCTGTGCGGCGGCACGCTAGGACGCGACGGGGAGGTGTACAACCCGAGAAAGAAGAAGATCACGACCGTACGGTTTTTGGATCTGACGGTGGAAAACTTAGGTATGGGGCAGGGATTTTTATCCGAGTGAGGAATACAACTCTAAAGTAAAAAAAAACAAGCTTTTATATTAGCGTTATACATTGCCCTATTCACGTGTCCATCTTCTGCTAATTCCATAGAATAGCTAAAATAGATGTAGAACAAGAGGCCGCAGAAGTCTAGTGTCTGGAAGAACAGGAGTTTACCATTTTTTCACGCATGGTCGCCGACGGCCTCCATTTTCTCACCCATCGCAAAAGACGCCAAGCAGAAAACCCCTAGCCTAGCCGGTAGCCCTCCTGTCGCTGGCGGTGGGTGGCTGCTCGTAACGGCACTCCACTCTGCTCCACTTTCGCTACTCCACCGCCGCCGCCGCCGCCCTCATCCGTTGCTCGCCGCGCTTCACGTACGCTCCCGCTTCAGGAGAGCGAGAGAGGCGAGCGCGAGGCTTCCAAGATTGCGCGGAGGTCGAGGATGGAGAGCAGCAGCGAGGAGGAGCTGGAGGAGGAATTCCCGGGCCACGAATGGATCACCCCGCAGTCATCCATCCGCGCCGCCTACCAGTCCCAGACCGAGAAGGTGCCGCGCTCTCCCTCATTCTTCCCACGCGACAGGACCGATTCTTGGCCCCCCTGTTTCGGCTTGCTTCTTAGGTTGTTGTCCGGCGGCCCGGGCGCCTGGCACGTTTGTGCTATACTTTTTTCTGTTTTGGATCTAGAGCTGGTATGATGCTGTTTCCGTGGGGTAATGCGGTGTCGCAAGATCAAGATATACAGAGCATTCGGCCGTAGAAATTACTCCCCCTTTTTCTCCTGTGGAATTCCGATCTGTGATTCTTGAACAGTGTTCTCATTTCTGTAACACAGCGTGATCTAACGGGACCTTGTTGTAGCAAAACTGAAATTGCAGTCTGACAGAAGCATATAGCTTCACCTTGTTACAACAAATTACAAGTAAAATGTGGCCTAACTTGAAATTACTTTAGTGGGATTGAATGGGTTGTGATGCCTGCATCTACGTGTTTTGGGACTTGAGAATGGGTTCGGCTGCCAAAACGTTTACACATATGGTGATGGTACTCAAAAACATGATTATTGTGCTTGCAGGGCATCAGGAAAATTTGCTCTGAGCTGCTGGAATTGAAGGATGCTATTGAAAACCTATGTGGGAATATGCAGTCAAAATATCTAGCTTTTCTCAGGTAATTATAGAATGGATGGCTGGCTCTCTCTGTTCTTAATATAGTAGAAAGAATTGCGTTGCTCATATTTATTTTCCAGTCTACACGTTCATTTTTGCTGTTAAATCATTTCCCAATTTTATATTTTCTCCCTTTTGGGTATGCACACAGGATATCTGAGGAGGTTGTTGAAGCAGAACAAGAATTAATTGAGCTACAGAAGCATGTGTCTGCGCAGGGTATTCTTGTGCAGGATCTAATGAGTGGTGTGTGTCGTGAGCTTGAAATTTGGCAGAAATCTACCAAGGAACAAGATGTGACAGAAAAAGATTTTCAAACTGAACTGGATGAAATTTTGTCTGATGACACACAGGACCCCAAAGTAGTTTTTCTGGATAAAATTGACGTCTTACTTGCAGAGCACAAGCTAGATGAGGCATTGCTTGCTCTGGAAGCTGAAGAGAAGAAATATTTAACTGCAGATGAACCTGGAAAAGAATCAAATGCAGAGATTTCTGCCTTTAAGGCAGCATTGTTTAAAAGGAAATCTATTCTTGAGGATCGGCTTGTTAGGTATTCTGAACAGCCATCTATATCTATTACACAGCTAAGGAAATCGTTGTCTGGTCTTATTAAGATTGGCAAAAGTTCTTTAGCCCATCAAGTACTTCTGAAAGCTTATGGTTCGCGCCTTCAGAAAAGTGTTGAAGCATTTCTTCCGACTTGTTCAGTCTACACAGAGACTTACTCTGCTACTTTATCACAGCTAGTTTTCTCAGCTATCTCAAAGGCATCAAAAGAAACTACTACACTATTTGGAGATAGCCCAATGAATACAAACCGGATTATCCAATGGGCTGAATATGAAATTGAAACTTTTGCGCGTTTGGTTAAAGAAAATTCTCCTTTGCCCGAAAGTGTTTCTGCCCTCCGCTCTGCCTGCATATGCATCCAAACTAGTCTCACTCACTGCTCTTATCTTGAATCACATGGTCTGAAATTCTCTAAGCTACTTATGGTACTATTGCGTCCTTATATTGAAGAAGTTCTTGAGCTGAATTTTAGAAGGATGAGAAGAAAGATTGTAGATTCAGCAAGGAATGATGATATTCTGCTTCTCACCCCTCAAGAAGGATCGCCGCTCTCTGGTGCAGTTGCACAAAACGTTGTGCTTACGAGTAGTGGAAAGAAGTTCATGTCTGTTGTCAATGTGAGTCCTCCTTTTACGGATTCTTATATCTTGGTATTTCTTTAAGGGAACTTGCCATAATTCAACCTATTGTCATAACATGTCTGGAACTTCAACTTCCATTCAAATTGGATTTCACAATTTGTTTCATGTGATTTGTCCTGCCAGTTCTTTTTTTTAAAAAAAAAAGAGAGGATGTACTATACCCATTGAGATATTCTTTTGAATTGAACCCCTTGCTCCTCAATGAACATTTTGGTGTTGTTATGAGTCGCTCCTTTTTTTTTAATCGGCTTTTGAAATGCTGTGGAAACTTACCTGACCACAAACAGTGACCGATTTGACGCTAGCAGTCAGCACATGCTGTACATATGCTAGTCGCTTGACACAGGCAAATGTGCGCAAGGGCGATGATTCCTTGCAAATGCATAGAAAATATAAGTGGATGTAATGGCTACTACGTTTTGCACTTGTGTGCCTATTTCTGCACTTTGAGTAGAACAATCTTTCACTGGAGTAAATGGATTGCAATACTGCACAGCTCGTTTACTTGTTTCGCAAATTACTATACTTCACCTCCTATCTGATGACATGAAGCAGCTATTTTTTTTTTTGCGACCGCTAATTTGTTATGTATGCATGTCCTTACAGGATGTTTTGGATCAGGTTACCCCTCTGACTATAGTTCATTTTGGTGGAACAATTTTGAATAAGACTCTCCAGCTTTTTGATAGATATGTAGATTCGCTGATCAAAGTCTTGCCTGGGCCTTCAGAAGATGATAATCTAGTGGAATTGAAAGAGCCAGTTGAATTTAAAGCTGAAAGTGATGCGCAACAGCTAACACTAATCGGGACGGCGTACACTGTTGCAGATGAGCTGTTGCCAGCTTCTGTGTCTAAGTTCTTTAGTATGCAAACTGAGAAGAAAGGAACTGGTGGATCAATTGAAGGTGTTGGCTCTGGCTCCATATACTCCATTGAATACAAAGAGTGGAAACGTCATCTGCAACATTCATTAGACAAACTGAGGGATCACTTCTGTCGACAGTATGTGTTGTCATTTATTTACATGGAAGGGAAGTCACGATTGGATGCTAGAATGTACTTGGGGCAGAAAAGCGATGATCTTTTGCCTTCACTGCCCTTCCAGGTAATTCTATATTTTATATTAGACGGCAAATGTCTGCATATGATCCCCTTAGAAGGTGCAACTTTTTTTTTCTTGTCCTAGTATACTGTTTTCTATGCTCATGTTAGTAGCTTCATCACGTATCACTATAAACTGCTTATCCAAAATGTAAGTCAGTTAAGTACATTAAATCATTAACACGATCTCAAAGATGATGCTTGGGCCATCAATTTCTTTAAAAATATTACATTGAGGTTTTTGGCGTGATGGATCTTGTAACAACCATCTTATATTGTCAATCTGCGTTATTGTCTTTGTATTGATGATCGGATGGTGTAACCATGCATCCTGAGCACATAGCAATAGCATTTTTTTTAATGAGTTAGCAAGCAACTATCATTAAATGAATGCATGGAAGGCTCAGCCCTCATTACAGAGATCTATGCTTGTTAAGGGAATTATGCAAATTAAATGTATCACATCACATACCTTTATTCGGGGTATTGCAAATCATGGGTGTGAAGTCTGTAACTTAAAGAGAGCATAGCACGGATGTTAGACATTATCATTCAGCTTAAAAGTGTCAGTTTGCCGTTGATTTGCCTTGCAGAGTTTGTTCTGCTGTGGAAAAACATGTGTCGAATCTAGCATTTGCTTAGGCGAATAAAATAGTTACAAACATTCTTTTATCCCTTGCCCATTCCTCTCACATTTGACTCATTTATTCTGTTATTTGAGATACAATAGTATGTCCATTGCCACTTGGTTTAGAAAATGTGATTAGCTAACACTATAACATTTGAAAACTGACTTACAAGAAGTTGTCTCATCGTTTTTCCTTCTTTTCTTGCAGGCGCTGTTTGGAAGATTGCAACAGCTAGCTAGTGTCGCAGGTGATGTTCTACTTGGAAAGGAGAAGATACAAAAGGTCTTACTCTCCAGGCTAACCGAAACGGTTGTCATGTGGCTTTCCAATGAGCAAGAATTCTGGGATGTCTTTGAGGATCAGTCCATCCAACTCCGGTCTTGGGGACTGCAGCAGGTACATTTTCTATATTGCACATACTGCTTTGAATATATGCAAAAAAACAAAATCACCAATCTTTTGCCCTTGCAGCTTATTCTTGATATGCACTTCATTGTTGAGATTGCTGTCTGTGGACGGTTTCCCCATAGGCCAGTTCAGCAGCTTGTCTCAGCAATCATAACTAGAGCAATTGCAGCGTTCTCGGCAAGGGGTGTTGATCCTCAAAGGTCTGTAATCACAATCTTTCACCAATTTGTAACAGGTCTCATGATACCTTTTAGATATCTATTTGCTGGTTCTTAATATCACACTAAATTGATTTCAGTGCTCTTCCCGCGGATGAGTGGTTTCTTGACACTGCCAAGGCTGCAATTCATAAGCTCATGTTAGGCAACTCTGGATCCGAGTCCGAGCCCGATGAACATATTGTTCTGCATGATGAGATCTCTGATTCTGAAGAGAGCATTTCGGCTTTGTCGACGACAGGGTCTGAAGATTCGTTTGCTTCTGCAAACAACGATGATCTGGAAAGCCCTGTTTACTTCACTGATCCTGAAACTTAGTTGCTCAGGCCTGCCTCCTGGATGTGCATACATGTCAGAACTCAGAACCCGGAAACGCCATTGCCGCAGAAGGAAAAAAGGAACCCAGAATTATCATCAGTAATTAAGGTCGTTATAGTACTTTGTGCCTTGTCTATTTATTTTCGTAAAATTGTTTCTTTGCCCATATACTGAATGGCGAACTTGATGGATCTTTATTAGCATCATACATGATTCAAAAGTACAAGCGTTGCGCTAACAGTAACGTGAGAGTATCACACTGCATATTCACGAGGTACAAACGAGCTCTGTTGCAAATTCAGAGTCGCGAACATCTCTCGATGTGCTTCTGCTTCGTCGCCGGCCTTAGCAGCACATGTCCAGGAGGCAGCAGCAGCAAAGCGCTGCACAGCTGCATACACAAACGCAGAGACGGCATAGTGAATTAGACAGCTGATCACTGCGCACTAGTATCGTTAATTGATAGACGTCGTGAAGCTTACCATCCTTCCCAGAAGGCCTTGTCGCCGCGGCTCTGCGTCTGGGGCGTCACCACCTGAGGCGGCGGAGGGTTCATCGCGTTGAAGTTTCCCGGGTAGCCTGGCGGCGGCACCGGGTGCACGTAGTTGGCCTGCGGCGGCGGTGGCAGCGGCTGCATCAGGAGCGCCTGCCCCGGCGGTAAGGGCTGCACGTAGTTCGCCTGCGCCGGCGGTGGCAGCGGCTGCATCACGAGCGTCTGCCCGGGCGGCAGCGACGGCGCCGTCGCCGCGTAGTCGGCCTGCGTCGCCGGCGGTGGGTACGCTGCACGCACGTCAAGGCAGCAAACAACACAAAACCAAGTGAAATCAGTGTCAGCTGTCGTCCAACGGTCCAAGCCAGTGATCACTGATCAAGCAGAAGTGACAGAATAGAGCAAAAGAAGCTGCCAGGGCCGCGAACTCACCGATCACGGGAGCATGCTGCTGCTCGTAGTAGCTCATGCTCGCGACGTCGTGCGGCCGCGCAGACGCGGTGGATCAAATGGCAGAGCTCGTGTACGTGAGGGCCAGACGACGGCGAGTGATCCGGTTCAGGCTCGGCAAAGCTTTGTTTGTGCCGGTGCGTTTATAAATAGGGAACACGCAGGGAGATACGGATCGAAACGGACAAGGGCCTCGGTTTACTTCGATGCGATTGGAAATGGGAAGAGCGCGGGAGGAGGACGGTGCCGGCGGCCGGCCGGCTGGCTGCGTCAATTCTTGGCAACGATTTGGTTGCCAAACTAGATTGTAAACAAAAACTGGCGGACTATCAGATGCAGTGCGGAGAAACATGCGGACGAGCAATCTTTTGGCCGGTACCTGGTACTTTTTTTTCCCCCTTCTCTTTCGAGTGACCTTGTATATTTCAGTTTGTGCTGCAAAATCACCTGTTGGGGCTGGCCACGTTGTGATCGATCTGAAGACAAGAATTGGGCCTCCTAGTACATTCGTGCGCTAAATGGGCTGATTAACAAGTCTCTCAATTGCGGGGCGTGATTAATGGACCTACCGGGCCATCAGTGAATTGAGAGACGAGCCCGCCACATCACAATTGCTGAGCGTTCGTCTTCCAGACGTCGAATCGCAGACTTGCTGGAAATTTAAAAACACGGCCGTTCATTCAGTCGAAGCAATCACACAACGTTCGGCTTTCACTCTTTCTTCTCTATCCAGTCCCAGAACGAGAACGGCTCGCAGCTACGCGAACATGGCGCGCGCGCATAAGTGCAGCAAGCAGTCACTTTCGCATCAGTAAAACTTGTCATCTTCACAGGGGCGGCTCTTTAAAGTCATTGCCGACAGCGGCAGACGGATAAGCTCTGAATTTCGCGTGCCGGCCTGCGCACGTCGAACTGTAGATGCTGAGTGATGGCGTTTACACGCGAACTATTAAACTGACAGGACCATGCCGTGCAATCAACTTCAGTCTCCCTGTTAAACTGATGCAGGCAGGTGGGCGTTTCGCAGGTCTCGAATACAAAACTTACACTGTACTGAAAAACAAACTAGGACGTTGATTTGAGCCTGAAGTTGGAACGAATGACGAGGCCTATACGACTATATTGCAAAATTTAATTACGTGACACTGACAAGATAGAGGATGCTATACTCACAAGATGAACACTGAGGCTAGGAAAAAGAAAGAACAACAGATCGATCAGCAGGCAGGGGCAGGCATGAACGATTACCAATCCTGCTGCTGGCTGCCGAGAATAGAATCTTTGTCCGGCGACTACGACTCGTGGCTGTCGTGTCGGGCCGCGGCGGCGTCGTCCGCGGGCGCCCACGCCGACGCGGTGAGCAGGGAGAGGTCCTTCCATCCGAGCTTGAGGCACCAGTCCTCCTCCACGAGCGTGTACCCCTTCAACGGGTGCATGCCGAGGAGCAGCCTGGCCTGCGTGGCGGGGCTTCCGGCCAGGGACACGGGCCGGAACCCGGCCCGCCGCAGCTCGTCGCTCCACCGCTCCACGCGCACCTCCCCCGTCCGCTTGGGCCCCCCGACGGCCACGATGTTCCGTATCTCCGCGCCCAGGAGCTGCCGCTCCACGGCGTGCCGCTCGGCGGCGGCGGCGGCGGCCTCTTCGGTCGCGCCGTCGCCGGCGCCGTCGCCGAGTGCGTCGAACAGCGCCGAGTAGTAGTGCAGCGCCTCGACGAAGCGGCCCAGGAAGTCGCCGCTGTGGCCGAGGTCCTGCTCCACAATGGTGATCAACTTGGGGCGCAGGGTCCGGAGCAGCCGCACCGTGCCCGCGTCCGACCCCGTCACGTCGTACAGGCAGTGGTGCATCCAGTGCACCACCGTGGTCTCGCCGTGGAGGTGGTGATCGCGCGGGCCGCCGCCGCCGCCGAGCAGGGCCGCGGCGTCCGCGACCTTGCCTTCGATGGGCCGAAACTCGAACGGGAGCCCGAGCGAGGCCGCGAAGTCGGCGAGCCGCCGCCCCGTGGCCTCGAGCACGTCGAGCGACGCGCCGAGTCCCGTGACCCGGAGCGAGCGCGGCTTGCGGCGGCGTGAGGCGAGGATGTGGAACAGCCCCGGCCACTGCAGGCCCTGCATGATGTCGAGGTCGATGACGTGGAGCCGGTCCTCGCCGCCGCCGGCGTCCAGCGCCTGCAGGATGGCCTGGTTGGCGGTGAAGTGCGCGAACTTGACGAGCGGGGACAGCGCGTTGTACGCCTGGAACGCGCCCGCCACGCGGCGGCTCTGGCACGCGCGGAGCGACGACGACGACGACGCCAGCGGGGAGTATGCGCCCAGGCAGGAGCTGAGCACGCGCGCGCAGAGGGCGTCGCCGAAGTAGGCCGCCACGCGCTCCGGGGACGAGCCGAACGGCGACGCCAGCTCCGCGATCTCCGGGAGCAGGTCCCGCGCCTCCGTCAGGTGGTCGGCGGCCACGGCCTCCGCGCACCGCAGCAGCAGCGTGAGCAGACGCAGCCCGCGCGTCTCGGCGCCCTCCTCACCCGCCGCCGCCGCCACCACCAGGCCCTGCAGCCGCTTCCCGCGCGCGCGGCGCTCCGCCTCCTCCTCTTCTCGCCCCGGGGACGCCGGCCGCTTGGCCTTCATCGCGGCCGCCGCGTCGGTGGCAGGGGGCGCGCGCGACAGGACGCTGCCCTGGAGCATCGCGTCGCGTCGTCCGGCTGGTGGATCACGCAGGCAGGCAAATAATTCCTCGTCCGTGGCAACACAACACGTCGAGTCACTGAGACTCACTCACTCGGTCATGCGTGGCATGCGAGACAGCAGCAGCCGGGTACTACTACTGATAACGCTGGCGACCCGGGGAGCGCGCGCGCGCGAAGCCGTCGCGCTCCCGCCTGCGGTGCGTGAGAGTGAGTGCGACTGAGGCTTTGGTGGAGGGGCCAGGGCCAGGGCTCGCGGCCGTCTGCGTTTGTCCGGTTGCGGGCGGATGCTGGCGCGGCCAGGCAGGGGGAATCAAAGTACACGGGCCGCGACAAGGCGACCGCTTGTCGCCGTGCCCCGTCCCGGACGGAAAAGGGCCGGTTTTTCTAAAAAAGACGTCGTCACCGTGCGCGTGCGGCCGGCGGTGCTGACGGGGGTTGGTTGGTCCGGCGCGGACTGACTGCTGTGCTGAAGCTTTGTGATGATGGGGGAGCGTCGCGGACGACAGGGCGCGGGGGCGGGAGGCCGGACAAAGGCTTCCCCTCGGATACCGGCCGTTTGGTGGGACGTTTGACGTTTCTGGTTAGGCAGGCCAGGCGGGCAGCTTTGCCGATCGGACGGGGTTGACGCTGGACGGCGGCGTGGGATACGGTCATACGGTGGCGCCGCTGCCGATCTCGTGCAAGAGGGTTGATCTGAACACTGCGACGCGACGGCGATGAGGACGGCGTCTCGGTTTTGCCAACCTGATGTCCACAAAAGAGTCGCGCGTTTTTCAGTTCACTGCTGCCTGACACATACCGAACCCCCGCTCGTGGTACTACTGATATGGGATTTCCACTGACCAATGGCTGACCCAAACAAAAAAAAGTAGGGGGACTAACCGATCGTTGCCAGTCATCCTAGAAGCAACATCGGGGACATGAGGTCGCAACCCTCGCAGGAAACAAGCTGCGAACGCATCCAGGCCTACACAACCCACGCTTTGAAGTTGATTTCTCAACATCAAATAATCAACCACTGTGAAATCTTCAAAATAAATTTCAGCAAGTCTCACGATCGAGCTTATCCACACCAAAACTAGACAAGTTGCTCCTTGAATTTGGAGCAACTCTGCATACTAGTAACTCTCTGAACTAACTTCGTTAAAGGCCGGGGTGATTCGTGTCCATCAAATTAGAATCTATGGCAATAATGAAAATGTCAACATGGTAGAAACGCATTGCTGTTACCTTTAGCGTGTTTAACGTGAATACGACCCTTGCTTCCTTATCTATTTTTGGCGCTTTAATCTCATTTTTCGTCACAAAAGGACTTCACTCTTTTGAATAATGTCTCCCATCATTCAAACGATCTTGCAAATCCATAATTAAACTTGTTGCTTCAACAACATCTTGGTCCTTCCTTTTGCAAAGCACGTGATATGTCATCGATTGTGCTTAACAAGGCTATCATAAAAACATGATGAATAAATACAAAATCAAAGGTTTGCACATAATGCACCACCTTGCTCGATTAAATATCTTGCCCCCTTTAAAGAACCAGTCAAAATCGAATCTTGTAACGAAATTCATTTTGTAGTCACACTTCTTCTTTGGTTCATCAAGTCCTCACCTTTCAGCCATGCATTGTTATGAGTTTTGTAATCAGCGTGTTTCTCAAAATTATTCAAAGCCTTTTTCCAATTGGTACAAGTAGACTTACCAATCCCACCACTCCCAAATTTAGATGGTTTTCCTGGCTCAAAGAAAAGATAATAATCCAAGCAAAATGATGCATCCATTGACACACTTTAGTCCAACCAATCGAACTTATCATACCAGGTTGTTTGAAAGGATCTTCACTCACCACTTTGAACCCCCCCCCCCCCCCCCTCTCACCCCCATATTTTTCTTCAATGCTCTGAAAGTAGAGAGAGAGAGAGAGAGAGAGAGAGAGAGAGAGAGAGAGAGAGAGAGAGAGAGAGAGAGAGAGAGAGAGAGAGAGAGAGAGAGAGAGAGGAGGGGGGCTCGAGCCCCCCATCTGCCCCGTTAGATCCACCGTCGCTATATGAAAGGCTGAGCTACCATCTCACTTTGGTAAAGAACTTTTTCTATTAAGTGCTTGTAATCTTTCAAATGACAACACAACGTGCACAATCAAGTAAAGATGGATGGTAATACACTGTAGCGTTGAGTTCTAATCGTTCCCAGAGTTGCATCCAAAGGACTTATGGAGCAGTCATGAGATGACATTATATGACTTTGACATTGAAACGAGGATATGTATTACCATGAATGTAGTTCATAACAAAAACACAATAGCAAAATAATAATAATACCATGACATATGTTTTTTTTTGAGGTAAAAATCATGACATATGTGATGCGGAGAATAAATACTAGATTCAGAGCTGGGGACGAGCTCTGTTTAGACCATAGCTCAAACATGGCAAGGATGTTTTCACTATATTTACAGTTCTAACTTTGTGCGCGATAATTAAAGGAGAGGTGAAAAGAAAAAAAGATGATGGACACACAAGACGACAAGGAGTGTATGAGGAGAGAGATAATTAAGTGCACAGTTGGGGAAGTGAGAATGAAGAAGGCAATGCATTGAGAAGTGATACTTGCAATTATTTTGGTAAAATTTTTGAATGTTAAAACTGGAAATATATTGAAACCAAGGGAGTAACGTGTGTCTTGTTCGAGCAAAACGTATTGTTTGCCAGAGCCCAGTTGAATCTTGGAAGCCCCTTCGGGCCAGAACCCCTTTGTTGTTGTTGATCCAACATTTAACTGGGCCAACGGCGAACATTGTCAGTTCAAAAAAAAAAAAAAAAAACCCGGCGAACATTGTTGTTGGATCACAATCGGTGAAGAGATCGCTAGCGAAGCCTCAGGCCCTCAGAGGGGGGAGAGAGAGAGAGAGAGAGAGAGGTCACGCCGTGAATGACAAGCGCCGATCCCCCACCGGATTCGATGAGCCGCGGCGACGGAGGCGGGCGGCGAGAGCCGGAGGCCGAGGCATCCTCCTCGGCGGCGCTTCCAGTCCAGGGGCCCTGCGCCTCGATGCAGCGGGCGCTCGCAGAGTGCCACCGCCGCGCCGCCCGCGGGCCGCTTCAGCCGGAGGTTCTGTGCCGGCACCTCAACCGTGCGCTGGCGGAGTGCGTGGTGACCGCCTGCTGCCCCGACGAGACCGAGGCCGTACGCACTCTCTGTGGGAGCGCGGGCACGGCGCTCAAGCGCACGCAGTGCCAGCGGGCGCGCATCGACCTCTCCCTCTGCCTCGAGGCGCATCAGGAGCCCTGATCGACCCGAGCCGTGAGCAATTTCTTCCGGTAACTGTTTGCTTTGACGAATATACACCTTGCCTTATATTTTCCAGTGATATCGATCAGTTCACAAAATGTATGTTGTTCTGTAACAGCCCCTCATTCTGTACAACTCTACTGTATTAGGGATCTGTGTTAAATGTTGGAACGCATAGAGTACATATGAATTCAAGATAAGAGAAAGAGGCTGAATTCTGAAAAATTAAGTGTGATCCCATCAACATAATTCTCGTACCGAATTGTTTTTTTTTTTTTTTTGGATAAAGCATACCTGTATTAATACCGAATTGTTGTTTATGAATGATCATGAGTTTTGATTTATTTCTGGTCAAAGGATCATGAGCTGCTAGTTGCTATATGGATTTCACAGGCTATAGCAACATCAAGCAAAGTCTGCCCAATGCCGTAGGCGTAGTATACCACAATTGTTCATAGATACTTGCGTTTCAGATGAGATAGTTGTGCTAAAGCTAAGTATGTACAACATCCCTGGAAAATTGCTGCTAATGTAGCGGGGGTGTAGGCAGATATTGAACCAATTGAGATAGTGTGAAGGGGGTGTTGTGTTTGCCGAGCTAGAGGGACCGGAAATAGGGAACATTGCATTTTCATTAGATGTACTAACGAACTTCCATCACTATTGTTACCCGTAATAAGCTGATCAGTCCCATATAAGCAACATCTATATCCAGTGTATTTACCTTTCATGGTGACTTGTTGGTCGCCGCTTATCGAGTTTAATGGAAACTTTATTTTAGTGTCATATTAAGGCCCAATATGACTGCAAACCCAAGATCAGCAAGTGGAGATGCCAACACGCACATTAGTAAACTTCAGTGATCTATATTTTTTTTTTAGCAGAAGCTAGTTCTAAATGAAGAAAATAGATGCCAATCACACTGTAAGCTGGAGTTTATCTGTTGAGCAGAAGATAGATTCTAAATAAAGACTTTGACACATGTTGTTTTGTCTTGATGTCGTTGATTGTATATTTATGTACTTCCAGTTACATTTTTATTTTGTTATATGTATTTGTCTGTATGTACACCGATTTATTTAAGCCAATTCAATTCATTTGTCACTCAGTCTATCAACTGCCATCTCTTGAATTTTTGTTATCTACAAAATTTTGCTTGAGAGAAATCATGATGTTTTCAGGCCCAGTGGTGACGAGTAAAATGATTTCACATGTGAGATTGCACTTCTTCCATGTGCTGTAGCCTGTAGCAGGCTAGCGGGGACTGCCATTGAGTTCTGTTCTGTATTCCATATTTTAAGTTCTAACGAATGACTCTCGAATGTTAAGTGAGTACATTCTTTCTCCATGCAGTTCGTCAGGAGAAGTGCTAATGTAGCAGCACACTTATGTGCTAAACAGGTCTCCGCTAATAGTCCTAGCCTCATATGGATTGATTATCCACCTAGCTTCTTGCAGCGTTGTCTGCAGAATGATTGTAACCTTCCTGTTTAATGAATGAAAGAAGCTTTGTTCCCCCCCCCCCCCCCCCCCCCCCCCCCCCCCCAAAAAAAAAAAAAAGAATGTTAAGTGAGTACATCATTGTAATTGTTTGTCTGAAGTCATGAAAAACACGGACTCTGGACTCACTCTTCACTTAGTAGTCTGGAGCTTGGATGCCCCACTGTTGGATTTGGAAGGACCAACCCAAACCCAATCCATTCCCAGCTCTGGAGTCCGAGTTTGTATGCTACGTGGCGTCCACCTGAACCAAAACCTTAGCAAGCGGCACGTCGGCCGGCACCCAGCTCGAGCTCCATCCAGCTCACCTAGATTAGTATAGCCTGCCACCGGCACGGACGCCGGCGAAGCGAGATGCAACGGCTTCCTTTGGCAGCGCGGCCACCGGTGCCAACCCACCATGCTTCCTCCTCTTTTTACCCCTTCGCTCGGGGCAAGGCGGCGTGCTGCACCGGCAGACTAAAGCAGGAGCGCCCAGGCCATGCCGCACCTTTCGTCGTTGCTGCAGCCGCCGGGACGGGGCGCGCGGCTGCGCCGTTCTTGGCTGCGGCGCTCCTTCTTGCTGCCGCATCGCCTGGCCTCCCTGCTTCTATCCCACCAGGTTTCTCCAATATCCTTGCTTGCACTGAGATGCACGAAACCTTATTGGCTTTCTGTGAATTGCTGAATCAGAAATTGGAATGCTATGCATGAAAAAATTGTTGAAGTCACAAAAGGCATCTTGGTTTTTAGCCTCAAATTTCCGTGGTTTCGAGATTCGGTGACCATTGTTTTTGTTGGTTAACGGACAGTGACAGCATGCAGTCAGGGTTGTTGTAACGTACATAGGCACATATAAATTGACGCTGCAATAGACTAGTTGTATTTGGTTGAATGTTTTTTTTTTTCAGCGAGGTTGAATGTCACTTATGATTTGGATGAAGAGAGGTTGGCGTTAAACCATGATTAGAACGGAGTTCAATGGAATTAGTGGAGGAACATAAGCATATACTGTTTCATCAAAACATAAGCATATACTGTTTCATCAAAACATAAGCATATACTCTGAAATGCATACAAGTAAATTTAGCACATACTGAAACTTGCATGCAATGCATAAATATTGTACTGTGTACATGAAGTTCAGATTAACAGGTAACTAAGATCAATGGTTATTTTCCTTCTTCGCCGTTTATGCAGCATTTGCCCAACCAGCTTCAGAAGGCGCAGCTCTGTTCCGGAAGGCATGCATCGGCTGCCATGACATGGGAGGAAACATCCTACAGCCAGTGAGTCGTTGAGATCCTAATGTGATTCAAATTACAAGTTTTGGTCATGGTTTGTTCTCAACTTGCTGCTTGATCACGCCCAGGGAGCTACTCTTTTCGTCAAGGATCTTGAGAGGTACAGCCATGTTACCTGTCATATGGAAACTGAAGTCTGTTCCTATAGTTGTACTGCTCGCTGTTAGACTGAGGCAGGAAGGCCAATTTGTTGCAGAAATGGAGTTGCCACGGAGGAGGAATTGTATAACATCACATACTACGGGAAGGGAAGAATGCCGGTAAGTTATATGGTCATATTATGCTCAATTTTACATGGTTACCTTCATTCTATTTAATACTTCGGAGAGAAATGGGTCTGGAAAAATGTAGAAAGTGAAGTGTGATACTAGCAATTTATTTCATTTTTGTTAGGGCTTCGGAGAGAAATGCACACCAAGAGGACAGTGTACCTTTGGCCCCCGACTATCTGAAGGTGATATCAAGCTTCTAGCTACGTTTGTCAAGTCACAAGCCGAGAACGGGTGGCCAAAGATCGAAGGTGGTGAAGATTGATGCAAAAGGGGCGCGAATGCAATGGCCGTGTTGTTGGGAACATCTGAACGTGTAACCTTTGTTTGCTTTTCCTGCGATTGTTCTGAACATGTACCTTAACCATGTTTGGCGTATGTTAGTCTTCTGAGCTTCTGAAAGTATAGCCTAATTCTTGACCAAATCTCAGTTTCCAGTCCAGCAAATTTTGTTGTGAGGTTCATCAGTCACAAGTCAGCTGCCTGACCATGGTTGGTGAGGCTGGTTGGTGACGCCGCGCGAACTGCTGTTACCAGGCGTCGGCGTGGTTTAAACACGAAGAAACCCACGTCCTCGCTCCGACGCGCGGCTGCTGGTGCGGGGGCAGCAGGCGGCAGGGAAAGCGGCGTCGCACCTCGCACCGCACCCAGCGCCCTCCCCTCGCCCTCGAACCGCCGAGGAACCCCCATGTTGCCGCGCACGCACTCCCACCCGGCGCGGCGGCGCTCCGGGCTGGGCCCCCAGCTCTGCGCCGCCGTCGCCGCGCTCCTCCTGCTGTTTTCCCTCGCAGTGCTCCACTCCCGCCTCTCTTCCTCCTCGTCCTCGTCCTCCTCCTTCCCCAACTCCCGCTCCCGCTCCTCCACGCCCGCGGCCGACACCAACTCCTCCGCTCTCCTCGCCGACGAGGTGGACGAGGAACTGGTCGCCGCTCTCGATCCGCTGCTCACCGTCACCACCACCACTACCGCCGCCGCGATCGAGGCCACCGTCGCCAACCCCGACGACGACCGCATCGACGAGCTCGACGTGCTGGACGAGGACGCCGCGGGCGCCGACGCGGCCGACGACGTCTCAGCATCCACGACCGCGGCCGTCGCGTCCCTCGTCTGGGACCACGCCGCCGGCGCTGCCCGCCTGCCCTTCCGCCTTCCCACCGCCGTCGACGCCCTGCCCGTGGGGAAACCGCACCTCGACGCCCCGCGCCGGATCGCCGCCGCGGTGTTTGGATCCGACGACGAGCTGGTGGATCTGGACCTGCGGATGGAGATCTCGTCCATCCGCGGCGTCGAGGACGCGCTGCTGCTGAAGCCAGCCTCCAGCGGCGCCGAGACGCGGCTCCGCGCCGGGTGGGCGCGGTGGCTGGAGGGGAAGGCCGATTACCTCCGACGCGATCGGATGCTCCGCTCCAACCTGGAATCTCTCAATCCGCGCAACCACCCGCTGCTCCAGGACCCGGACAGCCCCGGGCTCACCTCTCTCACCCGCGGCGACAGAATGGTGCAGCGGATGATCGTTGCAGAGATTGAGAAGCCTGCTTCCAAGAATTTGGAGCGGCGTAGGCTCCTGGCTTATGAGAATAAGCAGGACATGAGAGTAACTGACAAGGAGAAGCAAGGGAAGGGAAGGAGGTGGGGATATTTCCCTGGAATTGATCCACATTTGGGGTTCTCTGAGTTCATGGACAGGTTCCTGGAGCATGGGAAGTGCTCCATGAGGGTGTTCATGGTTTGGAACAGCCCGCAGTGGTCGTGTGGCGTTCGGCACCAGCGTGGGCTTGAGAGTCTGCTAAAGCAGCATCCAGACGCCTGTGTGGTCATGCTATCGGAAACGCTGGAGCTGGAGTTCTTGCGTGACTTTGTGAAGGACGGGTATGTTCGGTCAATACACAACACTTGCTTCCATATCTAGAATGCCATTAGTCGAAATAGCTGTCTCTTAATAGTAATTGACATCGAATACATATATGCCGATGTAATCCTGTTATCAATGATCAGCAGTTTTCTCAAATTTCATTGGCTTGTGTCATGTAAAGCGGCATCTTAGCAAACCCTTGGTTGGTTGACACACATTTCTTTAATGACTTAGTTTACGTTATATCATTTCTCAAATCTCACAAACGACACATCTAGATTCTTCGGTTACCCTTTTATGCTTTCAACCCAATTTCTAGTGTTGTGGGAACATTGATTGCGATGCACGAGCTAATGTGATATGTGTAGTAACGACCTTTGTTCCTATTCGAAAAGAAACATCTAGGTTCTACCTTTCCCAAGCGCCTAATTGCCACCTGACCCCTCCTAGTCCTGCTCGGTGCTGTTTAGAAACCTTTTAGAACCCTCTTTACTGCTAGTTTTGTTGTAAGTAGTATCTGGCAGTTTGTTATTTGTAGCAACGTTATGGAAATGTCTTGTTACTATATCTACTCATTTTGCTGGAGCCAAACCATTTGTTTGACCCCACTTAATCATATAATTAAGCTAACTATAAGATCCTCTTGGTGTTGCGTAGCAAGGGCAAGAGAGGATTTGGAAGTGTTGCAGAATATATAAACTATTAAAACTTGTATGCCAACTTGACGACCACTAATGCAATGAGCACTTGCATTTAATCCTATTTGGATTTGTTTTAGCTACATCTGTCTATTCATATAGTCTATTACTCTATTTCTCTTGCAGATATAAAGTTGCTGTTGCAGTGCCGGATCTTGATGAGCTTTTGAGAAACACTGCAACCCACATATTTGCTTCAGTGTGGTACGAATGGCGGGAGACAAAATACTACCCCTTGCATTATAGTGAGCTAATACGACTCGCCACTCTTTACAAGTAAGACCAATAAAGAACTACAGTAGATATGTGCAGAAAGTTGTTGATTGACATGCGTATTTTGCTTTGAGATAGTGCTTTGTCTTTTTTTAGTGAGCTGAATAATTCTCGACAGTAGTGAACTAATGGCAAAAGAATTACCTTAGATTTTAACAATCTAACGCTCCATGAGTTAGCAATAAACAGAATTCAGCTGAGACAGTGCAACTTTTTATGAGCAAATTACATATCTTTTTCATTGTTTACAAATATCCAAGATATCACGTTAAATCAGGATGAGATAGGTAGCAGCTTAATATCTTATTCTCAAGTAGCAGACGTTATCGAACCAATTGAGTATTTAGTTTGGTTCGAAGAATAGAGTATCACTTCTTCCCACATTCGCACGAGGTTACCGAAAAGCAAAATTGGGCAACTCTGTGAAAAATAAGTGATGGTCACATGATTGAATAACCAATCCTGGAATTTTGACCTCTACTTAGTACTTACCACTGGCAGATGACCTTATTGTTTTGAAGTAAACTTTACGTCTTTATTGGCCTATGTGAATACGAGCCAATTCCATAAAGTGGATAATTCACTATTGAAAGGGCAAGTCGACGTTCCTGACATGAAAGTGGAGTGAAATCTGGATATGAAGGTTCAAGTCCAGTTCCAATCTGGATATGAAAGTGCTATTCAATCGTCTAAAGTGATCTCTCTTTTGTTGTTCTCTTTTAGTCCACTTTTTTTTTCTTTCTTTCTTTGGAGTCGCGTTCTTAAGACAGGACTGGAAATCAGCACTGCGATTATCAGTTTTCCTCATCCCGTTGTATTTTGTTGAGAAATCATACATAGACAACAGCCGTACTTTCACTGCTGAATTATGGTAACGAAAATGATATATCAGCAAATATTGTTTCAGATTTCCTTCAACTAATTAGCATCAATCATGTTTTCTATTACTTGATTAGTAATGTGAATGTAATTCACGAATTGATGGGTTTGATACTGATATTTGTCGGAACTCAGAACATATTTGTAGTTGATAGTGTATTAGTATTTGTTAAATTTTTTTGGTGAAAAATATGATTAATTGGTTATCCATGCTTCATATGCAGATATGGTGGAATATATCTTGACTCTGATGTCATTGTACTTAAACCTTTAACATCATTCCGGAATTCTATCGGTGTGGTGAATCAAGTCCATGGAAAGTCCAGTTTCAGTGGTGCTGTATTAGCATTTGAAAAACATAGGTAATCATCTTTGATGAGCTTTATTCTGGATAAAGTTCTTAAAATTCCGTCCATCGTGCTGCTATGTACCACATCTACTATGTTCTATTCATTGACATAAGGATAACATTGTTGATGTTAGTCTACTCTCATTTCACTCCTTTCCGTTACACTGAATTACCTGAATGATTTGTAACTAGGTGTCAAATGTGACATGTTATATAACTGATTATGACTACTTCTAGCACATGTTTAGAGTCTGACTTAGTTACTACTGATTGCAGCCCTTTATTGGAGGAGTGCCTTAAGGAATTTTATTCATCATATGATGATACCCTATTGCAGTGGAATGGTGCTGAACTTATGTCAAGAGTTATAAGCAATCTATCTAGCAATGCAGATGAAAATATTGGGCATCTTGATATGAAGTTGGAGCCCTCTGTTACATTTTACCCCATTAATTCTACTGATATTATGAGGTATATATTCATCCATTTGTCTTGCAATAATTTTGACTGTCTTTACCATCATAAACAACATTTGATAGTAAGTGTTTACAAATTATGTTTGTTTCCCATCTCAAACAGGAAGATAACCAGAATATTCACATATGGTATCGTAGCACTTATGCCTCATTTGGTATCTTAAAATAAATGTCTAACTTAAAATTTAATCATTTAAGTTGTCAGCACAAGAAATGTGTCCTCATTGGCTATTTTTCTTATTCTTGCATTGCATTGCTCATTTTGAAGTCCAACTTATCTTTATGTAACGCTTAAAAGTAAATAGACTCTGCATATATCTTGTGGGGAGTTACAAAGTGGAGACATACTCATCGCGATGCTGTACTGCAGATACTTCTCTGAGCCAGATAGCATGGTCGAGAGAGCACGCCAAGATGCAATATTTTCCAGGATTGTGAATGACTCTACCACTTTCCATCTTTGGAACAGCGTTACAGCTGCACTGGTGCCGGAACCCAACAGTCTTGTTGAGAGAATCCTTAACCTTCATTGTCTCCATTGCCTTGATGTTTTATAGCTGTAGCAGTCTGAAGTTACTGGAAAGGGCTTCATTTTGGTTTAGAACACATACAGAAGAACTTCATCCAATAGGGGGTGCTCAAATTTGAGGTGGTATACTGCTGGAATGTATGGTTAATACTGTAACGGGACGATTGCTGGCAGCATTGTAGATATATATTCTTTTCAACAAGGCTTGTGCTGGAGCAAGCAAGTGCAAGCAGGTTGACTTGACTAGCTATTTTACTGCTTGTCTATACAAATTTGCTTACTAGGAATATAAAATGCAAAGGGTATTTGGAATTGAGAGGTCTGATTACTTCGTTGCACTTTTCGTTGTGCACTTGTACTGATTTAATACTATGATTCAGAGTATTAAAAAGAGCTTCTGGAACTCCCTGAATTTGTCGAGATCTCCAGTAATCTTTATTCCCAGAATTTGTCAAGATCTATTATAAGCTTTTTTTTTTTTAACGCAACTACGTTTGAATGAACAGCGACTAGGGAACAAAACTGTAAATCATCTACTGCACTTTGTACTTCTATTTCCCTCTTAAATGAAAGAGTAGTAAAAGTCATAAAATACTCAAGTAGAGAAGTTTGGATTGTTCTGAATTATGCATTTCGAAGAGACTGTTTGGACCCAAGTAAGATGAACACACCAAACATGTCTAGAGCTTAGGAGGATGCAAGCCATTCCAACATTTCTAACGATGTGAGTAATACGCTAGTACAGAGTCCAATACATGTGACAAGGAAAGCGCATATGAAGATCTTAGTTTCTTGGAACACTGTAACAGTGATTATTTCATAATGCTACGAAGTGACATAATGCTTTGTAATTGTAGTGTAGTGAAGTTCTGCTTTTCAAAGGACTCCTAAGCCGTGTGCAACTGCCGCCTCTTGTAGCTGACCATTACCTTCCCCTTCGGCCCTGGCATGACCACGTTCCAATCCGTGGTCGGGAAAGGCGACACGAGCTCCATCTCGAAGTTCCTCAGCAAGTGGCTCCATATCACCTTGATCTGCATGTACGCGAACGCCTCGCCGACGCACGCGTGCCGCCCGCCGCCGAACGCCGTGTACGCGAACGCGCCGCCAACCTTGTCCTCCGCCCTGCGCGGGCCGAACCGGTCCGGGTCGAACTTGTCGGGCTCCTCGTACACCTCCGGCAGCCGGTTGTGGATGACCAGCGGGCTGGCCACCGCGTGGCCCGCGGGCACCTCGTACTCGCGCACGGCGAAGCCCCGCCGCGCGTGGCGGAGCAGCACCAGCGCCGGCGGGTGGAGGCGGAGCGTCTCCTTGACGCAGCGGTGCAGGACGTCCATCTCCTGGAGCGCGTCGTAGTCGACCACCGGCCGCGCGGCGGCGAGGCGGTCCTGCTCGGCCACGGCGGCGCGGAGGTGCTTCGCGTGCGTGAGGAGGCGGGCCCCCGTCCAGGTGCCCATGCGGGAGCTCGTGTGCTGCCCCGCGAAGAGCGCCGAGACGAGCAGCCCGGCGACCTCCGTCTCCGTCGTGCCGCGGCCGTCCTTGTACCGGGCGTCGATCAGGCACTGCAGCACGTCGTCGGCGGCGGCGGCGGCGCCGGAGACGGAGCGATTCTTGCGTGACCGGACGATCTCGGAGAATATCTCGCCGAGCCGGGCGCGCGCCGCGTCGCGGCGGCGGTGCGCCGGGATCGGGAGGCGAGGGAAGAGGATGGTGACGAGGCGCATGCCGTCGTTGAGCTCCCGGAGCAGCGCCGCGACCTCGCCGAACATCTTCTCACGGACCGCCGGACCGAACAGGCACCGGCTGGCCATCAGCGTCACGAGGAGCTCCAGCTCCTGCTTCAAGTCAACCGTGCCGGACTGTCCCAACCTGCCGAAGTGACTCTGCACGTGCGCGCACAATTTGAGGACACATGGGAAACATGGTTAATTAATACAAACACCCCACCCCATTTGGAATAGGATCATTGCTTACGTACCTCAACCTCACGGACCATGTGGCCAACGTACGTCCGCAGCTTCACAGGCTTCATGGCGTCGCCGAAGAACCGGAACTGCTCGCGCCGGGTGGCGTAGTCGACGTCGAAGGCGACGCCGGGGCCGAACGTGGGGATGGTGAACTGCGAGACCTCGTCCTGGCTGATCTCCGAGTCCAGTCCCTGGTAGAAATGGCTCGACACTTCCGGCCCGACCAGGAAGGTCACCTTGAGGTTAAACAAGCGAACGGTGAACACGCTTCCCAACCTTGTGTAATTGTCTCGGATCAGTTCCAACGGGCCCTTGACGAGCAGGGCTGGAAGTACGCCGAGCAAAGGGACTCCCGGAGCCACTGGCGGAGGTGGCAGTTTCGTCGTCGGACCAGCGGGCTGCCGCCTTGCAATCTTGGTCGCTAGGATGGCGACGAAAGAGAGAGCGAAGGCCAACCAGAAAATCCTTGGTATATCCATGTCGGAACTGTGCAGAAAGCCGTCATCAGCAAGAGTGTCTAGAGTGGCTGAAGGAATCTTTTAGTTCAGAATAGACTTTCCTTTTTATTTTGGTTCCTCCTAGATTGATTATTTTGAAATTTTAAAAGTGAATCAATATTTCCCGAGAGACCCATCCTTTCCTGTAAATCTTCTTGTTGATTTGAGTTTTGTACCCACCTAATATCTGCATTATATAGCTCTATATGTGGTACCACTCAGGAACAAGATCACGTAAGGGATCTTAGTAGCTCGTTACGGTGAATAGTCCCATGCATGCGATGTGAATGATGGTGTATATTTGTTGAGGCAATTGTGTTTTTATCTTCACTGGACTCTGATTGTGATTTTACCTTCTAATGTTTAACTTTGTCATTTTACCCCTAGATTTTCAACCCCGCAGCCCGAGTTTATCCTCAATAGGGGTAAAAAGCACAATTAAAATTCAGAGTGAAGGTAAACACACAATTGTCTCTTAATTGTAACATATATACCATGCATGCAAGCACAACAATGACTAATAGAGTTTGTGTCATTCCTAGGTCATCCAGATTTCTCTAATCCCTCAGTCACTTTTTGCCATTGGATATGGGTCCAACCATCAAAATTATCATGTTATCTTATCCTTAATATTATCATTTTCATCCAGCTTCATTAGACAATTTTTCCATATATAAGAAAACAATATTCCAGGCATGAATTTAGTTTTCTCGAGAGGATATGATCGAGAAATATGCAAGATGCTAGTCACCTACAAACTAAATGTTCCAACTTCAATTAGAAAATATTCCAATTTTCACAAAAGAAAATGTTCTACGTGTATATTTTATTTATTCAAAGAATGTGTCTGAGAGACAGTCGCTTGAGAGCTAGCAAATGTCTGGACGAAATAACATGCAACAATGCCGTGCGACTAGACACACGGAAGGTTGCTTTGGAAGTATATTTTTTACTTTCGTAATTCCATTTCAACAATGAGCTTATTGCAGAGAGAGAGACAGACTTACAACATGTAGAAAGATTTTGAGATGCAGGTAGCCTTCGTGGCTTGTTTTGCGGATGGAAGCAGCTCACGTGAAAAGTTGCGCGCTCACCCGGAAAATGGCGAAGCTTGCTCGACCTAGAGCTATACTTGACGATGGACGCAGAGAGAGAACAAACATCTAATTTATAGACGAAACCATAGTGAGGTGGTCACCTCAGAAATATTCAATGCGCGCGCAAACGTTGTTTTCTGATATATGACCAATGAATGTGGTTAGAGAGACATTAGTGTCTACTGGCCTAGTGGGTAGTAAATGCAGGTAAAAGAAAAGATGAAACTGGTAAGTATTTGGTTGGGTTGCTAGCCACACTTTGTCACGCTTATCCTTTGGTAAGTTCGATCAAATTGATAAGTGTTTAGTTGGTGACAAACATTAAACAAGATTTTTTTTAAGCTCCACATGTCATAGAGTTAAAAAATGTGGCAAGATTTTTTTAGGCAAAAACAATTTTCCTTGCCACACTTTTAATTTATGATTTGCCACACTTGCCTAAGGTTATGTGTGGCAAATGATGACTAGCAACTAAACATGTCCTACCTTTTTTAGGCAAACAGCAGCAAGGGAGCCCCTTCCTTTTTATTTTTATAGTAAATTTTAGTATAAAAGTACTATGCACAAGGTACAAGACCAAGACGGAAAGCTTTATCTCCCGAAAGGCTGGTTTAATTCATCAGACGAGCTCGCGTGGATGAATGACGACCCATGCACGAATTGGCAACAATTTCATAAAAGCGAGTCAAATGGACGGTTGATTTTGTTAATGATACTCCTCACAGATACTAGGTAGTATCATGGTCCACGTAAAGAACCTTTTTAAAATTAAATGCACCAGTAGTAACAATATTACGAATGCACTTATATGTGCTTGTATGTGGATCCTATACATGGCTTGTGTATATCCCCAAAGAGCCTGGTCTATGTAGCTCGCGTTATGCGGTTAAATGCTTGTATACGTTTGGGTCCTTTGCAATCAAGACACGCTAAGCAAGCTAAAGAAAAAGTTCATTTATCTCAGACCTCATGTTCTATTTCGTGCTTTTCTACAACAAGTGTCACATTTTCACGCGGATGGCTTGTACAATCCGAAGTTGCTTTTACAGACACTTATGTGGTAGCTATATATAAGCACCGCAGTCTACAATGAGAATGTTTATTTTAGCTCAAATATGATTTTGTAAGCATAAGAGTCCACTTTCTTCTTCTTCTTCTTCTTCTTCTTCTTCTTCTTCTTCTTCTTCTTCTTCTTCTTCTTCTTCTCCTCTCCCTCTCTCTCTCTCTCTCTCTCTCTCTCTCTCTCTCTCTCTCTCTCTCTTGCGAGTAGAGTCCACTTTCTTCTACTCGCAAAAAAAAAGAAGAAGTCCACTTTCTTCTAATATATCTTGACACACATAGCTTTTGTGTTTTCGTAAAAATGCATTAGAGTGCACTTACGTGTTCCAAGCGGCTGATGCAAAGACACCGGGCGATTTCGTTTCACCTAATGTTGCTCCTTCCGTGGCTGGAGAGCGTCTAACGCCCCACGAAGTCTATCAAGGGCCTGAGGCGTCCGTCGCTTCTGCTTACAGCAACACGTACAACCTACAAGTGTCCGCTTATCTCCACGCTGATACAAAAAGCGATTAACCCTCCAGGCCTCATGCTTCATGTGTGTTGTGCATGCCCGTATGGAACTCATGGATCCTTTGTTCCAAACAGGGAAAACTTCTTTACGAATGGACTCCTTTGAAATTCCTTTCAGACGTTGTGTGTTTACGTTTATCAAATATTCCCTCTAGTGACAAGTACGTGCCAGTTTGGATTGCGTGCAACCAACCTATTAGATTTTGACGTCAATAGCTTTAAAAAATATATTCTGATTGAACTTTTTAATATAATGACTTTTTGGTATATTTTTCATATCTTTCATACTGGTAATTGATGGTCAAAGTACGTATTGGTGACTTTAGATGCCTAAAATAGGGTAAAATTGACTTGTGCCCGAGGACAATGATGCTGAAGATAACAAGAGGTTGAAGCCTTTTTTTTAGACAATTGTGTTTTTACCCTTACTCTTTGAACTCTAATTCTGATTTTACCCTTAATTTTTTGACTTTGTCATTACCTTTGGTTTTACAACCTGAAGCCAGAGCTGATTTTTTATTGTGATTTTACCCTTAATAGGGGTAAACTCTGGCTTCAGACTGGAAAATCAGAGGTAAAATTACAAAGTTGAAAAATTAAGGATCAAATAAGAATTAGAGTTCAAAGTGAGAGCAAGAAAACAATTGCCTCTTTTTGACGACGACCAGAGAACGTGTCGTCCTGATGATAAGCTTGCTGCCGCGGAAAGCAAGCAATAAACATGTGCTAAGACTCATCTTCTGTTCATCCAACGCGTGATCTTGGTTGCTCGTTCATTAGTTTCTATCAGCCTCAAACCGTATCATGATTGCTATCTAATTAATGGTCCTGTGTAGTTGTCATTATCAAGGTTGCCGTTGCTTTAATGGTCCTGTAGGTGCATCAGTGGCTTCGCGAAGCCACCTTGTGAGTATTAATTCATTCACTGAGATGAAATTTGAACGACATTCATCAATTTTTTTTCCATTTACATATATATATTAGCATCAGTCGTCGCATCAAAGAGTACCCTGTTGCCTCAAATCGATGCAACCAAACCATTTTGCTCTAACTTCATCTCTAGGTGCACTAGGGGCGGGCCCAGGTTAATTCATGGGTATTCAGTTGAATACCCATTATTTTGAACATAAATTTTTTATACATAGTGTATGTACTATTATATGTTTGAAAAACATAAAAAACAACATAAGCAACCTATACTCAGCCGAAAAACAACTCAACCACTACTTCTGTGTGATCAATTCCAAGTTTAGATCAATTTTGCTATTGTTTTTGATATATTTTTTACACAACTTGTCTTTAAATTAGGCTAGTATAGTTTCTTTTTCACGCGCTTAGAAAATTTTGAATACCCTTTCTTCAAAACCTGGGCCCGCCACTGAGGTGCACTATTTTGATTTGGAGGATTACATGGTAAGCACGGGCACGCATTTGGGCAGTAAAGAAACATCAAAATAAAGAGGGTTCATCGACAGCGTGAGTCAAATCCTTGCCGACATCTCCAGATCCAGACATTGGACAACGGCATGTGTAAAGAGAAAGAAGGAAAGGAAGATACATGGCCATGGCAGATACAAGTATACAGCCCGAGCGGTTGTGGAGTAGTTACTGTGTCAACTGCGGCTAGGGACGTGGCGTAGGAAGCCCGGCTCTCTTTTGGTGGGTCGGGATCGGAGCACATGAAAGGCATGGCTTATGTGTTGCTGTCATGATAGTTGTGACATATATGTAAAATAACAATAAATAATTAATGAGATGAGGCAAAATAAACACATCCGGGTTTCGTACTTAGAAATTTGATGACATGTTGATTTTTTTTTACGATTACATAATACAACTCAGACCACAACGCGCACACACTAACTCATATGAACGTACATACGCAAACCCTACATTTATGAGCATCTTTGAAGACCACGCTTTCAAATCTTCAAGATTGACAAAGTTATCACTGACACCTCGCTGTCGACGGCCACGTCGTCTACCGCTGAAAGCACAATACCGTTAAATCCTAAAAAATTCGCTCTCACGAGGAGTCAAATTCAAAACTTGAGATGCTACTGAGGCTCTTGTAACCACTAGACTACATGCCCTTTCGTTACCACATCGATGTTACCTCCTGTAATCTCCAAGCCTAAGCAAATTTATTCATGTAGTAGTAGTGTATTTACTTAAAACTTTATATGTAATTTTAAATCACACACGCGCCCCCCAAAAGCTGACATCGCAAAATTTTAAAAAAAAATACAGCTAATGATCAATGTCCAAAGGAGTCAAAAGATCTAGTAATAAGTATGCTCTTGAGAAAAAAGAGAGAGAGGGTATTTCAGGGTCAAGCAAGTAATCGTGCATTTGAGCTTGCACGATGTTTCCGTTCCGCATAACTTTGTCATGCTACATAGCTCTACATACGCTATCCGCCTCTCCAGCTGCTTGATCTCCCATGTTGCTAAACAGTTGAACAATATAGAACAACTGTAAGTTTTACTAACGAGTTTGATGAGATGGACTATCTCTGTTGTTGTTCGAACTAGGGGCAAGAGGTTAACTTAAGGCAAATACAGTGGCCGTGGTCATATAATTCCCTTGTATTGTTATGTAATATTTATTACGATATGCAAGAGACAATGAGGGGAGAGGAAAAGGTGATTGTTTCACGACGCAATCATCTCGTGAGCTAGAATTTATAAGTATTAGGCGACTTACATAATATTGTACAAGTGGTTGTTGCTATACAATTTAGAATATTTATTTTTCATTCACAAGGGATTATAAAATTACAACGAGACAACTGAGAAGATAACTTATAGAGAGGAGAGTACAATTATATTTGTCCTACGATATCACAACAACACAAACGCTCCAATATTTCTTTGCTAGTTTTAGAATTTCTTCTTTTATGAGATGGTTTCTAGTTTTTCGCACAAAAAAAAAAGAAATGGTTTCTAGTTCATTTATAACAACCTGCCCTAACCTGTCAGCTATTTCTATTACTGTCACACAGTAATTAATAAAGTGCTTGGAATCTGAGACACTCTGCTTCTCACGTGAATATTTGTTTCCTTCCACAGTTGATGCGAAGTCCCATAAAAGGGGAAACTGGAACGGTAACAAGCACACCTTGAGTTACTCCCTCCGTCCCTTTATATAAGGGATTGAGGGAGTTCCGGGTTGTCTCAAAATATAAAGGCTAACCTGCCCTAACCTGTCAGTTACTCCCACGTGATGAATATTTTATCTCTTCTTTCACCCACCGCACCAGCTGCTGGCCTTATCCTCACGACATGCGCGAGGAACCGCTGGCTGCAGGAGCAGCTGGCCACCAGCAAATCCATGGATTCGAGCAGCTGGGAGCCATGGTGGCTCCGCAGCAGGTATGTTGCATCCGCAGGCCGCTGCCCCTCTCCTGCAGACGGATGGAAGAAGACAGAGCTCGCCTGCCCATGGACAAGCCCATCGCTCCCTCATCTGGATCGAAGAAGACGGATCTCGCCGCTTTTGGTGGCCTCCCTCGATTAGCCGCTGGAGAAGAAGGACTCGGCCATGGAGAAGGCTGGCGCACCTTCATCTCCCCCGCCACCGAGCTCCTCACGTCGCCCTCCAAAGCTTGAGGCGGGGACGAGCTCGGGCAGGCTGCATCAGTGGCGAGCTCGGGCGGGCTGTCGCGAGGGAGAGCTGCTCGCGGCGAGGATGGCCGAGCTCGTGGCGGGGACTGCCGGCTCGTGCTGGCTGCCGCGTGGGCGAGCTGCTCGCGGCTCGCGGCGAGGACGAGCTCGGCGGGCGGCGGCGGGGGAGCATTTGTGCGAGCGTCGACGGGAGAGTCGTTCGGGGCGGGGACTTGGCAGGTCGCAGTCGCGGCCGGGGTGCGGTCGTGCGGGCTGAGGCCGAGGCCGTCGCGGCGGGCGCGGGCTGCAGGGACGACGCCGACGAGGCTCGGAAGATGCTACGACCTGATGCTGGGTTGTTGGTGGTGGGCAGGGAGAGCAATGATGGAGGGGTATACTGGACATTTGTTGTCTCTGTTAGAACTCCCCCGATCCCTTATAAAAGGGGACGGAGGGAGTAGTAACAAGTAGCGGGTTGACCTGCGTATTTGCATCAGTAGTACCACCAATTGAATTCTAGCTAACGTTTTATCATCATAGATGTCTTGATAATTTACGTTTTGTCTTATCATTGCTATTTTTTCTATCACTATTATTTTTGTGTAATTATTTTGCCACTGGCAACAATTAGTGGGTAATTTTAAACTTCTATATCGGATTTTTTTTTGTTATTTTCATGTAGTTGTAATGGTGTGTAATCTTTTTTTGACGAAATGTAATCTTAAAAGCAGTAAGTATAATGTTATTTTTGATCTAATATTTTCATCATAACAATGATAGGTAACTTTTTTCTTTAATTAATGTGGCAATTGTTAAGTTGTATGCACCAACCAGTTGCACCCAAAAGCCTAAGTTGATGGGGAAAGGTGGACAATTCACTTATGGTTCAACACTCTCCCTCACGTGCAGCTCTCATGGGCGCAAACGTGGAAATAGGAGCGGCGCAGCGGAATATGCGGTCACCAGGACTTGAACTCAAGACCTCTAGCTCGATACCATGTTAAGTTGTATGCATCAACCAGTTGCACCCAAAAACCTAAGCTGATGAGAAAAGGTGGACAATTCACTTATGGTTCAACAGCAATGTCTAGCCTATAAAAATGATTATGCTGGGTGTTTTTCTTGGCCAAATGTTAACATAATAGATACTTTAAGAGATTGAGGGCAACTATGGCGCTCCCAGCCTCTTACATTGCTATCGGGCTTCCAATGCAAAGTAGCACCCGCACCACAGGAGCCATCAATATTTAAAATATATATTTAATAGTGGGTTAATCCTCTATCGACATGTAAATTTTTTGATACAAAAATGACCTGTGTACGTAGAAAAGAAAAGAGAACCATGCAATGGACAATTTTGGGCTGCGAGTGTCTGTAAAATGAGTGAAGCGCACAGCCGGTCCCTAAACTTGTTCGGCTGTGTTATTTAGATCCCTCTATTTAGAAAATGCTGATTTAACATCCGTAAACTTATTTTGGCGTGTCATTTAACTTCTTTTACTTATATTAGCATCCCTAAACTTGTTTCGGTGTGTCACTTAGGTCCCTCTACTTACCCGACAGTGTCATTTAAATCCGCCTATAGACTCAAAAACTGACCCGACGTCGATATGTGACGCATCTGACGTGGAAATGTGTTGCATGACGTCAATGTGTGGCGCATTTGACGTGGAAATGCGTTGCATGACGTCGATGTGGCGTATCTAACGTGGAAATACGCTACATACAATTGTATTGCTATCAGGTAAATAAACACTATTTTGTTGATATTCCTTTGAAAAGAAACAAAAGTCATGTTGCCCATTGCAACATGTGGTGCAACTAGTGATGAAATTAATATGGACGAGTATATGTGAAATATGATGGCTAATATTTTACACCGTTTAAAAGTATATGCGAAATTCTAATTTGTGATGACAATGCAAAAAAAACCTAAAAGATCAATGAAAGAACCACCCTATTATCAATACAGTTACACGAAACATGTTTCCGTCAAATATGAAATGTCAGATCGGTTTGAGCCTAGTTGGACCTAGATGATACAGTTGAACAAGTTTAGAAATGTCAAAATAACTAAAGGGACCTAAGTGACACAACAAAATAAGTTTAGTGATGTCAAATCAGCGTTTTCTAAGTAGAGGGACCTAAGTGACACAGTCAGATAAGTTTAGAGACCGGTTGTGCACTTTACTCCTGTAAAATTATATAGTTGTAACCTACGGGTTGTTCATGTCCAGTTCTTTTTTCTTTCTTTTCATGCAAAGTATTTACAATTAAAATTCCGCATGATGATAAAGTATCTTATGTGGTGCTACATGCGCCGAAGCGTTATAAGTTTTCTCTCATGAGGTAACAATATCCAAAAAAGATTAATTCTGGGCCATGGATCATGTGTCAATTATCGCAATGAATGCAGTCTCGCTGTGGCAAGCGGACGAGCGGCCTGTTCGGTTGAACTGAATCGGCTGGGCTGGAGGCGCTGATCAGCCCAGCCGTTCGGCTGCCCAGCCCAGCCGAACGGCTGGACAGCTCGGGCTGCTCCAAGAGCCAAAAAAAAAAAAATCGACGCCTTATCCACCTGACGCAGTGCGGCCCCGGTGCCGACGCCATCCGAAGGAACGGCGAGGCGTCGCCTTCCCGCCGAACGACGCGTCGTCGCCGTCGCCCTGACGCGGCGCGGCCCTGTCGCCGACGCCGACGCCTTCCGGGCTCCATCTCCGCGTCCTCCTCCTCCTCGTCCTCTTCGTCCCCGGACATCGACCGCAAGCGCGCCTCCTCCGACGCCGACGCCGACCACTCCCCCCTAGCCGCCGCGGTCGCCGCATCCGACGCTCCCCCGGCACCCAAGTACGCCTTCCTTCTCTGAGAACAGGTTCCTGTCCTGAGATAAATTCGGCTTGGCTTGGCGCGGACTTGATGTTTGGTTCTCTGCTTCGTTTGTTTGCTCAGGGCGCGTGTGGTGGGGTGGCCGCCCGGTGAGGTCGTACCGCAAGAACGCGCTCGCATCGACATCCCGAGGCAGTCACCGTAGCTATCGACGCCCCGGGACTCCAGCGCCGTCGCCGCAGTGTTGCTGGCTGGTTCAGCGGCTTGTTCACGGCTGGCTGGCTGGCTGGCTGGCTGA
This sequence comes from Eragrostis curvula, assembly GCA_007726485.1. NCBI lineage: Eukaryota > Viridiplantae > Streptophyta > Magnoliopsida > Poales > Poaceae > Eragrostis > Eragrostis curvula. Next base: position 10,695,918 of record CM017442.1, read on the forward strand.
ATGGCTAGCTGATCAGCCCAGCCTCCAGCCCAGCCATTTTAGCTCAACCGAACAGGGCGGAGGCTTCCCTGCTCCCGGCTTTCTGTTCCCGTCACTGCTCCCGCCATGTGGCAGCCTCCTATTCGCTACTCCAGATCAATCCGTCCAGGCACCACGCCGTTAGCCTCTCCCAACTCGAAACGATGACATTTCTTCTCGATACGATAAGAGAGGATTTTTAGCGAGGTCATGCCACCGCTCCGATTATTGATGAGTGGAAATTTGCTATGGCACATTCGAAAAACGTGGTTTTAGATACAGCACATCGTAACTTCCGTATTTTGCTCAGGCATATTTTAAAATCATGGTTTTTAGCCACAACACACTAAAACACACTATGGGGGTGTTCGACGTATAGGGGTCTAAACTCTAGATAAGATATATTAAATAAAGTTTAGTTACAAAACTAACTACAGAACCCTGGTCTAATTCGCGAGACGAATCTAATGAGGGTAAGTACGTCATGATTAGATGATGGTTACTGTAGCATGACTGTAGCAAAACATAGATTAATTAGGCTCATTACATTCGTCTCGTAAAGATGTACCCATCTGTAAAAAGGTTTTGTCATTAAACTTTATTTAGTATTAGATTCTCTTTGTTTAGAGGCCTCTAAAATTTAGCGCTAAAAAAAACGAACAGGCCCTAAACCAGCAGAAAGTGATATTTTTAACTTTTTCGATCTCTTTGTACGAAATACATTAGAAGTTGAAACTTTGCACAAAGATAAAGTGTTGCATTCTCTACCCATGTGACTTTATATAGATGTTATTTTCAACTTTTCACATAGTTTGGTTGAAAAACAAAGATTGTTTTGAATGAAAATTTATATGAACAGTTGAGAAAAAATATACAAAAAATCACGTGGACCAAGAGTGTAACAGTGTATAGTTGTGCAGAGTTTCAATTTGTAATGTATTTCTTGTAATGAGATAAAGCAGTTGAAAATATCACATGTCTTTAATTTAGTGTGCCACAGCAAAGAGCCACAAATTTGCAGTGTGTTGTGCCTAATATCGCGAGTTGCGGTGTGCTGTGCCCGAAACCATGTCTTTCTAGTGTGCCACAGCAAATTTCCCCTATTGATGATCGCATCGAGCCGAGCGTATGGCGATGGCCAAATTGAGTTCGACGCTGCTAAAACTGACGTCTCAGTTCCAACTTCCAATTGATGTTCGATTGTGGCACCCAAATCGATCTCAACCCGTCCTTTTCCTCGAGGTCGAACCCTGCAAGCAGAATGATGAGCTCTCCGTTGAATAGCCTGAGATTGGCATTCGGCAAGGACGGGTTGGGGAGAAACAGCAATGGGGATCGCCCATGACATGACGATGTTAAGTTGTTAACGAACTAACGGAGTCTTCTATGCGGTGGAACCGTGCAAAGAAAGGAGAGCGAATAGGAAGCTGCCACGTAGCGGGAGCAGCGACGGGAACAGGAAGCTGGGAGCAGGGAAGCCCCGTCCCGTGGCAGCCACGACTCTCAGTGCCGTCGGGTAGATCTGATAGCTGACAGAAAACGAGCAACAAAAATGTGACAATGCTCGGTTTAACAGTCGGTCACCCACGCGTCGCAGCAGGTGTGCGTGGGGAGTTAGGATGGGACGCGCTTTCAGGTGGATTCGCGCGGCACAATGGGTACGAGATAGTTGGGGCAGAGCGGATCGGCACGACGTCCAAGCTTGATACGGCGGGATCCGCCGCGGCCGGTGGAATATGTGGAGTATATGTGGCTGGTTGTTCCTTGAGCAGAGGAAAGGTTTGTTCGTAAAAAATAACGTGCCGTGACGTGATGATTTTTCTGGTGGCTAGGTTTAGGCATCTGTATCCCTTATGTTCGTGAGAGTATCCGATGAAAATGCATGGCATGGATCGAGGTTCAAGTTTGTGCTTTGTTTGTGCGGTTAGATTTGGAAAGCATAAGCAACCAAAGATGCGCAAGTGTGAATAGTCCGGGATTTGGTTGTATAAGGCTTGGTAAGGTGTGAGAAGCTGTAGGGGTTTGGAGGGTCTCCGATTGAGGAGATATGTTGCGGTTTGCATGGCCTTGACCCAGTAGGGGTAAGGGAGATTTGCTTGGCAGAGTAAGGTACGAAGAACGTCATTGGTAGTTCTTCTGGCTCGTTCTACCTTGCCATTCTGTGGCGAGGTATATGGACATGAGAAGCGAAATAGAATGCCACGCGATCGAAAGAAATCACGAAGGGTAGAGTTATCGAACTCTTTCCTATTATCACATTGGATGCACTGGATAGACATGTGGAATTGATTTGCAACCATGATATAAAAATCACGCAGGGTATGAACGACATCAGATTTAGCACGCAAGGGAAAGGTCCACATGTAATGGGAGAAATCATCAACAAGCACAATATAATACTTGAAACCAGTAAAACTTTCAACAGGCGAGGTCCATAGATCACATGGAATTATTTGGAAAGGAAAATAAGTAGAGGAATGAAATGTGGAGAAAGGGAGCCGCACATGCTTCCCTTTCTGACAAGCTTCACAAACAGATGTGTTTCCTCCTTTATGAGTACATGGAATTGCAAATTTGGAAAGTAAATAATGCAAAGATTGCTGCTGGGATGGCCAAGTTGACAGTGCCACACATCAAGAGATGAGGACGTCGTGAAGGCCGCCAATGATGTGATCAATTCGGAGCCACCAAAGGGATAAAGATCACCAAGACTATTGGACCTCAGAATTTCTTTCGTGCTGAGAAGATCCTTCACAGAGAAACCGTATGGGTCAAATTCAACGGAACAGGAATTATCACGTGTGAAACGACGAACAGACACCAAATTAGAAACGAGATTAGGCGTATGAAGGACATGGCATAAAATGAAATCACGAACAGGTGTGTGTAGGAGAGTGCTACCAGTGCCGACTACAGATAGGTGTGACCCATTGCCAACGACAATATTAGAAGAATTATGCGATGAAGAAGAACAATAATTGAGCAAGTTACCTTGATCTGGAGTCATGTGAGACGATGCGCCCGTGTCCATGAGCCATTCATATGGCGCCTGATGCAGAGATGTGGCCTGGAGAGCCTGAATGAGGCTGTTGCTGTTGAATTGCGGACCGCCGAGGGGCGCCGACATCGTCGACGGTTGCTGGAACGCCTGCAGCGCCTGGCCACTTGAAGAAGATGGACGATTGCCGAGCACACCCGGTCCAGAGGCACCAGTCCAAGGCCCGCGCCAGGGCCCTCCCCACGGCATGCCCCAGGGAAAGGCACCGGCAGGCCAAGGCATCTGCTGGTTCTGTTGGTGGTGACCACGCCCGCCGTAGCCGCCGTTGTTGTTGCCGTGGCAACCGCCACGCCAGCGACCCCCACGTCCGCGGCCGCGTCCACCACGAGGACTGCCACGATCTTGGTGCTCCTGGCGCTGGGCAGTGTTGTCAGTCGAGCCCGGCGCCTTGGTGGCGGCCATAAGCGCCGTGTCCGTGGCCTGCTTGACTTCTGTGTCGCGGGCGGCTTCTTCACAGAGGAGGAGATCACAGGCGTCGATGAAGGAGGGGAACACCGGCAGCATGGGAAGAAGAGTCTTGAGAACCCCATATTTGGGATTGATGCCGCGAACCATCTGGTGAACCAGAGTGCGTTCCGGCACAGGCTGGTCGCAGTCGGCGAGGGCGTTGGCGAGCTGCTGCAGGCGATGGCAATACGCATTAGCGGACATCTCACCTTGAACAAGATCGTGGAATTCGGCCTCGAGATGAACCACACGGCTAGGCTTGTTGCCGTTGAAGATGCTGTGGAGGTAGGCCCAGATGTCGTGCGCCATTGGGTCCTCCAGCTTCATGCACATGTCGATGAGATCGTCGGAGATGGTGTTGTAGATCCACGTGGAGACGGTGAGGTTCTCCTTGAGCCACTCAGGGTCGTCGGGGAGGGTAGCGTCGGTGTCGAAGTGGTGGGTGAGGTTGAACCGCCCGAGGACCACACGGAAGAGGCGGCGCCACTTCATGTAGTTGTGCGCTTGATAGTCGAGGTTGAAGGGACGACGGCCTTGATATTCACGCTATGGATGGCCTGGGAGAGTGGCATGGCGGCAGTAGAGGAGCTCGCCGCGGTAGTGCTGTTGGAGGGCGCAGAGAGAGTGGCAAAGCCGAGAGCAGGGGAGGAGGGCATGCCGAGGGCAGGGGAGGAGGAGTTCATGGTGGTGGAACTGGACTCGCTCATGATGAGGAATCGAACCCTACTGATACCATGTAAGAGAGGAAAACAGAGATGAAAGGCGCACTGATTGATCTATTACAGGCATTACAGGTTACAATGAGCGGTGGAGCATCAACCGCGGTGTACAACAGAAGTGGATCCAGAGAACGTGGATCGTGAGCTATCTAAACGTGAGCCGTGAGACTCGGTCAGTTGAGGAGGAGCCGTTGCTGAATATTCTGAAGACAGTTTCCAACACTATAGTTTCCATCCACGTCCTTGTTTGAAGTTAAAGAGGGGTTGTTAGGTGCACGGTTCTTTTTGGAAAGATATTGACATGGAGGTACAATTTTTTTACATGATGGAGGCACATTTTGGGAAGTAGAGAAACTTCAAACGACTAAACCGCCAGATATGCGAGGGCATGATCGCTGTTTGTTTTGTTTAAGACTAAATTTTAAGACTGAAAATCTTGCTATTTAAGAGTATTAAATAAAATCTAATTACAAAATTAATTGCAGAACCTCTGAGCTAATTCGGAGACGAATCTAATGAGGGCAATTAAATTATGATTAGACGATGGTTACTGTAGCATTACTATAAGAAAACATAGATTAATGAGGCTCATTAGATACATCTCGTAAATTAGCACCTATCTGTCAAAAAAAATTATAATTAAACTTTATTTAATACTCCTAAATAGCAAAATTCTCTTTCATATGACAAGTCTAAATTTTAATTTAAGAGGAAACGAACAGGGCCAATTTAAGAGTTAACATACTCTAAATTAAAAATTGATCTCCTTCACTCCTACACATAAGAGAGTAGCTCTTAGAAAATCGTAGTATTGAGGACCTTTGAACGGTGGACAAAGAACTAGAAATGCAAATTGGATACGGACCTTATTCCTCATCTCTAATTTACAGGAGCCAACGGAATACATTGAAATCTAAGTCGCTGCGAGGAGTCACATTGAACCAAAGTGGCAAAGTCAACATGATAAAGTAATTTGGAAATTAAAAAAGGCATACAACCTTCGTTTCGCTGCAGCTGCGGCTGCGGCTGCAGAAAAATAACTGCGACCACTATAGCAGCTGCAGAAACACTGTAGCAGCTGCAGAAGAAATAACTGCGAACACTGTAGCTGCTGCAAAACAGCCGCTGCAAAGCAGCGAGACGAACACGCTGCTAGTAGTTAGAAGAGCCTCAGTAGCATTTTAGCTCTTAGTTTGATTCTCCGTGAAAACAATTTTTTTAAGATTTAGCAACGTTATGCTTTCAGCAGTAGGCGATTTGGCCTTCGAGAACGAGACATCAATGATAACTTTGTCAATCACGAAGATTTACCGGTTGGGTCTTTAAAAATGTCTATAGAAATAAGGTTTACATATATGCGTTCATAAAGGTGAGTGTGCATGCGTTATGAGTTCTGAGTTGTATTGTATAGTCCAAAAAGAAACCTTTGAAATGAACCTACAATGTTGAATATACTTAGCCGGCTCTGTATAGTACAACGCTTTTATTGGCACCATACACTATCTCCAACGGTTTGGGAGACCCAAACCCAAAATAGATGTCAATTTCCTTCAACATGGCAGACCAAAAAAATCCTTATCTCCAACGGACGACCGAAACCTAAATCCTCCGCCGCCATCTTCCGCTGCGATGGGATGAAGATGACGAGGACGCGTCCGCTACGGCCGCGGGACAGGAGGAGGCGGCGGCCACCGCAGCAGCCGCGGAGGCTCCCCTCGTCGTCGTCTTCATCCGAATCGACGTTGGGGAGGTCTGGAAGAAGAAATCGGTCTTCGTGCCGCCCCCCGCCACGCTCCCCACCCTCGCCGCACTCCGCGAGTTCAGCCCCTGCCGCGAGCTCGGCCTCCGTTGCGAGCTCGGCCTGTCACGAGCTAGGCCTTTGCCGCGAGCTCGGCCTCCGCCGCACCCGCGCATGACGTCGCGCCGTGCTGCGCCGCCATGGTTTGCCGCCCCGTTGGAGGGCTCAAGCCGCGCGACGCCGTCCGCCGCCCCGCCCCCGCATCGAGATCCCCATGGCGGCCTGCGCGAGGTACATTCTGCGTGTGAGGAAGACGAATAGAAAAAATGATTCGATGTTTCTGTGGACGTGGATCGTGCGACGATGTACCCCATTTGTGCATGGTGAGGCGGCCGGCTCTAAAATTAAATATGCTGTTTGGGTGTTCCGTTGGAGACAGTTTTTGTATATTTTACAACCCATTTCGTGTGCAAGTCCTAAGATGGACTATCCCATGGAGATAGTCTTACAAGCCTTCCAATCTATCCGGCCTATGGAAGGCGCGAGCTGAACCACCAAAGTGTTGATATTTGCGTTGATTTTTATTGGCACCTTACAAGCCTTCCCATCTATCCGGATGGAAGGCGCGAGCTGAACCAAAAATTTGATGTTTTTTCGCCCAAAAAAAAATGTTGATGTTTGCGTTGATTTCTATGCACCACAAAATACTCACAACTGAATCTGCAAGAGAGACTGGGCAAACACGGCAGTAGAAACTAGAAACATCACCTCTCCTGCTAACCGAATGTGTCTTCTCTTATCAGGTGCTTCTAAGAAACTAGAAACATCACCTCACCTGCTAACCGAATGTGTTTTCTCATATCAGGTGCTTCTCACCACCTGCAGCTGGGTTGGTTTTGCAGGTCTCCCACTGCATGAAGCGATTGAGGACGACATCCCGGGCTGGCTACGAGCTACAACCTCGACCATGGAAAGCTAGGAGAAAAGGAACTTTACGGGAGTAATCCTATACACTTGGATTTGGTGGAATATCTGGGAAGAGAAGAGCAGTTGAACTTTTGCGAAATATAGTAAAGATACAGATGCTCACATAAGAGCATTCACTCCTATGAACACAATGCTCAATAAGCATTTGTAGACTATAAGCAGTATGCAAGGAACCTTACTAAATCATTTTATGCAAGACCTTTCAGCAAAACAATAATCGTAAGACCTGGAAAATAATCATACAATATGTACTGGAAAATACAGTAAAGATACAGATGCTCACATAAGAGCATTCACTCCTATGAACACAATGCTCAATAAGCATTTGTAGACTATAAGCAGTATGCAAGGAACCTTACTAAATCATTTTATGCAAGACCTTTCAGCAAAACAATAATCGTAAGACCTGGAAAATAATCATACAATATGTAATAACCCAAAGTAAATTTCTGCACTAGGTCACGATGCTAAATAAAAATATGGGAACTAGTCCCACCGTACTGAAAAAAAAGATTAAAAATACAACTTACATACAAAAATTAACGCTGCCTTCTAGCAAAGCCAGACGACAAAGCAACGTTCCTTTTCTATTCACCAATATCTACGGAAAATTGAATGATCATGGTAATTAGTAATTTAGTAAATAACTTGTGGGATCCTTGCTGTACAGGCATGGCTATTTTAGGCGATGTAATAACTCTAAAGTGGCATAAATCTTCATTTCCTCCAGGGGACGATGATCACTATCTCATTTCCCTACCTGCGGAAATCTCAGTTGGATTTGTTGAGCAGATGCACGAGCAATCTGTTGTATTGGCGCTTCTTTCAATCATGCGTTTGTTGCGGTTAGACAACAATTTAATCAATGGCACTTTTAGGGAAACTTGCCGCCATATCTCATTCACAGGTCCATTCGGATCTTCATACACAAAGTAGTGTTTGACCTGAAAGAGACGTTCAAAAAGAATTGTTATCAAAGGATAAACATGTTGAGAGAAGTATGTGTACATGGCATGACTATATAACTAAACACTCAGCAATCGATGAATAAAACCACATTGAACAAGACATGCACCTGCCTCATGCCACATATCTCCACTATTTATACAAATAAGATCTCAGATTACGAATAGACAATAGAGCTGCAAGGGATCGGATCAGGCAGAAGCATGGACTCATCCCACTCTCTTTGCTTAACGAAATTTCAGTACAAAATCAGAGCGAATTGAATACTTTTAGTGGAAGTATAAACAGTATTATTCACCAGTCAGCCATAAAGCTGGACTTTCTTGTTGGCTCTACAAGGATAAAACCTACCAGGACATTATGAGGATTTTTAGCTCCAAACTAATTAGTCTAACTAGCCTTTTATCAAATCATGTAAGGGTCAGACAGATTGATGAATCTGGTTTTACTTAGGTTCCTTGAATTTCGTATACAAATCCTGCGTTCTAAATGTCACTATGCCATCCAAACATTCAAGCATCACACATATTTCAATCATGCTCTATATGTATATTTACATATCATTGTCTCTGCTAAAAGAACATAATAAGTGACTGCTAGAAAGATACAGCAGCCAAGAATGTATGCAGTAGCTGGAGAAACCATATTTAGCGCAGGGATAAGCATCTAGAGAAAGATTCATTTACTGGCATAGTATGTATCTTACAAATGCATAAAGCAGAGTGAATTGAGACTAGGCTGACCTTTTTTATTTCTTTCTGGTACTCGAGAATCCTATCTGAACTCATTTTTCGAAGAAAAGAAGTTAAGAATCCAGGCTGTACAGCCTTGCTTGTCTCAACAAATATTGATATGTTACTGTAGTCTATAACATCCTCGAATGGCAGTTCAATGTAATCACTGACTATAACAGGAACACATAAACTAACAAGTGCATCAAATAATCTGCATGCAGAGGGAGTATCTCCAGCGGGATGAAGACAAAATTTAGATGAGTGCATCCCTCGTGTAGCCGCACGCCTACTCTCCCTCGATTGAGTTCCGTGTTTTACGATTACATCTTCCTCATTCTCAAGAATTTGAAAAAGTGCATCACGGACCTTCCCACCCTACATTATCAGAGCAACCAAAAATAGTATAAGAATATGGCGTTGCATAGCAAAGCACAAAATGAAAAGTAAGATAGTCAGCATGAATCCATTGGCTTAATGTTAAGCAAAGAATGACAATACACATACAGACAAGCTCAAGGTGAACCACAGCTTAATCAAGGCTAGAGAAGCAACTTTTGGTTTGGTTATAAATAGAATGTAAACTTGAGAAATGCAACTAGGTAGGCTAAGACAAATTTGTTAAAGGATAAATCGGCTAGCTGGATGGTGGAACTTCTAATTCTGAAAACCAATTGTCTTTTGCTTTGATTTCAAGAAAAGGCAGAAAACCTGCAAACGATATTTCATGTATTTGGTACTACAGTTCTTTTCGAAGTCATGGTTTTGTGTTTCATATGTAAGTTGTTACAATGTTTCTCATGTTTGGATGCTGAAGTTGTTGTCTTCTATTGAGTTCCCAAACAACTAGTGCATGGTGTATGATTCAGTAGTCAGCTACGGATGCAACAAGTGCAGCTAGAAAAAAATGGGAAACTGAAAAAGCATACTGCGATAATTCATAATTAACAGTGTGATTCATGCCTTAAGGCTTGCAAGCATAGGAGACAAAATAAACAAAACGAGATGATCTAGAGGAGGGGAAACAAAGGAGCCTCAAAGTGGAAATATTAGAAAGGAAACTTATTGAGAAAAAGGAGCCTCTTTTATAATACCAAACAAAAACCTGAGTCTTGCTGATAGATTCTGATTGAACATTGCAAAATTCTAGTCACCTTAATTTTCGAGATTTTTTTATCAGTTAATGAATTTCGGACCCATAAAGTAATATATACTGAAAAAATCCTTGAGCATTTATGTGGTGCCTTGAAACAATGCTAATCATGTGCTCATAATTTCTCTTTAACATATGATGCTTGCTCTGATACAAAACCATTGGATACGCACAAACTATAAGACTACTCCCGTTGGGAGTTTCATTTTCGTTAAATAGAGTGACATGCCATTAAATTTTCTGATGTGGTGAGAAATCAATAGGAAGAGGGATGAAAGTGGTTTCATCTAGATGAAACCGATGAAACCAAGTGTGTATTGTTTCCAACACAGTTTGTATCTTGCACTCATTGCCTAGGAAACATAAAAAACCAAGTGTGTACTGTTTCCAACACAGTTTTTGTCTTGCACATATTGCCTAGGAAACATAAAAAAAATGAACAATGCATTGGATTAGGTATTTCAACCAACAATTAAATGTTTTGTTGCTTATGTGGCACACTTTGAAACAACAAAAATGAAACACCCCATTAGGACTAGCCTAAGCATAATGCATAGTTTTTTTTTTTTTTTTTTAAGGCAATGAGTCGCCCTGGTGAAGCCTGGGTGCACCTTGCGCCTTGTCGACATTCGACAAGGTGAAACTAAGCCCTTGTGGCGACCCAGGTGTGCTTTGTCATCTAGGCGACAGCCTTAAAAACAAGGACATAATGCTAATTATATCTACAGGGCAGGCACTAAACTTCCACCGTCTATAGCACTAGCCAATGTGAACAATTCAAAATGCAGCAGCGCTTCAAATGGACAATACATAATCTAGTTCTAATAAAGTCACCGTATCTCTTTCAAGATTCCTGAGCTCACCTCCTTGCGGTACCGATTGCCCATGAAGAACAGCAGTGAGGACCTGCCCTCAACCCCAATGTCACCCTGGAAGGAGTTGATACGGTGTGAGTAGGGCAGGATGACATCCTTGACGAGGGATGCCTGGTCACCACGCAACCGGCCGAAGTCGGAGACCAGCAGCACGGCATTGCTGATCCGGTCCACGACTCTGAACAGCGCGTTGGGATCCTGGCAGATGAACACGTGGTCCCTCCCCCTGTGCCGCCGCCAGAACCGCTGCCGCTCCAGCCACTCCAGCAGCTCCTCCTGCATTGCCTCGTCATTGTACGCCGCAGCCGCCCCGGAGGCGTTCGCGGCCGCCGGAGGCCGGATGGGATTGACGACGAGGCTGAGGGAGGAGAAGAAGGGCACGTAGAAGAGATCAGCGTCGTGCGGGTCGTCCACGCGGGCCACGGGGCGGTCGCGCGGCCCGCGGCGGAGCAGGTCCTTGAAGAGCCACCACTCCGCCGAGTGCTGGTGCCCCGGGTACTGCAGCTTTTCGTCGGGCAGCGCCGCGGCCGTGTCCGCCGACCCCGAGGGGACCCGCGCGGCCATGTAGCTGCGGACGACGCCGTAGGTGAACTTGGCCGGCAGGTCGTACATGTAGATCTTGACGGGGGGCGAGAGGCCGCCGGACGCGGGAGAGGAAAAGACGGCATCGGAGCCGGAGATTAGGGAGCGGGAGAGGCGTGAAGCGGAATGGGAGACCGGGGAGAAGAGGAGGAAGAGGAGAGCGAGCGCGAGGGCGAGGAGGAGGAGCAGGATAGGGGACGGGCGCCGCCACGGCATGGAACGCGCGGCGAGCGCGAGGAGGGATCTGGGGAGGAAGAGGTGCAGGCGGGGAGGAGGCGGCGACGGCGGCGGCGGCGGCACGAGTATCGGGGATGGTCGCGGCTTGCGCGGCGGCCTGCCGCGCTCCCACATGTGGCCGGCCGCGCGGTGAGGTGGGCGGGGAGTGGAGGCCGGGCGGGGAAGGTTCCGATGGGAGAAGGGACTGAGGCGGGGGACGACGGCGATTCGGAGTGAAACGGACGTGCAGCGGCCGCCCACTTGCAGTGGTCTGTCTGGACCCCACCGGTCGGTGTCTCTGCGTCTCGGTGTTCTTTATGTGACGAATTTCAGGTTAATTGTTTGGGCCGGGCTGTAATTGTTTTGTTCTAAGTTAAATGTTTTTAATTTTGATCGTGCAGAATTTATGTTGTTGTACAGGGGATTTAAAGGTCTAAATCTTATGTTGCAAACTATAGTACAACCTTTTTAAAGATACAATGGCTAGAGACGACAAGTTAGGATAGGTTAGAGCAACTCCAGCAGTCTCCCAATAAGCCTCCCAATATTCCCTCTCAATAGGATTTTCAGGATATTGGGAGTTGCAGTTCCAGTAGTCTCCCAGTAACTCCCTCCCAATAAACTAACATGTGGGTCTTTTTTTTCTCTTTCTCTCTTTCCTCTCACTTACCAGTGGGTCCCACCTTATCCCTCTCCTGTCTCCTCTTCCTCCCCATCACTCCCTCCGCTCCCGGACATGGCAGCGAGCTCGGGCAGCGAGGCGCGCCGTGCGTGGAGCCGGGCGTCGGTGGGCAGCGAGGCTCGCCGTGCGGACGGCGCGGAGGGCACACGCGGATGGCGAGTTCGTCCCGTTCTTCTCTCCCTTCCACACAGCTCGAATCGATGGCGGCATCTCGTCGTCGTCGCGTTGACGTCGCGTGGCTCACTGGCGCGGCCAGGGAGGGGGGGGGGGGGGCTCGCCGACGCAGCCGGTTTTGGCTTCGATTCGGGCGCAGGAGGGCGGCGTGTCGATGGTGCCCTGCAGGACGTCTCGAGTTGCGCAGGAAGACGGCGAGCCGTGCAGGGCGTCGGCGGACTGGTGGCGAGCTTGCAGGAGGACGGCGAGCCGTGAAGGAGCTGGACGCCTCCTCCCACGACGCGAGGGCAACGCAGAGGACGCGATGGCGACGACTCCTCCCGCGAGCTCGACGACGGCGTCCGCGACGCAGAGGACGCGAGGGCGACGCGCTGCACGGTCGTGGTGGAGGACGCGGGCTAGACGAAGGAGGGCGGCGAACTGGACGACGGGCGGGCGCGACGGCGACGAGGGACGTCGGCGACCTGGACGACGGCGTCCGCCATGAAAAAGCCGTCGATTTGGGCGCGGCGGCGGCGGACTGGTGCTGCGCAGGACGAGCAGGAAGAGGAAAAGGTGTTCGCGCGCGCGTGGGGAAGAGGTGGGGCCCGCCAGAAACTGTATTAAGAGGGGGAGGAGAAGCTCCCACTATAGTGGGAGGGAATGGTTGTTTTTGGGGAGGGGAGAAAAAGTGGGGAGCTTTTTGGGAGACTGCTGGAACTGGTTTTGCCTCCCCAAACTTCCAATATGGTAGTTATTTTGGTATTGGGAGGAGGATTGGGAGACTGCTGCAGTTGCCCTTAGAGATCAAACCTACCCAATAAAAGAGGCAAAGCAAACAAGAAAACGTTAATAAAAAAGAAAAACGTTAAAAAAAGAGTAATCAATGTGATTGCCCTACACTTTTATCTACTCCAAAATAAGATTATTTCACTCTTCTTGAAATCTGTCACCATAACAATGGGTCTTACTTTCTAGGTGGCAAAAGAGTGGTGTGACAACCATTTTAAGAAATAAATTTTGAATTTGATATATTTTTTATTCGAGAACATGCCTGAGCACACATTTCATTAAGAATGAGTTAGAATTTGTTACAAGATCGAAGCTCTTTCAAGGGGAAAGAACTCCTCGCCACCCTGTGGCGCACACACTTATATTACATAAAACACCCTTGAGTTTAATACATTGAAACCTAACTTATTTTACTCACCCAGTAGCGGAGCAATACACTAGACATTGGGGGCAGGGGGGAGGGGGTGTTCAAAAAGGAAGAAGAAACGGAACAACTGCTTGATGTGCCAACAAGTGATCGACTTGTGAGGCTAAGACTTGTGAATTGTGAATAACTTTTCTTTCAAGGCGAAAGAGCTCCTTTCCGGTCGCCACCTCATGGCGTAGACACCTATATTACATAGAACACCCTTAAGTTTAATACATTGAAACCCAACTTATTTTACTCACCCAGTGGCGGAGCAATAGACTAGACATTGAAGGGGGGGGGGGGGGGGGGGTCAAAGAGGAAGAAGAAATGGAACAATTGGTTGATGTGCCAGCAAGTGGTCGACTTGTGAGAGGCTAGGACTTGTGAATTGTGAATAACTTTTGAGGTTTCATCTTGGTTGTCCTTGTTAGAGCATCTCCAAAAGAGCCCCATAGACCTATCTTAAATTTAGTTATTAGGATTTTAGGCAAAAATCTATCTCCAAGAGGGCCCCAAAACAACCCTAACTTTCCCATAGCCCCTAAACGCCTCTCATTTGTAGCTACAATCAGGGAAAGAATTAGAGCCCCCATTTCTTCTTTTTCCACTATAATTAATGTTTTTGTGACCCCAAATGCTGATGTTGCCCAATCAAATTTGTTTTGATCCACTTTTAGGGAGAGACTGTTGGAGGAAGGAAGACAAATTGCCTTTTATAATTTTTTAGTTACTCCTAAAAACAAGTTTATAGGACTAATTTTATATGGTTCTCTTGGAGATGCTCTTATGCAATTAGGGAGCACATCTCCCATTCTCACACGCTACAAAGTAACCATAGTTTTTTAAACTTTTTTGACCGAAATCAGTAGGGCAAACCCCAACTTAATTTTTTTAATTTTCTTTTATTTCAACATGGTTATTAGCTCCCACGGGGAAAAACCCAACCTATTTTTTAATTTTCTTTTATTTCAGCCTGGTTATTAGCTCTCACGAGGAGTTTAACCCAGATCTGCTAGATGCTACTCATGTGATCTAACCGCTAAGGTAGAGGCCTTTTCGCTACAAAGTAACCATAGTTGCATAGTGAATAAAAACAACTCTCACATCTCCCATGGCCCTTCCCACCCCCCCCCCCCCCCCCTCCCTCCCGCTCTGCATTGTACTCACCCATGCTATCACATGGCACAAAGCCCAAAAACTTGGGCACATGTCAAAAATTTCTGATTTTTGCATGGTGTGTTAGTCCTACGGCTAATACACTACAAGAAAATGGGTATTTCCCGACAGTTTTTGGGAAGTGGCCTACAGTTTTAGTTTTTCTATTCATTTTTTCTCTAGTGGCTGACAGTGTTCTAGTACAAGTTAGTGTCTTTCCCTATAGTTTTTGTATTTTACCAACAACCTAATTCCCTACAACCTCATTACCTACAGTTAGTGTGCATGCTTAGCCAATTAAACTAAAAACTGTCGGCCACTTTACACTAAACTGTTGGGGAAAATTGTTAATCTTGTAGTGATATGTTGCCCTACCAGAACAAAACGGGCTTGGACAGGTCCAGCTTAAACCTTACCTCATCCCCCCCCCCCCCCCCCCTCTCTTCCATTACAAATTACGAAGTTAGGGCGGCACGTGCGAGAGGGCGAGAGCACTACAAGATTTGTGAGAATCTCCAACAGTTCTTATACACAAATGGGTGACAGTTTTGAGTATAATTATAGTAGAGGTCAAAATTGTAGGGAATGAGGTTGTAGGGAATGAGTTTGTAGGGAATTTGCTAAAACTGTTGGGAAATATGAAAATTTGTACTACAAAACTGTTGGCCATTTGGAAAAATTACACTAAAAGGCTATTACTGTCGGCCACTTATACTAAAACTGTCGGGGATTCGTAGAAATCTTGTAGTGGAGAGAGAGAGAGTTGTACTGGTGTGCTACTAATTAGGCCACTCTCAATGGAGCCTTTCATTTGTATTAAATTATATGCCACATGTGCATTTTTTGCTGACTTGGCAAGTTAATTATGATGAGAGAGGAAGGAAACTTTCATATTTTGTGAGAGGTTTTTCATCCAAATGAAAGGAAGATGACTCCCTTTCTTAAAAACTAGTTTTGGAAAAAGTGCAATGAAATGGTCCATTGAGACTGGCCTTAGTGAACTCATCGGGTAATGTTTCATGGATTGCTCGGCTTGAAGTACTATTTTCTGAATTTGCCCTTCCACTACAAGAAAAGGAGCCTATAGCGACAGTGCCCCAAAATCCCGTAGCAACGGTTTTGAAAGCCGACCGTCGCTACAAATGATTTTTAGCCGCGGTTCACGTTACCAACCGTCGCTACAAATGTTAGTAGGCTGGCTGGGCCTGGTATACTACAGCCTAGTCGGGCTTTAGGCCTTAATGGGCCAGACTACTTCTCTCATGACCGTCGGATGAAGAAATCCAACGGCTCTCCTCTCTTCCTGCCATAATATAAGACCGTGAACCCTAGCCTCCAGCCCCAGTTCCCATTTCCTCTCTTCCATTCAGCTCCCGCACCCTCCCTCGTCAACCTCAACGGCGGCGGCGCACCACTTCCCCTTCTTCCCCGATGACGAGATCCCCTCCTTCCCCTCCCTGCGGCACGGCGGCAGCCCGACCCCTCCTCTCTCTCCCTCGATGACGCGGCGGTGGCGGCCCACCACTTCCCCTTCTTCCCCGACGTCAACGGCGCGACGGCGGTGGATCTGCGGCGCGGCCGCCTCCTTCCCCTCCCCGACGGCACGGCGGCAGCCCGACCCCTGCTCTCTCTCCCTCGACGACGCGGCAGTGGCGGCCCACCACTTCCCCTTCTTCCCCGACGTCAACGGCGCGGCGGTTGCGGGTCTGCGGCGCGGCCGCCTCCTTCCCCTCCCCGACGGCACGGCGGCAGCCCAACCCCTCCTCTCTCTCCCTCGACGACGCGGCGGTGGCGGCCCACCACTTCCCCTTCTTCCCCGACGTCAACGGCGCGGCGGCGGCGGATCTGCGGCGCGTCAGCGGCGGCGGATCTGCGGCGCGGCCACCTCCTTCCCCTCCCCGACGGCAGCCCGACCCCTCCTCTCTCTCCATCGACGACGCGGCGGTGGCGGCCCACCACTTCCCCTTCTTCCCCGACGTCAACGGCGCGGCGGTTGCGGATCTGCGGCGCGGCGGCGGCGACTTGCACGCGGGGTCAGCGACGGCTTCGTCCAGGCGCGGGCGACGGCGACGACTTCCATGGGCGGCGTGGGCCCGGTGGAGGCCGGATTCGGCGCTCGGCCCTTTTCTAGCGACGGTTTTGGCTGCCCGCCGCTGTAGGGCCTTGATTTTTAGCCACAGAAGCGTAGCGGCGGACTGGATAGTCCGACGCTACAGGCCATTTTTGCCCGCCGCTATAGGCCTTCAATGTTATAGTGTTCGTTCTTTGTGCGCGAAGAAACAGAAGCAGTCACTTATCAATTCTGGTGCGCACGCATGCCGGCGGACGACCAGAGTCCCCACGCTGGAAATGCTGCTGTAGCCATCCAAAAACCATGGTCTCACTTGTGACGCCACGAGTAACTTTACGAGCTTAGAAAGAGAGACCTTAACCGTATTAGGCTTAGGTGATCTAGTCAAAAGGGCACAGCTTAGCAGACGACGTACCAATTAAAAAAACCCTGATTGTCCACGTCTTTGACGTTTTAGAGGGAGAAGAGAACATGTCGTAGCTCTTCCTCCTTTTTTTTTTTCCTCAAACAAATCTTCAAGAGTCCCCGTCACGAGCACCATCTCCATCGACCGATCGGCAAGCAATCTACGTGGACTCCACGTCGTCATAGTGATATGACCACTTTTTTTACCGCCACCGGCTTACGTCCGGTTAAAAAGCTTTATTTACTGCGACGGAGCGTCCTCCGGCGACTCGTTAAACCGAGTATATACATCACAGATCGTTTTCAAGAGCACCGCCTGACGTACGTCCGGTTAAAAAACCGCTTTTTTACCGTGCTGGGACGGAGAGCGAGCGATGAATCGTTAAACGAGTACGAGGTACTCCGACCGTACGTGTTGAACATATCAAACGTAACATGCAGCAGTCAGGGGGTCCAAAGCCCGGGGGTGACGTCATCATCTCCCTCCCGCGTCACGGGCTCTTTGAAGGGGTCATCGTCTCCGATTCGATCGCCTCTCGGCGATCAACGGACAGATCTCTCCGATCCCTCGGTGCTGGAGCTGTGACTCAAAGGGTTGAATGAGTTTCCCCGATCCAAATCGAGCGTGTGCGAGAGAGGTCGAGAGACGGGAGAGCCAGTCGCCGGTGCACACACTTTCCGGTACCCTTCCGATATGATCGACTCTCGCGACCAACACGATCTAGCTACTAAAATACGATCGCTTGTTGTCTTCCGGTCCACGTGCAGGGCGCGGGGACGACGTACGACAAATCAACACACGGGAATTCATACTGGCTGCTGTTCGTGCTGACGGGGAAGGAAGAGAAGAATGCCCCAGTTGCTTGGGAGAGGAGGAACCTCTGGTTTGATTAATTTGTTTACTGCTGTTCGGTGCTGCTATAGCTTGGTCTTGACCAATCGATCTCCTACATGCATGAAAACGGAAAGAGGATGGCCCACCGCCCAGTGCAGGACCCATGCCATGCATAGCATACCTTTTTCAGCACTGTGCTCTCCTGGCTCGATCAACGTCTTTATTTCCTGTGCTTTCCTGTCCCCTCCTGCGGGGTTTTGAACGGGCGCGCCTTGTTTAAATTTCTTCTGTCAAACACTGGCCAAGCAGTCCCTTTCAAAATCAAGAAGGACTGAATTTTTCATCTCCCGCTCGAGAAACCGAGGCACGCGCGCACACACCGTACCGGGGTGGCTCCCTAAATGCTAAGCTTATATAAACCTCCGAATGCTGCCCAGCTGCCATGCACCATTCACAGAGATCTGTTCAGCTGCTAATTAAGCCCATCATCTGAGCTAATCGGCCTTGCTGCCATCTCAAAGCGCGCTTGCAAGCCCGTGCGATCGATCTCGCGGCTGCAGCTAGCTGCCACAGAACAGAAGTACTGCGCATTCTAGCTTGCTAGCTAGTGCGTCCATCGATGGCGGCGTCCGGGCTCTCACGCAGGTCCACGAGCCGGTCCATTGCCTCGCGGCTGGACGCGTCGGCGGAGGCGGCGATGGCGGCCACGACCCCGCGGCGAGTGGAGTACGACGAGGAGGACGTGTTCTTCGGCCCGCGTCGCCGGCAGCGCGGGTACGACGTGTTCATCAACCACCGCGGCGTGGACACGAAGCGCACGGTGGCGCGGCTGCTGTACGACCGGCTGGAGCAGCTGAGCGGCGGCGGCATCCGCTCGTTCCTGGACAACATGTCGATGCGCCCGGGCGACCGTCTCGAGGAGCGCATCGACGAGGCCATCCGCGAGTGCGGCGTCGCCGTGGCCATCTTCTCCAAAAGCTACTGCGACTCCGACTTCTGCCTCCACGAGCTCGCCATGCTCGTCGAGGCGCGCAAGACCATCATCCCCATCTTCTACGACATCAAGCCCTCCGACCTCATCCTGCCCCAGGCCGTCGTCGACTCCAAGGACCACCTCCCACGCGACATCGAGCGGTTCCGCTTCGCGCTCCGGCAGGCCAAGTACACCGTCGGCCTCTGCTACGACTCCGCCACAGGGTACGTAGTGGTGTCTTCCGATCCGATCGATCGCCATTAGCATCGATCTTCTCTGCGTTCTTCTTTGAGTGCATGCAATTGATTGATTATATAAGCAGGAACTAACCGTGATCATGTGCAATGGCGATCGTGCAGGGACCTGGCCGAGCTGGTGTCGAAGGCAGCAAACGCGGTGGTCGAACGGATTGAAGAAATGGAGAAGAAGAGCGTGCAACGAAGGCAGACGATCGTGTCCAGGCTGTAATTTTGAACGGAACAACAACACCTACTGTTCAAAGATTCAAACCGGAAAACTGGCGCCATTGATTAGTTAACAACGACCGGCGCATGCATGGCTAATAATTCATTAATTGACACAAAGAGAATTGATTCATTTTTTTCTTTTCTTTTGTTTTCTTTTCTTCTTTTAAATATTGGGGAATAAATTAGTCTGCCCCTCGTAGGATGAATAAGCTACAGGACTGACCATTCAACAGTCCACACGAGCATGCGGTTTTGAAAATAGCGATCCGCACGTGTACATGTACAAAACAAATTTGTAAATCATGATTTTTGTTACAAACCGCTTCCATGCTTAATGTCACTTTTGGGTGCGTGTTTGATTTGCACGGCGGTGTTGGATTTGAAAGTCTTTGTCTTCCCCCATTTTCGTCGCTTTTGGGTACGTGTGTGTGTACCATACATGTCTCTTCGCTATCAACATGACTTCATCTCCCTAAGCTATTTTTTTTCTTCGGTGTTACATATGCATGGATGATTGGATCGTTTGAAGTAGTGGCGCTAGGGTTCACATTTTAGTTTCTTCAGTTAATGTTCTTCCATGACTCTATGTTTAGCGCGTGTTAGACAAAGCTCGTTGTGCATAATAAGTCCACTCTCAGCTAGAGTGCCACTGTGAACTTTGAATCGGTTCATGGCTAATAATTCATTAACATAGAGAGAATTGACTCTCTCTTTTCCCCCTTTTTTTCTGGTCCAATGTAATGATTCATTTGTTTTCTTTAGTCTTTTTTGGTAAATATTGGGGAATAAATTAGTCTGCCCCACAAAAAATGTACGGTTTTGAAAATAGTGAGCCGCACATGTACATGAACAAAATAATTTTGTAAATGATGGTTTTTCCTTTTTCATACTTCCACGCTCAATGTCATTTTTTGCATGGCGGTGGTAGATCGGAAGTCTTGTTATTCCCCATTTTCCTTGCTTTGGGTTGTACATGTGTGTACCATATCTATGTCTCTTCGCTATCATCATGACTTCATGTCTCTAAGCTATCCCTTTTTTTTCTTCGGTCTTAAGCTCGTGGTGCATAATAAGTCCACTCTCAGCTGCATATGTATTGCTATACTTTTTTTATGGTAGAGTGCCACGGTGTACTTTGAATCGTTCGATCTCTGGAATATATGAATTAAGTACAACAGGATAACGGTATTCTCTGGAACAAAATCGTTGAACGTGCGGTGTTTCATGTTGATTGGCTGAATGAAAATAGATATAATAAAAATGTAGATAGCATTATGTATTTTGAAATGACGAAAAAATACATATACCTTTTATATGCAATTGGATGGCATTTCTTACATAATTAAGGTATAATTTATCACATAACTTGATGTTGATATCTCGTGCTCTATCGAATTGATCATTTTTTACATGCATATGGATAGAAGCAATGCGTTCCTACAACGGATGCAACATGTATGTTTCTCAAAAGAACGGATCGTATATGTTCTACTCCTCCGGTACATGCTTATTACATGAAACTTTGTTGTACTCAAGGAGACTTCCATTGCATGCAAGTTCGGTTTATTCAGTCAAGTGTAGGCATGATCTCTCTCTCTCTCTCTCTCTCTCTCTCTCTCTCTCTCTCTCTCTCTCTCTCTCTCTCTCTCTCTCTCTCCACATGAAGTTGAGGCATCATGCTCTTGGAATTGTTAACCACACATTTACATCTCTCTCTTTGGACATATGTTGAATTCTCATGGGGCTGTAGATTTTAAGGTTCCACCGTGATAAAATGTAAACTTAGAATGTCCATGCCATGGTTTCTTCCATCCAACTGACTTCATCTTGGAGATAACTAGTTCTACCAA
Source organism: Eragrostis curvula (assembly GCA_007726485.1). Taxonomy (NCBI): domain Eukaryota; kingdom Viridiplantae; phylum Streptophyta; class Magnoliopsida; order Poales; family Poaceae; genus Eragrostis; species Eragrostis curvula. Next base: position 10,717,200 of record CM017442.1, read on the forward strand.
ATTGACTCTGTTTACAATTTGAAAGGAGATCAACCCTTGTTGCTCATATAAGTATTTGTTTGAGGGAAAAATGACTCCAAGGCATTTCAACAGTTAAGTTGTTTATGTGTTTTGAAAATTTTGATAAATCACATCTTAAATTGATCAATCTTTTTTCAAAAAGAGAAACTATTGATATAATCTTTCCTCCAATAGTACAACGCACTGAATTATCTATTTTATATGTTTGGTTGACAGTAAAATCAATATGTCAATATTAACCTTGGTTTAAAAAGTACCTTTGCATTGAGTGAATTTGGAAATGTATTCTAATATTGGTTCATGATGGATAAAGTTACCGCCCCTGACCGGGAATCTCAAACCCCTAGTACAACCGATAAATCAAAACCTTATATTATTACTTGTGCATTGCGTAAACCCATACTACCACTTTAATAAAAGAAGCTCCATTAAAATAAATGTAAGACCAAGTCCATATGTGTGGTTTCATTCAAACCTAAATCAAAATTCAACAATTATGATGGTTTTTAATGGGCTTTTGGAAAGCTATATCCTTGTATGATTTTATAAATCTTTTCAGCTTCGTAAAGAAGGAATTTAGACCCAACCTTTGAATTTCGATGGAATTCTTGTCTCTTGGTTGAGGTTGCTAGTTGTTTCTTACCTACACAATTGTGGTCCCCCATTTTATATGTTTAATTTTTTGCAACCAATGACTGTTGAATTCTTGCCCTGAAAATTGGAATAGTCCATGCCATTGACACTGTTCATATCTTTCCATTGGTGGGTGGAAGACTAGTGATCTACCGTACACGTACGGTTAACTAGAAAACGCACGCTGACGATCTTGTTAAATGAACTTCTACTTGCACACATGTCATCCAAAGAAAAAAAAAAAACTGGCTGCATTGCTGATCGAACAAAGAAAGTGGTCACCTGGCATCGATAACCAAAAATGTGCAGTGGCACCACTCCGGTCAGCTGTGGGGATTCATCACCAAGAAAACCAAGACTATACTAGCTGGCAGGCGCGCGTGCTTTGTGCGTGGTGTTGAAACTTGGTGACCGCAAGCTGCTTTTCAGCTGGGAGCGACGTGAAGTACGAATGCCTCTCACTTATGCAGTTGAACTGAACATCGACCACCCCACCCCCCAAAAAAAAATTACCGGTATGTCGTGGGAAGGCCATTTTTTTTTTCTTTTGACAGGGTAGCCACTGCCTGCTACAGGGCAGGCAACAGAGCGGCAAAAATTCCTCGCACCAACCGTGCTTTTCCATCAACCCTGAGTACGGACAACAGAACAGGTTCCGTTACCGGGGTCCCGGCGGCACACAGGAGATCGGAGTCAGATTCTCCATCCTCGAATCAGCCGTGTCCCTTTCAGCCGCCGGCCGCGGAAGCTCGCCGTCGCGTTCCTCTGCCTGCCCCCCTTGGTTTAAGCCGGCTCGATTAACGCGTGTAACCCGTGCTTCCGTGCGCGCCGTGGACGCCGTCGCCCTGCATGAGCCGAAGAACCCCCATCAGTCCGGCCCGGTCAAAAACGCGCGGCAGCGAGCGACGCCACGCCTCCACCACAACAAAAAATCACCAGATTTCTTGGGACGCCGGCGCGCGTCCCTCTCTCGATCGGTTCCGCACCAGCGACCGCGCACGAGTAGTTACGGATGTAGTCAGTCAAACCGAGCACGAGGCTGCTAGCTTAGCTTCTGTTGCTCCTGCCTGCCCGTGCCCGATGACGCCACAGTCCGAGACCCACCGCGCCCTCGCTACGGTGATTTGCACTTCCGGAACCCCCCGCGTGTCCGATGCTGACCTCTGTGAATTGTGAATTCTCCTTTCGATCGTGTCTTCAGTTCCTTGCGGTCAGTGTTCAACTGAAGATCGTGCGTTGAGTTCACGATGATCTAACTAACGGGTCGTGGTTACGTTCGTTCGGAACTTGTGAGGCAGCTTCTGCACCTTGCCCGAACGACCAGCATTAGTTAGTGTTCCTGATTCTCCCAAGATGCAGTGTTGGAAATGCAGTAGAAAAAGAGTAAACGTGGCCCTGTTATTCTCCATAATCAACTCCACAAAAGCCATTTGCTCTTTGTCTATCCATCCCGTGACTGGATTATATCTGTGAAGAAGGTTAGTCTTAACCGGCAAGGTTACTAGGCAACGACCTAACAATATACTAGCATATGCGTTGATTATACTAGTTGCGTGCCATTCAAGTAGAGCCAGTCGCCCTCAAAAAAAAAAAGGTAGAGCCACAGGCCCACAGTCAGAGTCCTTCGCATTTTTCTAGGCGCGTAAGATTTCCTTCAACTAAATAAATGGCGGTGACCATTTGGAAAGGCGAAATTTGTTGTAGGACACTGAACTTTTGTGGTATTGGCTATTTCACACTAAACTTTTAAAAATTTGTTAAAACATACTACAAAATTGTGACTACTTGCCAAAACACACCACCAGCAATATAATATAATTTCCAAGGATTTGAGTGAGAGAGTGTTGATCAAAAGACCATAATACCCTTTGAGCTTATAGCAGCTATTGAAACTTGTATGAGACCATTTTTGCAATGTAAAAAATCATGATGATGTTTGTTCTACAATATTGCTTAAAAATCAACTAGTGTTCTAGTATTTGAACGTTGGCCACATGCATATAGCTAAGCACAAATTCAGAAAATGAGCGACATGTCTGTCAATGGCGGGTGCGCATCTGCTCCTAGGGCTTGGGACGGCTGGCCCACCTGGCTTGGATCACGAGGTGCAGCTTTGAGCTCGGTGCATGTGATCTGCAGCAAGGTAGCAGTGGCAAGCTTGCGTTCTGGTGCGGTTGGGTGCATGGCTCGTCTGCTCAAGCACAAGCAGGGGCATTGTCTGTCATTTAGAAAACTTTCTCTCACCAAATTCAAAAGAAACAATACTTTATAGCCGGCGGTGTATTTTGACAAATAGCCATGAATTTACAGTGTGTTCTGGCAAATTTTGAAAAGTTCAGTGTGAAATAGCCAATTCCACGAAAGTGCAGTGTCCTACAGCTATTTTCGCCATTTAGAAATGTGAATGCACGCGTCAATCCAGAGGGGGAAAAAAAGAATACGAACAAATGAAAGACTGCCAAGGATGAAGAAAGAAGAATAAAAACAACTAGGGTTACCTTTGGTCTTGAATCAACAATTAAAAGAAGACAAGAATGTCCGATTTCGTAATCACGTTGGCTGACAAAGACAAGCTCCAATCCAATCAGATAAGCTAATCCTGCCCCCCGACAAAGGCTACATGTCTCCAACGACTTCCACCGTATCTCATTCTCTTACCGCATCCAACGAAAGAGAAAGCTGTTAGAAAACAAATCAAATTATTACAGTGGATACTTACTCGGATGTTGCCGGCGGTTCCTGGTTCAACCGGTCACTGGTGGACCTGAACTTTCTCCCCTGCTTCTTCCACCTCTCTGTTGTTGCTATTTTTCCATGCCGCCACAGACACCGCACGACCTGCGACCTTGTTGTCTGACGGCTTGACGTTTCAACATTTCAATCCGGATCGTACTGTCCAACTACATGTCTCCGTGCGTTCAATAAGAGAGACGATAATTCCGCTCAGCGACAGGACCAGTGATCTGCTCATTGGTCCGATGTGGCTACTTCGGAACGACCTGCGACCCTAGCAGCTGAACGTAGCCGCAGCATGAAGATCCACGGGCTCTGACTTAGATCATGATCACTAAAACAGGTCAGAGTTTGATCGGTCAGAGGTTTAGAACAGTGAATTGACAGGATCAAGGTCAGCGAAACGGATCGCGGCAATAGCAGTCCCAAACGGAATGCCTAGCGCAGTGTACGGAGTACGGGATTGTCAGTTTTGGGTCAAGAGAAACCGTGGAAGCAAATGCTAACAGCCTGCTGTTCTGTTGACTAAGAACTTTCTGATCGACCTTCGGCACCAGTTGGAACTGAAATTAAGCGTTGAAAACTTTAGTCAACTAATGGTCGCCGATCATTTGGAATTTAGTAGAGCTTTGCTGTTTTGTTTATTCATTGTTGGATTCCGGTTCCGTTATGTTGACAGTGACCCTTAAATATGGATTCGGTCTGATCAAAACACTACTGTTTAGGATTGGACAATAGCTTAGCTAAATTTTTTCAAAGGATCGGCGACTAGAACAGATGGAAGCATTTCAGTTGGACTGTCGGGAAAGCTCGTCAAATTAACCATATAATATTACGAAGCTAGAAAAGGTTGAATTATACCAATCTGGAAGTACGTTAAAGACCACGTCATAGAACTACAGAAGTAAGAAATGCATAAAATGTGCAAAATGTAATTCTATATTATAGTTCCCACTTCGCACCAATTGGACCTGAATTCAGTTCATGATCTACCTTCCATTCCATCTGATCTCCTTTTGAATGTTGAATCCAACTTTTGTTCCAAAAAAGAATGTTGAAGGAAGCCACGACTTGCAGGGATCAAAGCTAGTTTCATGTATAGCTGGCCAGGTGGGCCGGGCTAAAAGGGCCGCTAACGGCCCGGCCCTTTTAGCCCGGTCCGAGCACCGCCCGGGCCCAGTGGTCAACGGGCCGTGCCGGCCCGCAGCCCGTTACGGGCCGTGCTTGGGCTTGGGCGTAGGCCCGTCGGGCTGGTCCGAGCACGGCCCGTTTAGCGGTGGCCCGTTAGCCCGTTATTCGGGTCATGCTAAATGGGCCGCCACAGTCCGTTTAGCCCGTTTATATTTTAAAAAAATAAAAAACAGTGTAAAAATTTTTTTTTATCCAGAGGGCCGACCCGGCACGGCCCGGTCCGTTTAGCCCGTGGCCCGTTTAGCCCGTTTAAAACATACCGTGCCGTGCTTGGGCTTGAAGTGAAGACCCGTGTGCCGGCCCGGGCCGGTCCGTTTATTATAAGGGCCGTGCCGTGCTTTTTTCTCAGCGGCCCGAGCCCGGCCGGGCCCGGCACGGCCCGTTGGCCAGGACTAGTTTCACGAGCAAAGGCCGCCTAGCTGGATGCTACACGAACCGAGCTCAAATCTTGAATTTCAGCGCGGGAACATTCGGAGAAACACGTTTAATTTAATGTTCTTTGTTTCCTTTGGAGGAAGGGTTTCTTTTTTTTTTCTTTTTTTTTTTTTTAGGGGAAGGAAGGTTTCAACTTTCAAGTGGGAATCTTCTCGGCTGGAACGGATTTGCTTGCTGCCAGCCCAACAAACTGCAAAACAGAAACTCGTGGGCCTTCGTACACGAAAGTGGCCTATAGACGCGCTAAAGGAGAAACTCAGCCCACTCTTTGGGCTCTGCCACTCTGGTCCTGACACTACCATAGCCCGGAAAACCGGCCGGCCCGGTCGCGCGCGGAGGTGGCCGAAGAGGAGGCACGGTCACGGCGCGGGCGCGGCCGGTGGCTCGCTGACACGCGGTACGGGCGGCGGCGGGCGTACGTGTCGAGCGGCGACGGGCCCGGTTCGGTGCAACGGAGCCGTATTTCTCGGGGCAATGCCTTCGGCACCCCCCACTTCTTCCCCTGCCTCCGTCTCCGGCCGGCTATCCTCCTCCTCTTCCTCCTCCCTCGCCGAAACGGCCACCACCAAAAATCCCAGCGCAGATCACTCGCCCGCCTGCTCAGCCGCTCCGCTCCTCCCAACCGACACCGCAACAAACCCGGCCCTCCTCGTCGCTGTCCGTTCCTTCACACTAGAAGCTCCTCCTCTGCCTCCTCATTCGCGAAAAGAAAAAAAGTAAAGAGTAGCAACTCCTCTGCCCATCAACCGCACGCAGTCTATATATCCCCATCGGTAAGCTGCTGAAACTGCTCTAGCTACCTGCTGTGCATGGTTTTGTATATGTGTGTATAGTTAGTCTGGTAGATCGGTCCACTGATCCAGGTACTGGCAGTTGGAACGAAGGTGATTGAGATGAGGTCCATGGAGAGCACGGACTCGTCGTCCGGCTCGGCGCCGCCGCAGCAGAAGCCGCCGGGTCCGGCGCCGCACCTCCCGCCTGGGTTCCGGTTCCACCCCACGGACGAGGAGCTGGTCGTCCACTACCTCAAGAAGAAAGCGGCCTCCTTGCCTCTCCCCGTCACCATCATCGCCGAGGTCGACCTCTACAAGTTCGACCCTTGGGAGCTCCCTGGTATGTTCCACGCGGCGCGATGTGTTTCCCTCCTGTGCACCATAAGATCCGTACCAAGTTGACCCATGAGATAATCAATAATTGTTCTAGCCTGCAGATCCTTATAAAACTATATTATCTTGGTACTATATACACAGTATATATGCATATCATTTTCAAAGTAAAGCGGCACTATATACTTTATAAATTTTGCACATCTGCCTATAGTTGCATGCACATGCTAATTAACTATCTCGTTCCTGCGCAAACGATGCATGCACTCGATCTTGACTAGACCGTCCTAACCACGGTTTGATTTGATCATCAGAGAAGGCGAGCTTCGGGGAGCACGAGTGGTACTTCTTCAGCCCGCGGGACCGCAAGTACCCGAACGGCGCGCGGCCGAACCGTGCAGCGACGTCCGGGTACTGGAAGGCGACCGGCACCGACAAGCCCATCCTGGCGTCCGGCGGCAACCGCGAGAAGGTCGGGGTGAAGAAGGCGCTCGTGTTCTACCGCGGGAAGCCGCCCAAGGGCCTCAAGACCAACTGGATCATGCACGAGTACCGCCTCACCGACGCCGCCAGCTCCGCCAACACCAGCAGGCCGCCGCCCGGCGCCGGCGCAGGCGCCAACAAGGCCGCCTCTCTCAGGGTACGTAACGTACGTGACAGTCTGATAGTGACTGGAATCGGATCCTCCTGATCTCATCTACATGAGTCTAGCTAGATATTAATTAATCGTATAGATGCATGCATCGGTATATATATATTCGCGTTTTGGCCGGTACGGTGTGACTGATCGAGCTATGGTTAGCGTCACACAGCTAGACGACTGGGTGCTCTGCCGCATCTACAAGAAGGTCAACAAGCTCGGATCCGCTGCCGGCGTCGACCAGCAGCAGAGGAGCGTCGAGTGCGAGGGCTCCGTGGAAGACGCGGTGGTGGCCGCGTACCCGTCGTCGCATCATCACCATGCCGCGGCGGCAGCTGGCATGGCCATCGCGGGCGGCGGAAACTACACTTCGCTGCTCCAGGACAACAACTTCCTGGACGGCTTCCTCACCGAGGAAGACGGCGGCGGCCTCTCGGCGGCGGGCGCCAGCTCGCTGAGCCAGCTCGCCGCGGTGGCGCGGGCGAGTCCGGCAGCCGTCACCAAGCAGCTCCTCGCTCCGGCCTCCACCCCGTTCAACTGGCTCGACGCGTCAGCGATCGCCATCCTCCCGCCGGCGAAGAGGTTCCACGGGTTTGGCAGGGACAACACTGACGGCAGCACGTCCCTGTCATCGCCGGCAGAGAGGAACCAGCTGGCCGCTCCTGGCGCCGCCATGGACGGCGGCGCAAGCAGTGGGGCCGCTACTGCCATCCCTACCTTCCTCAACCCGCTCGGCGTGCAAGGTGCGACCTACCATCACCATCACGCCATCCTTGGCGCATCGCTGCCGCCGGAAACGGCCGCGGCCGCATCGTGCGGTTTCCAGCATCCATATCAGCTTTCCGGCGTTAACTGGAACCCATGAATCAGTGATACCGACATTGCTGCTTGGCTTTTCAGGTAGTCACCAATCACCATTACCAGCAGTTGTATGTAGTGGTAGTCTCAATCAGTGAGCACTGATGAGTAGTAGTAGCATGCACTGGACACTAGCATGCACATATATATATCTGCATTTCTCTAGCTCACGTAAGGGTATGAGCCGAGTGAGTAACCCCCCATTGCTAGCTAGCCTGTATTCGGAAATGAAAAACGTAGCATGTAACCAATTTTAATTAATTTCAAGCATCAATAGTACTATATATGCCCCTTGCATAAACTCCATCGTTTGCATGCATGCAGTCCATGACTAGCATGTGCATGCTCATATGAAAAACATGCTCACACGTACATAATTTCGTGTTTGAACCACTGATGTGTATAAAGCCGTCTTGTAAATATCTAGGTTCACTGCACTGTAACCACCTAGGCATCTCTGCATAAGATATGGTAACTGATTTGTGTAATGGGACTGTATAATTGGAGTGTATGCCATGTAAATATGTACAGACAAGCTTTAAAAAGGCCGACCAGTTGCCCTATCATGTCGTGCTGCCCTACTATTCTTGCACACTCCAAACAAATATCTGATCGATGATCCCTGAGAACATGACTCGTAATCCTCCGATTGCAACAGAATCTTTCATATCGAGACCCCCATGTTGATCGATCAGTTTCCACTGATCAACCAACAGCTAGCCTGTAATCCACCACCAGATGTTGCGGCCGCCGCGCACGGTACGGGCGACAACCCGCCTGCGGTCAGTTTCCCAGCGCCACCGCGCCGTCGCCCTCAACCCGCCGAGAACGAGCGAAAAAACGCACACGCGCGCGCACGCCGTTGGAGAAGCCAGAGTTCCTCCGCAATGGCATGCTGACAGCCGGCGCTGCGCGGGAGGACCCGTACGTCGAGCGCGCGCCACGGGGAGGAGGGAAAAGAGAGTTCGGCGTACGAGCGCGACGGCGTTTTTTCCAAGGGTTTTTCTCCGTGCGCCGAAGCAAAATCGATCGTGCGGCCGCGAGACCGTACGGGCGCTCGAAACGTCGGCGCCTCTCCCCCTTTCGGCCGTGACGCCGCTGGCGTTTCCCCGATTTGGATAGTTTGGGGGTGATGGCGCCCGGCGACGCGACGCGGACGGGGCGGGGCGCGCACTAATTAACCACCGGAACCTAATCTTCTTATCTCCAGGTCCGCGGAATCATTTTACCTCGCTTTCTTTTACCCGCGCGCGGGGCCCCCCAGCCGGCAGCGCGTGTGGCTGGCGGCGCTCAGGGCGTGCGTGGTTTTCACCGGGGCACTCGTGGCCGCGCTCGGTCCCAGCGATATCGAAAGGTGTTGCGACGACGCGACTGCTTTTGCGGTAAATGAATGGGCATGAACCTTCATCATCCGCAGCAGAGCAGAGCAGAGGCTAGCTAGCTAACCATGGTTAACGAGGGTAGATTTGTATTTTGCGGTACGTGCGATCGAGCGTATAAATCAGGCTGTCGTTGTCCACCGGTGACAAACATGTACAGCGATCGACGACACATCGACGTCGACGGCAGCACACGAGGGGGTAGAGGCTATGGAGTATGGACAGGCGGATCAGGGGAATCGATGCGTGCCGAGAGATTTTTATGGCGGGGAAACTTCTGGGAGCGACAAATGAAATTTACTTTGTGCCACTTGTTTAGCGAAAACCGCCGCGGAAAGCGCTTTGCGCTTTGTTGTTTAGCTGAAACCGATTAGCACCGTTTCATCGAATAATTAATCAGTCGCAGTCTTTGATTATGGCCCTAGCTATACTTGTTGATACTTGTCGACCTGGCTCCGACCGTACGTACTGATCGATCTACCTCTGTCAGCATGCACCCACGCCTGATCCGCGACCTTTCCGGTTCTAACCAGCGGCAGATTTTTATCACAGGGTTTAATAAGACTTCTGAGAGCATGCTTGTTTACAGCGTGTTATTCGAGAGGATAATTACAGTGTTACCCGTTACGTGCTTGAGTTGTTAACTGGATCCGCCATGAGCTAGCTTTTGACCCGGCGGTAAAAATATCAGGCGGTGCGCGGTAACATCCGTCGCTTCCGACCGCCGCCGAGGATAGCACTATCACCACCGCTCCTATACCGTGCCATCCAGCCAGACTGCCAGAATCACCGGTCCGCTAACAGTGACGGCTCTCCGCGGCTCGGCGGAAAGGAAAGCTTCTTCTCGCCAGCTTCGACGGACGCTATCTAGCAGCTAGCTAGCTCGTCCCGTCGCGTCGTTGCGTCGCGCGCGGCCAGCAGGCAGGGGAAAAAACTCGTGGTGCGATTCCGATCTGTACGCGTGCGCGCGGAGTCAAAGCGCTGATAATAACCACAGGCCCCAGAGCATCAACCCAGCAACCGCAAAAGCGACGGCGCGCGCAGCTGCAGGTCACGCGGCTCGTACCGCGCACTAACAGTTGTCTAACCCGATCGATAAACCATGGCCATTTCGGGGCCAGGCGAACCGGATCGGAGCATGGGCTAGCTAGGAAACGCGCGCGTACGTCGCGGCTATGGCTATGGCTATGGCAAGCAGCCGGGTGACCGATCGGGCGGGGTGGGCCCGGGCTTGCCGTCCCGTGCCGCGGCCGTGCGGAAAGGCGGACGGCAACGGATCGGCCGCGCTGCCTGCCTGCCGCCGAGCGGTAGCTGTCGCGGAACGACGCTCGTCAGTGAGGGAGAGCGAATTGAAGCGATCGGGTGACGGGTGGTGAATCTGTTCCGTTGCGCTTCTACTACTATTCACCGCACAAGAGCGACAAAAGCGGGGAGGCCGGCCACGAGGAAAAAGAGAGGGAGGAGAGAGGGGGATGTGACCGTACTGCCGTCGGAGTCTATACACAGGCAGGCGCTGGCGACGACGGGACGGGCGGCGACAGCGAGAGCGCGCGCGGCTGCTGCAGGAGTTTGGCGATCGTGATATCGTGTGGCCGGCCATGTGGGTGTGGGTTAATCGTGACAGCGCGGAGGAGGGGCGCGGCGTGAACTCGCTGTTGGCGGGGCGATACGTGTCGGGGTCAGAGTTACGGCGAGCTGTAAACGGCTTTTGCTCGTGACGGAACGGTGGCGGAACGGGTGGTGAAACTTTGGTGTGTAGCCCACGTTGGGCCCATATGGAACTCCGTCTTGGGCTAGGAAGGAATCAAATGGGTGCGTTCGGCCCAGTACTATGAGTCTATTGATCTGGACAGATTTGGTAGTATACCACCCAAGGTGCGTGTGAGGCTCATTTGCTTCAGCCTTTTAAAAGCCCGTCACGAAAATGTGGGCTTTGATGTCCATTGTAGATTCGAGAAATATCTTGGTCCATTACAACATCTCTGTTATTTTTTTTCTTTTTTCGGCAGAGCAGTGTGAGAAAGAGATAGACCACGGAGCCGATGGATTTATAGGCGACATACAGATGACCACTGTTATTTGCAATAGATGCGCATGTTTTAGGCCAAAACTACTTTGCTGACAGAACTAGTTAGACCCAGTTCGCTGGAACCACATCCGAAAGCATCAAGCACGCAAGAACATGGCTTCGTCCTCCCTGCGAGAGTGCTGGTTGGAGAAGCAGCCGCATCAGCCATAAACAAGTCCGTCTAAATCATCAGGCCGGCCGCATCCCTTTGTATCAGAATCTTCCTCCGCGGCGCTTAGTGCCCAATTAAAAACCCAATCAACCCATATGCAGCAATCAACCGCTGCCCGTGCGCGCGCCTTCCTTCCCACTCCGGCTAATGATCAGCTCGATCCACGCCCTACGATGGCCCAGGCGCGCGTGTGCCTGGTCAGGAAGCGGGTAGTTGGATGCATTAATCAAGCGAGTAGTGGGCTTCCGCGCGCGATCATGGGATCTCTCAGCCGCTGGATCGGCCCCCCCCGGGAACTCAAAGAAACATTTGGCTCGGATCGAGCGGGCAGGCAGGTGGATTCGCGCATCGTATCCCTGCGGCCATCATAAAGCGCCGGTACCGATGCGGAAAGATGCTTGCCAGAGGCCGCTGCGGCTGCGCCGCGCAGGCGGCCGGCGGCGCGCAGAAAGCAGGGAACGGGCCGGCGTCATGGCCGCCGTGCGCATGCGCTGACGCACCGGCCGTGTCACGCCTTCGTCCACACCCAATGACCCAACAGGGGCGGACTTGGTTCGGTGACAAAGCGGTGTTCGTTTCTTTTAGCGCTAAATTTTACAGTTCTCTAAATAAAGAGAATATAGTACTAAATAAAGTTTAATGATAAAACTTTTTTACAGATGGGTATATCTTTACGAGACGAATCTAACGAGACTAAGTAAGCTATGTTTTGCTACAGTGATGCTACAGTAACTATCGTCTAACCACGGATTGGTTACCCTCATTAGATTCGTCTCGCGAATTAGACCAGGGGTTCTGCAGTTAGTTTTGTAATTAAATTTTATTTAATACTTAAATAATAAGATTTTTTTTAGATCCCTCTAAATTTTAGACCCCTATGAAACGAACACCCCCAAAAGCTTTTGATTCCTTTTGAAACAGCGTTCTCTTTAGATTAAGAATTTCAGACACGTAACACACGTTTTTTTTTTTTTTTTGAGATGACACGTAACACACGTTACTTTCATCTTTCAAAGAAAGGCACCAGTGTTACCGCGATTTTTTCTTTGTTCCGTGCCGTTGGATCAAAGTTCGACTTCGGCGTATCATGTTTGGTACGGTCCTCAACTTGATAGTTGAAACAGCAGTTACTCCTACTTGGAACGACAAAAGGATTTTTGTTTAGGTAGGCGTAGCTCGTCCGTTCCCGTTGGTAATTTCTAAGGTTGTAAATAGCGGGCTATAAAGTTTAGCGGCGTGTTTTTATAAAAGCTATAGAAGCTATAGCGTAGCTATAGCGGAAGCTATTGTCAATAGCGGTTTGTAAAATAAAGCAAACTTTTGACTAAAACATTAGTAAATTCTTCAATTTCAGCGCATGTTTTAAAAGTGTATGTCATTGTCCAAACATAACATTATTTTTATATGTATTTTTCATCTTTCTAGAGGCAAAACCGTCTACAATAATCAAGAAAGCAAGCACCAATTCAACTATGAACAAGTTCACAACTCAATTAGCAGAGTTAGCGGATGATTATAGCGGAGTTAGAGGATGTTGTTAGCGGGCTATTTAATCCTATAACGGAATTAACGGCATTAGCGGTAATATTTGCAATATCGTAGCGACACCTATCTTAAAAAGCTATAGCGGAGCTATAACGGTTTATTTGAAACCATGGTAATTTCCCTGCTCTGACCGGTGCCGCCACGTCCGTGCCGTGCCCCGGCGACCCGGTCGGCGGTCGCGCGCTGCCCGCCTCTTCTCTTGTTTATTCCTCGCAGTACGCGACCCGGCAGCAGGGTACGTCCGGATCAGTCGCCAGTAAACAATTCCCGGGTACCCCATCGGTGTGATTAAGATTAACCCGGAAAAGTCACGGTAAAACAGCGGCGGCAACGACCGGAACGACGCGGCGACAACGACGGCAGGCAGCGCGCCGGGCGCTGCGCTGCGCGACGCCGGGCCGCGGCCCACGCCATCCCCGAGAGCGGAGGGACGAGCGCCCTGACCGTCTCCGTGACTCGGAGCTGTCGGGCTCACTCCCTCCTTTGCCTCCGCGTGCGTGCGTGCGTCACTGCCGTGCCCGCTGCCCCGGCCCTCCCGCCCGTGCCCGCAATAAATAACTCGCCTTCTCTCCTCCGTTCTCACCTCCGTCCGACCGCGCTCACCACCCTCTCTCTCTATCTCATCCGCCTTGACTTTTCACGTTGTGTTCCGCGCTGCTGCTGCTGCTGCTGCTGCATCTCGCCTCGCCTCTCCACTCCACACCTGAGAGAGGGAATCTCCCAATCCTCCCACTTGCGACGCGCCGGGTTGGCGGCGGCGGCGTGGTTGCTTGGCTCTGTTTTCCGTGCGGAGTGTGGTGACTGCTTGCTTGACCGGAGCGCGCGGGCATTGGAGGAGGAGACGAGGCGGCGTGATCGATGGGGAACTGCGTGGCGAGCGGGGGCACGACGGTGACGGCGGCGGGCGCGGCAGGGGAGGACGGGAGGCGGCGGGGGAGGAGGTGGAAGGCGCCGCGGGAGGATCAGCTGGGCTCCGTCCCAGGCCGGATCTTCTCCAACGACGGCCGCAGCCGCACCGCCGCCGTGTACACGCAGCAGGGGCGCAAGGGGATCAACCAGGACGCCATGCTCGTCTGGGATGTAAGCCTACGAATCTCTCCTTCTCTCTGGCTTCCTTCCTCTCCCGGCGCGGTCGATTCGGGTTCTCCTTCCCCGATTTGCGGTTGTAATGGTGGTGACGCTGTCGCCGTGGCAGGGGTTCGGCGGCGAGGAGGACGTCGTGCTGTGCGGGGTGTTCGACGGGCACGGGCCGCACGGCCACCTGGTGGCGCGCCGGGTCCGCGACGCGCTGCCGCTGCGGCTCATGTCCGCCGTGCGCGCGTCCAAGGCTGGGATGGACATGACGGCCGCCGCGTGGAGGAAGGCCTTCTCGCGCGCGTACAAGGCCATGGACAAGGACCTCCGCTCCCACCCCACCCTCGACTGCTTCTGCAGCGGCAGCACCGCCGTCACCGTCCTCAAGCTCGTACGTGCCACACGAGAGTCTCCTCTCTCTCGTCCATCCATCCATCCATCTCTCTCCAAAGTCGCAGATGTCAAATCAGTTATGTTGGATGTACGCGTCCGTCCGCTCACGAGTGATTTCCGCGCGCAGGGCTCGGATCTCTACATGGCCAACATTGGGGACTCACGCGCCGTCCTCGGCTCCAGGGACTGCGCTGGCGGCGGCATGCTGGCCGTGCAGCTCACTGTTGACCTCAAACCTGATGTCCCCAGTACGCAACTACAGTACATTCGCCCACATTTAACTTGGCGGTCCTCGCGTGTTTTGGTTCCAGGACTGAAATTCTGACTTGATTTCAGGTGAGGCGGAGCGGATCAAGAAGTGCAGGGGCAGGGTGTTCGCGCTGCAGGACGAGCCGGAGGTGCCGAGGGTCTGGCTGCCGTTCGACGACGCGCCAGGCCTGGCAATGGCACGGGCGTTTGGGGACTTCTGCCTCAAAGACTACGGTGTCATCTCCGTGCCGGAGTTCTTCCACTGGTCGCTCACTGAAAAGGACCAGTTCGTCATCCTTGCATCGGATGGGGTAATTGTCTAAACCTTTGCTGTTCTCCTCTGTGTCGTTCGTGGATATTTCACTTTGAAAAGATATGATTTTGAGAATATCTCTGTCCCGTGCCCTTATCTTTTCATCAGAACATGATTAGTTGTAATGTAATGTCAATCTGCCGCACTTTCGCATTCGTGATCTAAGCAGCTGCACATGGTGGGCCTTCAGGGTCCAGGATGTCCCGTGCATTTCATTGAAGCTAAAAGAGAATTCATGATCATACCTACGAGTGATCCACTCTTTTGACTTCAAAATGTTATAGCTTTAGGGGTTGGTTGATAAACTGTCATCATGACCAGGCGCAAGAATAATAATTTCCGTGGTCCGTCACTTTCCTGCCCGCTGCGTAGATAATGATTCGCCAGCCTAACACATTAACATACTAGGCAACGTATCCTATGAGAACCAGGTTCGTGTGAGAACTATGAGAACTCCAATCTGGGTCACATGATCTTGATTTAAGGGGGCGTATAGGGAGAGGT
This sequence comes from Eragrostis curvula, assembly GCA_007726485.1. NCBI lineage: Eukaryota > Viridiplantae > Streptophyta > Magnoliopsida > Poales > Poaceae > Eragrostis > Eragrostis curvula. The sequence goes on from CM017442.1 coordinate 10,732,514, forward strand.
GGGAGGGGGAATTTGCAAAAGTATGATTAAGTGGACGGTGATTTTGTAAATCCCCCCTCCCATCTGAATTCAAGCGCACCATTGGATCAAGATCATGTGACCCAGATTAGAGTTCTCATAGTTCTCGCACGAACCTAGTTCTCATAGGATACGCTGCCAACATACTAACACCCTTCTTTGCTGCATCGTCACCTCCTGTTATTGTTTGCTGTATTTCAATTGTTAAAACTTATCCAAGTTCAACCGCACACTTGGATTTAATCTTTGTGATGTGATCATGTGAACTTTCTTACCTGAAAAGTTAGAAATTGAGCTGACGGCATAGGGAGTATTCAATGTGTTACACGAAACTAAACGCCTTGGTTCATTATCTATGCATCCCAATAATATTGATTGCCACTGGGCCAACCTGAATTTCTATCAATTCTGATTGATCCATTTTCTGTTTAAATAGTTTATCATGCAAACTTGTGGAATTTTGTATTAATAGACTCACTCGACATATTCATATCCGGCTGTCACTAGAAGATTAATAATTTGCCTTGATGCATATCTTTTCGTTCAATCAAACTGATCTGTTGAGCCAAAATAAAGTCAAGATGTATTTTGAGCCAGCATGGCCCTGAATGATTTAAGCATCTGGCATTAAGAACAATAGATGTGTCAAATACGTCAGGATGTCACCTATAAAGTGTGGACCTATCAAAACTAGAGAGTGAGATATGGACTCTACAATTCATTCCTTCAAATAGTACTACATCGTGTGACATCATGTGAGAGTCTCACAAGGAAACTTTATTTTAGGTTCCACTTTTTTTTACCCTTTTTAGCTGACACCTTTACTTGATTACCTTCTAATTATCGGATTATGGTGCAATCTACCAAAAGAAATATTTTGCCATGGTTGAATTTTAAATTCTCTGTTGAAATTGTTGTGGCTGGTGAAGAAGATAAATCATTTTACCCTCTGAATGGACTTGTCTAAATCATTTTAAATTCTTTTAGTAGACAACTAGTTCTGTCGATTTTTAAGTCACTGTCTGGGTAATTGATTTTGCCTTTTGTAGCTGTTGCTTATTGCAAAGCATTGCTTCTGTAGCCTTCTTTGGCATCTATGTTTTTAAAAAGAAGTTGAATAGCATTCGTGTCGAATCAGCAAGTGCATATTGTAATTGGTCTACTTACGGATGCGTGATAGAATCTCTCTGTTTGTCCTTGCGTCTTCTTTTGTTTGGGCTCATTTCCCCTGCTTCTACATGGTTTTACTTGACAAAGTCACACATGATGCGCCACTTGGCAGATTTATACTTCTGTTACTTTAATACTGATGCAAATGATGTAGGTCTGGGATGTCCTTAGCAACCAAGAGGCCGTCGACATAGTGTCCGCGTCCCCAAGCCGATCAAAGGCAGCAAAATCCGTCGTCGAGGCAGCTAATCGTGAATGGAAAACCAAGTACCCGACATCAAAGATCGACGACTGTGCAGTGGTTTGCTTGTATCTGGACGGCAAAATGGACCATGAGCGTGACTCAACGGCTTCTATGGACAACACCAGCATTGACGAAGGTTCAGTAGCGGACCCGAATGAAGCGCAGGAGGAGCCGACGCTGACCCGGAATTTCACAGTCAGGACAGTCGCGGGGAGTGCTCACGAGAAGGCTCTGTCAGGCGCGGCAGATGCGATGGTCGCCGGCGCCGCCCACGATCAGAATTGGTCAGGCCTCGACGGCGTCACGCGGGTGAACTCGCTCGTCCAGCTTCCCAGGTTTTCCGAGGAGAAGGCGATCGGCTGAGGAGCCGGCATTCTTTGTTCTTTCTTTTAACTTATTTTCTCCTGTTGTGAATCTAGTTTAGTTGCCACTTGTTTCAGATAGAAACGAAATGATCTTGTGATATCTTTAGGCGCCTGGCAAGCGTCTCAGCCTCTCTATGCTTGGAGCTTTGACTTTTTTTTAACAAAACAAAATTGTGCTACATCTAACTAGGTGTGCAATTTTGTTGTGTTAAAACGAACGAACACAGCCGATGCTCCTAAGCGCAGGGGTCGGGAACGCGTGCTGGGCGCCAGTCATCTGGGATGATGACCCTGTCGGGTGACCTGTAAATTCTCCACCGGCACTTGGCTTTGTAGAGAGATGTGTCTGTCTGGACTTTTCCGGCTGTAGCCTTAGCTTTTGTTGACAGGGCGCTGTGCGCTGTGTCGACCGGGGGGACTTTTGCCGAACGTTAGTTCGTCTGCACGCTATCCATGGCGCCGTGGCTTTGTTCGCTTGCCGTTTTTGCCCTTCTCGGTCGAGATCACCCACCCTGGTTTGACGGTACGTGTGTTTACTGGATCTTGTCTGCGATGTAACCAGCCCATTGTACCGTACTGCGCGGTTTGACGGTACGTGTGTTTACTGGATCTTGTCTGCGATGTAACCAGCCCATTGTACCGTACTGCGCTGTACAGGTACCCGTGCGAGGTTCACGGGTCTAATTGGTCGTGCTCCCTGATTTGTCATTTCCTTTAAATTTTGCGTCCAATTTGGCCATTTCTGCTCCTCTCCAGAACCAAAGTATAGCGTCGCTGTGAGCAAACTGATCCGGAAGGTCGATGTGCAGAAATGGAACATGGATGGGCACGTCAGGGTCTGGACCATGGAAACTGAGAACCCTCTGGGCTCGTTCGCAACGATCTCTTCCAACTCAGCCAGCATGGCCAGTTTCCGGTGCACGTTGTGATCTTCTTGTTCAGGCGAGTAGTAGCATGTTGCCTGTCGATAAGGGTGGGGCGACATTTCCGTTTTGTCCTCGTTGCCATTTCTGTTCCTTTGTGGCGCCTTCAGGCGGGAGACGACACTGGCCACTGGTTTGACGCAACGCGACGGAGGTGTACTGCTTGTAATAATGGAAGGGCGCGTCCTGACGTACACGGCGGCGGCTGATGCGCGTAGAGCAGTCGAGCAGAGGACGACGAGACAAGACCCTTCCGTAGTTCCATGATGATTGAAGATTGACGAGATGAGGCAGGGCAGGCGTCCGGGAGAACCGTACCGCTGCCGACGAGTCCGGCAACCCGTCACGTGACGTAGATTTCGCATCCTTTCTGTCGCTGACCTCGCTCGACATGGCACCGGTGCGATCTACCAAAGGCTGCAGTCTGCAGAGTGCAGGGCTCCGTGTTCTTCTCCGTGGGAAATCAACAAATCGTTTCATGATGATGGAGAAGTAAGAAGAATTCGTTCTTCTCCATGGGAAAACTACGTGCTCGGCCTGGAACGATCAGGTCCACAGTGACACACAGGCCATGCTCGGCGTGCAGAAAATGACGGGAAGATTTGAGCGTGATACGGTGCGAGACTAATGGATATCTTCTTCGAGGTGCAAAAATGTGAAGTGAAGGCCTCCACGCAGGATGCAGACGATCTTTTAACTTCGTTTTCAGTTTTCACGATCTTATAAAGTTTTCAGTTTTCACGATCTTTTAAAGTGCTCTTGCGAAGCCAGTAGCATCACTGACTAGTTCACAGAGAGGTGCTTGGCTTGTTGCCGTACACACGCATTTGGAGCGCGCGACAAAATATCTTTGAAACGACTTTACAGGATTCTCGGTGACACCACTGGAGAATGCAACGGGCGCAGCAGCTGATTTTTCAGGAAATGCAGGATTCAGAAACCCCGCAATCTAAAGGAGGCCTCAATTATGCAGAAATTTTGTACTGCTCTCTGTACGGTGGCGTTGTGGTGTTAACTTGCCAACTGAAATTATTCAGACATTTCGGTCGGCTGAGGCCTAGTTAAACCACCAAATTTTTTGTTGCAAATTATAGAAGCGCTTACTCATGTAGGCAGACCGGCAAATCGTGGAGTAATCTGCAGGTACGTCGTCGTTGATTTCTTGTCTCACCTAGTACTAATAGACGCCTTGGGGTGCAAGAACCTTTGCATGTATTTTTTACTAGTATAAGGCCCAGGCCACGTAGACTAGAGGCATGAACCACGGCCACGGAAAAGGTCGCGAGCCGACATCCGTACAAGACATATAAACATGAAGACCGGTCAATTCAACGATGACGATACCGTCGACACGAAGGAATGGTCAAATCTGAACAAGCGCCACGCACTAGTTGCACCCAGCTGTCTGGGACTTCGCTTCGCGTCGCGTCGCACGAGCCAACGAATCAGGCCGAGGACAAGCCAGCGAATCCACGCTCGCTGCCTGCCGCGAGCCCGCGACAGGAGGTGCCGTCCAGCCAGCGCGCACTCTCACGCTCACGCCCCAGTTCCCCACCCCCAACAAGGTTCGTTCGACGAGGAGACCCTGACCGCCGGGGCCCTCTCGCCTCTGTCCGCGTTCGCGACGCTGACCCGGCCTCGCTGGCCGCGCTTGCGCACGAGCCCGCGCGCGGAAATGGTCAGGGAAAGTTCAGAAAAACGGCGTCAGTCAACAGGTCGGGTTAGCACGAAGGAACGCGCGAGCTGTGAAAAGCTTTCCCTGCGGTTTGGAGTCCAGCTCAACGCGCGCGTACATGGCATATATATAAGATTACGACGACGGCGAGCGAGGGAGTAGGACGAAGAGAACGAACCGGAGGAAGCACAGGCACACGCACAGCAGCGGCGGGGGAGCATGCGCGTCGAGGCCTCTGCAACAGCGGCGGCGGCGATGAGTTCTTCTCGCGCGGTGGCAGGACGCGACGTCCGCCGCGTCGGCCTGCCGCGGCCGCCGAGCAGGCTGCCGGCGGCGGCAGGAAGCGCACGGCCGGTGACGCCGAGACCGGTGGGAAGCGGCGGCGCGTCGCCGTCGTCGGGGCGGCCGGAGTGCAACTGGTGGGGCGCCGCGGGCCGGCAGCAGCAGCAGCAGCAGGCGACGCCGAGGCGGGCGAAGAGCAGGGGGGCGAGCAGCAGGCCGCCGCCGGCGCGCGTGCTGCCCACGGGGAAGGGGAACCGGGAGCTGGTGCGGCGGGCGCTGTCGCCTCCGGCTTTCGCCGCGCGCGGGGTCCTTCGGAGGAGGTGGAGCTTCCGGCCCGCGCCGAGCCGGCTGCGCCACGCGTCCGCGCCGTCCCCGGCCTCGCCGCGGCCGCGGGCCGTCGTGATTAGTAGTAGTGCTACTTCTTCCGATCGATGAGATCCTGATTCCTGATTAGTTGTACAGAAATCCGGGATCGGCTGTAGACTTACCCAGTTTCTTGGTGTTTTGGTTGGTTTTGAGCATGAGCAATGGCCAGTGGAGTTTGAAATGACGTATGGGAAATTAACGATGTGTGGTGCTCAACAAACAATATTGTCATCTGTTTACCTCATTCCATTCGTTGAGAAATGCATAGTACTACTTCCTTTTAAACACCGACGCGACGATACAGTGGAAAGTGCAGAATCTTTCTCAGCCTCCTCATCCGGTCCGCGAGCTCCCGCGCCCTTCTACTGCTCCCGCGCCCTTCTACTGCCAGCTGATTAATGAAACTCCTGCAAGGCAGGCCAAGCAGCCCAACACAGGAACGACGAAGCGCTGGCTGGCCGCACGGCTGTAGCATGTCATTTGCAATTCACAGACTCACAGTTCACACTGCAGGGGGCGCTCAGCTGTGACGCAATTTAACATGAGTGGCTGAAACACTAAGCAGAACAATTGCCGAAGCTAAGTAACTGACATCGTCGGCAGTGTTTTAGATGACCTACATTATAGTATTTGTTTTATCTTTGTATGATCCATTTTTTATCTTTGTATGATCCATTCCTACGCATGGAGTGTACATTTTTACCTGCAGATCATCCCGGAAAAATATTCGACGCAAACCACACATTCGATGAAATTTTAAAAATCTTCTTGAAAAACTTACTTAGAAGTGTTAAAAATTATAAAACTTGGCATACGTGTAGAGGACATGGTGAGAAATATGCGTACAAAAATTAAGATGAAAACTCGTTTTCTATTAAAAGATACAAAAATGACAAATCATGGGGGAAGAGACAAAAATATTGCACATCTATTGTTTTGTCCTTTTCCTCCTCTTTCTTCATGATTTTTTATTTTTGTATCTTTTAATAGAAATTCAATTTGGATCTCAAATTTTATGTGCCTGTTTCCCACCATGTCCTATACATGTATAACAAATTTTATATTTTTTCGAAACTTCTAAGTAAGTTTATTGAGAGGGCTTTCACGATTCCACCGAATGTGAGGGTTGCATTGAATATTTTCCCGATCAGCACACAGCGCAGAAGAGTAAAGTTGCAGCAGGCTAGTGGCTAAGATTGTGCAAACCAAACAAAAAAAACAAGAAGAAGAAGAAGAAGAAGAAGAAGAAGAAGAAGAAAAGTATTCTTAATAGGCTAGTACGGAGTATATATCGAAAAAGGGATTTGCCTGAGGTCTGGAAACTACTTGTATTATCACGGAGAAAAAAAAAAGGCACAACATCTTCTTAGGATCTCCATCACAAAAATGAATACGTCAACCCCCTCAGTAATAAGACAGATATTAAGCATTTCCTAAAAAAGACAGATATAAAGCATCATAAGAACCAATTGGTACTATTTACATACAATTAATACAAAGCTTAACTGCTTATTCCACGACACTTTCTATGTGTCATATTTTCCAGCTCCCTCTTTATACTGAAAAATAGATGTGCCTTTAGGGCAGGTACAACGCTACACGTAAGCAGTCTCATAGGCCGTCTCATGCAACGCCATATAAGATTTTTGATGAGGTGGAAAAGAGAGAGGGAGGAAAAAGAAAGAGACGATTGTTTCGCGAGGCAACCACCTCAAGCGCTAAAATTTAGGAGTATGAGGTTACCAATTATAAAGAACTGTATTGCGGGCTCCCAAGTCTGCTATGGTAGCTGTTGCTTCTACTTATCATGTGTTCAAGCTCTTATAACATATTGACTTTATGAACAGCTGGTCAATGCCTTTGTTTTAATTATTTTTTTCTTCTCAGTGGTGGGAGTTGTATAGATATTGCACTCGATATTACTAGCCCCTAAATATTTCTTATGATACTTATCTTTTGATCTTATAAATATATGCCAGTGATGTGAAAATATGGGATACCCGAAACCTCAAAGTTCCAGTCTCCAACAAAAACTCTTAAGAAGGGGCGCAACCTTCCTTAAGCATCACCAGTTTTTGAGAGGTAAATCCTACCAAGTGATGCATATTTATTCTTCTCTCGCATGGTTTAAAATTTTATAGGTATTGTGGGATCTGGCTGTTGTAGGATCCAGTAATATGTGGTTAAATAATTTAGCAGGGTATCTGAAATTCCTGTGGTGGTCAACAAAAATTATCACAAAGGTTACAATTTGCTTTCTGCCAGCATTTACAATCTATACTCAAGTCCAGTGTTATTGTGGCATTCGATATTCTAATCACTAAATGTTGCTGTAACTGCATAGAAACATGTCAACTAATTTCATAGTTGATTTTAATTAAAGAGTAATCTCATAGTTGCCTTTTCTCTGTTCATTTTCATAGACCGTCTCAGTAAAAATTATGTATTTCAAATACTGGTGCATCTTAAGCTGTTGGCAAGGTTTGATCAAATGTTCAGGTTCAAGGTACTGCCGGATCACAAGGCCTAAGTTGCTTGTCTTCCACTACAGGGAAATCTTTCAGCATTCTTCCACGGTCAAATATATGTTATGTTCAGCTTCTTGCATCTACTGCCTTAATAACATAGGTGTTTTTACATTTCCTTGCCTTATCTTCAGTTGCCTGCTTATCCCTTTGTATGGTGCTGTTTGGGTGAATGGTACGATGATATAATTCATTTATATGTTTAACTGGTTCATTTGGTATGAGACTTGTCACTGAAACGTTCCAGTTTCAAATTTTCATTACAAAGTAGCATAAACTGCATTATGTTTTATTCATGGACCAGTATATTTTATTCCCCTTCACAGCATACCAGAGATTCCAGGAACCTAAGCAGAAGTATTGGTGAAAAAATAAAGAGGATTAAACCTGTAGAGCTTGCCTTCATCTGAGATGGCTTTCGAGCTTATCATTTTTGTGGGATGATGCAGGGCAGCTCAATGCGCGTGCTTTGGTTTTGGCTCACCATTCACTATCCAAGTCATAACCTGCTAGCTCGCACCAGAATGTGTGGGCATAGCTTGCCTGTTCAACATAATGATGTCTTAAGTTCATAATGTTGCTTTTCTGAATTATTTCTCTTGAAATCATCCCGGAAGCTCTCATGTTCAACACATTTTTCAATCTCTCTTTTTGTCTTGATTAATAGTAGTAGAAATAGAGCCTGTAATGGAGTCATACAAGTAGGAAGCAACGCGATTCACAGAAGTACAGTTTTCAATAGATCATGTGCAGCTATAGGAAATGGAGTCATTGGGATGTGCAAATTTGCGTCTCGACAAGATGTTATGTGTACAAGGAAATTTGCAACTTGGAAGAGCGGGGCCGACAATCCTATGGTGGAAGGTGTTGGTTTCCAACATCCTGTGGACACTCTGTTATGTTGGCAAACTGATTTCTACTGAATTAATGTATGTCCATGGAAGTATTGATGCATAGTGCTTCCAAAAAGTGTTGGTATATCATTGTGTTTGTGTTTTTCTTTGGGAGATAGTTTATGAATGGTTATGCTTTCTACTACTGAAATGGCAATAATCATATTGTCCATAAGTTTGATAAGATTGAATTGAGTACTACAAACATTGGTAAAAGGCCCAAATAAGGAGTAATATTTGGTGTTTCTGACTTGTAGTGGCACCTGTATGGCGCAATAGCTCTACGTATGTTTCTTCAAAGGCGCAAACTCCTGATCTTGGGCTCAGTAATCGAAATTGCACCCCTACCCCGAAATTATCATACGGATCAGTCCAAATTGCACTGTAACTGAATTAGGATACTCTTAAATGTAAGAACCGGAACAATACGAACAAAGGTAGATATTGTTGGCTAATCAATGTGTTTTTTGATCCACTGGCAATATGTAAACAACTCCACTGTAAATATATTTTTGAGCCTTTTGGTCACATACATAATCGTACGTGCATTTGATACTTCAAATTTTGCCTACTCCTGCAGGATTTTTTTTAAAATTATTTAATTCTTCATAAATTATATAAAAAAGTTTGGTCAAGTCAAGTTTCTCATAATTCTCATGATCCTATCAAGTGATGCAAGATTTATACACGTGCGTGGCGCACGTGCATTTTTACTAGTGCAACTCATAAACATTCCTTTTCTCATCTATAAATTAAGGAAAGATGCAATTACTATGAGACAACTAAAACAATCATTCATTATATATATAGTCTCATAAATCGTCTTAATATTACGTGTCATGCATGAAACCATCTATAAGACAACATCTTTGTACCTGCCCTTAGTCTGTAGTATTTCCACCTTGTTAATAGACTCGTTAACATGTTAGAGCATTGGACCCAGTGAGAGTACACCATGGAACGTGTGAAGTACTACCATAAGAAATATATATACTTGCGGCACAGAAGGAACTCCATTTAATTGTCCTGTCCTAAACATGCTCGTCTGGGGACACTTTTGCGAAGGTCCGTCCCATGATGTTTCAAACCTAGATTACTGCAGACCTTTAAAATTTTCTCCAGCAAAGCGATGGTAATAAAAGCAGCGATCCTGTTGAACAAAATGAAGCGGCAACACGAGCCTAATGAAACATCAAAATGTGACAAACGTCCCATGAGTTTAAAGGTTCGTATAGAAGACCTTTGTTCTTTTGATAAAGACACAAGACGAACATTAACTTACACGTTTAGAACAGCATTCACTGAGCGTTGCAAGGAGCAGAGCAATCCTCCAGATTAGTGTTCAAGTAGGAAGCGCGTTGTGTTTCAAACTTTCAAAGCGATTTATATTTCTACTTGTCTCTGGCACCCAAAAGGTTAATGTTCTGATCGGACTTGTAAAACGTACCCTGAACTGAAACAAAAACACACGCCGTTGCCGCCTTGTTCAACGTCACCAGAGAGCACTTCATCGTGCTTGGACAGACAAAATACAGGGGAAAAGAAACCAAAGCTCGACTACACAAGCAAATTGCCAAGGCAGAACTGGTTTAAATTTGGTGCAAGAGCATGGTCGAAATCTGCCCGATGCAAGAAGCATTAACATACAAGTCGGCAAGGCAATAAGGATCCATAACTAGCTTGTTTCCGACCTGCTAATGTTCATATGACTCATAATAACACTTACTGAAAAACGGCCTCCAAAACTTTTGACAAAACAAATTTAAGCTAGTGCTGTGGACCTGGAATCCACAGTAACAGACAGGATACCGAACTCGTGTTTTCTCAGCCTCACAACTTTCCCTCTGTCGAGAGCATGGTGCTTCAGAGCGGGCAGGGTGGTACTTCGAGTGTTGAACCAGCCTGTATCTGACCCCATCCGATGAGACGCCAATGCTTCTCAACACGCCTGCTCAGGGCAACCTTCTCTCCTTTGCTTGTGCAGACAGGCGCGGTGAGCTGTAGCTTGGCAAGATCATTCTTAACAGCAACCACACGGGCACCTGTGGACATAGATCCTATGTTAAGCATCAGGATCTCACCCTTCGCGAGCTTAGACACCTTCCCTGCCTTCTCTGTTCCTTTAGTCCTCACACCCAGCAGCCTCCGGAGAAGGAAGAAATTGATCTGCAAAGCAAGGTTCAACGATACAGATGTAAGTAACAGCTACTTCTGTCAATCTCAAATCTTTATGGAACAGAGTTTACAAACCTCAAGCTCCACATAAACATCAGGTAATGAGCCGACTTCACCGAGAACCTGGCCAACCAACCTATCAGCACGCGTTAAAGTTGGATCCATGGTTGTTCCCACACCAATAAGCCCTCCCGGCACAGCGAATTGGAGTTCATTCTGCTCAGCATAAAGCGAGACAATCCTTGAGTAAATTGGGGTGCATTTGATGTTTCCACTCTCGTCTTTCATGACAATTCCAGGACGGACTTCAATCTTCTGGTTAACCCTCAGAACTCCCTGTAAAGAAGCATTGTTGTTTAGTTCGCATCAATCACACCAAAACAGAACAGTAGGAACATAACTGTATGTACATACTCTGAGGATGCTTCCACCTGCTACACCACCCCTAATTTCATCAACCTCTGAACCGGGCTTATTAACATCAAACGATCGAATGACTATCATATTAGGAGGTGAAGTGAAGTTCCTTTCAGGGATGGGGATTTTTTTCACAATGTATTCACAGATCACATCAATGTTGTACTTCAGCTGAGCCGATATAGGCACCACAGGAGCACCTTCAGCTATTGTGCCCTGCTCAGATAAGCAAAACAAAGGATCAATACAGGAAAGAGAAGACATGTACTATGGAGAAATGGCAACCAGTATTGACCTGGATGAATTTTTGGATTGCTTCATGCTGGTTCATCGCTGCACTTTCCTGGATAAGATCAATCTTGTTTTGCAAAATGATAATATGCTGGAGACGCATGATTTCAACAGCTGCAAGATGCTCGGATGTCTGGGGTTGTGGGCAACTTTCATTCGCTGCTATCAACAGTAATGCTCCATCCATAATTGCAGCTCCATTAAGCATGGTAGCCATTAGAATGTCATGGCCCTATTAAAGGAGATACATATTATTGTAACATATAAGCATTTCATAATATCAGGGAACAACTTGACAATCTATCTTATGACACAACAGTCAATGCAGTCCAATGTTTGATCATACTGCTTTTCAGCATCAATTATTTACCGCATAATGCAACAACAACCCCATGATCATAAGTGACAGAAAGCGCAGTAAAAAGAACTATATGAAACAGAGTGGTACAAAGCTATCACTTGCTTAATTGCATGCAGCAACGTCAATAGGCACTTAGGGTGGGACAATATAAAAGGGTTCAATCTTTGAAAAATGGTATACAATATAATATACATAGGATGAAGGTAACTTTTACCATACCGGGCAATCAACGAAAGAAACATGCCTCAGAAGCTTCATCCTGGTGTTTTCAAACCCAGGAACATCACAGACAGGGCTATCTTCTTTTCCGCTTCCATAGGCCCTTTATGTAAGGGAAAGAAAGTCAATACATGGTGTTGGGCTTGACAACACAACATTGAATTATCACTTAATTGGAAAAAAATAATTTGATTCTGAGAAACAACCATTTGAAAATGCAAGCATGATCCTCACAAAATATTTGCTGGAAAAAGAATTTACATTGATACAAAAGTTGAGCAAGTTTACAACATTCATGCTGAGTTCTTCTATGCCTAGTTTAACAGGTGATAAATTAGTAGCTCATCATAATTGGCAGAAAACTGTGGCATTTAGGGTATGATGAACATACTTGTAGCACATTGGCCGCGGACATCTGTCATCCTCACATTTGTAGATCTTTGCATTAGCATAACCCAGCTTTATAGTGATGTTACGCTCCAGCTCATTCTTGAACCGAACGGTCTACAAATCAAAAGTTAAACATCAAAATATTTATAGAAGATACGGAGAATATCAAACACAAATGTTGTGAAAACATCAGTAGCTAACCCATCTAGATCATTGTAATAGGTGCTCCAAATAAAAGGATGAGCCACAACAGTGAGTTTACCAACATTGTAATAAATGTTCACAAAAATATCAAACAAATTCCAAGATACTTCTATGAATTCTATTTCAACAAAATGTATAATGTATTCCTGTCTTGAATTTCAAAGTTGCCAAAGAATTTATCAGTGATGCATCAATCGAACTCTAAATAAATGACATCTTAGCATTACATGACAATGTTGGAGTAATATGGAGAGTACACAGGCAGTTACTGACAAATGTCATGTATAATTGTCAGCCATATACATAATTTAAACTCGCATAGAAAAGAAAACATGACACTGGAATATGTAAATCATACCTGAACTCCAGATATAGCTTTCACAACAGTAGACTTTCCGTGAGCCACATGGCCAATGGTACCTGTGAATAAAGTCAGGAAAAATATTATGCCAATGCAGGGCTGTGCTTCGCATATTTGATTGCTATACAAATGCCATCTCCGCCTATGTTGTCAGCAGTCAACATAGCCAGTCCCAAGCCTGGGTAAATGGAGGAAGGGTTGTGATAGGCTAGGCGAGCCAACAACTAGACCTAGCCAATCTGATGGAGATGAAACAACAAAGTTGTTGTACATAGGCCCTAGCTTAATTCATAGGAGTTTCATTAATAAGCCCAAGGCTTTTAAAGTTATACAATATGAATCCATCATTTGCATCTTCATTAGGTACAAATCACATAAGAGTGTATATTTCTTGCCAAAAAAAATGACATGGGACAGAAGCAAACAACAATGTTGTATTGAGTGTGAAATTTCAGTCTCATAGGCAAGACATATGAGATGCAACCAAGAAATATAGGTCTACAAGAAATGTATGTTGATGAAGAACTACAGTGCACTTCATTGCATGGTACTAAATATCCAGTGCTGAACGCTGACGACGGATGGCTTGATAATTCTTTAGAATTCAGAATAGCTTCGGTACATAAATAAACTTAAGAATAACTAAGTTAATCAGGTGTATTGATACCACATCAGAGAACAGTAAAACCTCGCTAGGGTCAGGGTGATTGAATCCTTACCAATGTTGATGGTCGCTTGGCGTGAGATAACTTCAGGTGACAGCGGGTGGAGCTTGGTCACATCAAGCTTGCTTAAGTCCTGCTCCATGAGTCCTCGGCGAGCCATCTTGGAAACTACAAAATGGAACCAGGCGCCTTGTTCAGTCAGTACTAAGCGGACCCACCAATCGGGCGAGGTAGGGCAGACGCCCTATCTAACGCCAGCGGAGAGCGCTGCTGCCTGCCGCTTTCGAGTCCAGGAAGAAGTAAGAGATGAAAATTCCTCTCCCCAATCCCCATCCTCATCCCAGCCCCCGCTCCCGCGCAGGGGATCGACCCATCCCCGCTACATCCAGCCTAAATGTCAACTAAAAAAGGGAGGAGGGTTAGAGGATTGGGGAGGAGAGCTCAGTTCTCACCTTCTGTAGAAGCTAGAGGAGCAGGAGGGTTGTGGCCGCGCTTGCTGCCGTGCGCCTGGCTCCGTCGTCCTTGCTGCGCCGCTGCGGTGGATCCGAGCTTGTGTGGCGGCGGCGGGCTAGGGTAGGAGGAGTCGAGGAACCTGTTCGACCTCTGCCCTGCTCAAAAGCAAACCCCTGGTCACGACCGGGCCTTATTGGGCTGTTTCACATATTTGCTGTAACATTGAGCAGGCCTCCTGTCTACGAGCGGGCCTTGTTGGGCTGCTTCACGTATCTTGCGACTTTGAGCAGGCCTCCTGTCTAAGGGCCCATTGGCTTTCAGGGCTCATTTGGCTGTCTTGGAAATATTTTTTTGGGTGAAAAAAAATCTTATAATTCTTAAAAAGATAAAAAAATATATTGGATGCCTTATATTTCATCCATATAAAATGATTCCATGGGATCTAATGCTTCCACAATCTTCTTATATATTTACTAATTGGAGGCTCTTTTTGAAGCCCTCATATTAATCGAAAAAAAATTCAAGAAATTCTGATAAAAAAGCAAAACATCCGTCCGCTAATTTAGACTCTTAACCACCCGTAGCCATTAGATCTTAAGTAATCCTTTCCCCATCTCACGTACCATCAACGCTAGGTCGTCCCTGTCTCACGGAGCGCTGCGATGGGAGGAGACGAAGGAGGGCGCTGCGCCGCCACCACACCGCGGCTATGGCAGGCGGCCTCCGCAGCCACCAGGTTGAATAGACGGAGCACTCTCCAGTCTCAACTAGCCTCCACAATAATTCAGATCAGTTCCATGGCGTCTCAAGGTGAGTATTTAGCCAGATCAGTTCCAATTAATTCAGATCGTTCTGTTCTTTGAGGAGATTACATCTGCATCTGATCGCGTTCCTCTTTGTTGGTATGAAGGATGCATTGGTTTCCATCACCACACAACACTGATCGACCACAATAGCAGAGACCAGAGGGAAGGGCAAGGAGCGGCAGTTGCCCGCATCACTGTGACACCTGCAAGCGAAGCCTCTCGAGCGCTTAGTATCAAGGCACAGGAACTGCACTCCAGCACACCTCCGACTTCCAAGGCAGCGTATCCTATGAGAACCAGGTTTGTGTGAGAACTATAAGAACTCTAATCTGGGTCACATGATCTTGATCCAATGATGCGTTTGAATTCAGGTGGGAGGGGGGATTTACAAAATCACCATCCACTTAATCATACTTTTGCAAATTCTCCCTCCCACCTCTCCCTATGCGTCCTCCTTGGATCAAGATCATGTGACCCAGATTGGAGTTCTCATAGTTCTCACACGAACCTGGTTCTCATAGGATAGGTTGCCGACTTCCAATTCGTCAAGGTGAGGCCTTTTATCTGAAAAAACGAAAATTCAATGTGAAACCATCGCTTCCTGGTGCATGTGTAATGTGTTTTGTGGTGCGTGTATAGGTGACGGAGGATCTGGAAGCTGCAGCTCGATATAGCCTCATGGAGGTCTTCAAAGCCGTGTCCCGGGCACAGCGCATGCATAGACTATAACCTCTGAAGGGCTATTGCCCCTCCTGGCTCAGATGTGCTGTTAAGTCTACAGTTTCTGACTGCTGTTGATCACGATCACATCAACTGAGGCAACAAGAAGAAAACATGAACTAGGAGTATAAAAAGAAAGAGAAGACGAGTAGGAACGAGTTCATGATTATGCTTCCGAACGGAACTAATGGCCTGGATTTGCCCCGACGGGATACTTCTGGTGTCACAGGAGGACTGTATGCGATGGTCAAGCTGAGTTGCCTTAGCTGTCCATTTTATTTTCATGGATTCGTTTCATATCCAATATCCTTCCTATGGAGAGAAAAAGGCGAGTCTCTAATGGTAGTCACGCAAACACCAGAGACTCTATGGAGAGACAAAACGTGAGTGTCTAATGCATGTTCATGTTCTTCAAGGGCACCCTTAAGATTATACAATTGATGTCTCTGTAAATATGAAATATACTTTTCTAAAAAAATCAAGCATATGCAATTGAAAATCTCGGCATACACTCTGCATACATCAAATGTACTATTGGAAAATAATAACTAAATGCTATTTATCAAACAACAGACGCAACTTAGTTGAGCTTACTGAAAGCTAAGGTAATCTAGGTAGCGGACCGCCTAAGCCTTCTTTATATATCGACATGCCAATATGCATCATCCAGGAATATTTAATTCATAGAATTATACTGTATTTCTGTACTTGAACATGAGAAGTTAGTTTTCTATATCTACTTTTAATTCATCTTTAAAAAAATACTATTATGTGCCCTTGATTTTTGTATGCAGGTGTTGTTTTGCACATTTCCAATTTCTAAAATTTGATGTGCATTATGTTTGATAGTTAATTTGAAGGCAACGTATCCTATGAGAACCAGGTTCGTGTGAGAACTATGAAAACTTCAATCTGGACCACATGATTTTGATCCAATGAGGCGTATGAATTCAGGTGGGAGGGTGGATTTGCAAAATCACCCCCCACTTAATAATACTTTTGCAAATTCCCCCTCCCACCTCTCCCTATATGCCCCCCTTAGATCAAGATCATGTGACCCAGATTGAAGTTCTCATAGTTCTCACACGAACCTGGTTCTCATAGGATACGCTCCCTAATTTGAATGCATATGACTGGAACTATTGTTGCATGTTACAATATGTGTTGTACTCATAATGTTGTGTGTTCAACTGTGACAACAAGTCATTGACACAAACATATTCCTTTCAGTTTTCAGTTAACCACATTAGCTAAACAATTTGAGAGAACCCGTCCCTTAAAGAATTGATACTTGGTCTTCGACTGAAATGGAGCAGGCCACTTAGGTTTAATACCTCTATATATAATTAACCAAACCAGAAACACCATTTTTCATTTTTTTCAGAATAATATACTACTTTCAGGTGATTTTAACAAGTGATTCAGTTGGATATATATTCCTTAAAAGCATGTGTGCATACGGTTTGTAACAATTGAAATCCTTTTGTCCTTTTTTCCGAAGATAATCCAGCAATTTTTTTGGCCAATAAATCTATAGGATTCCTCAAATGTTAAAGTTAAGTCCCATTGTTTTATTTCTAAAGAAGTAATTTTTTTCTTTTATACCCACTGCATACTGTGTCATAACTCATAACCCCATTTGAGTTATATTATCATTGTCTTGACTCCAAAAGCTTTCATCTTTTCTCTATAGGTTTTGCCCAACTCAGTGAGTTGTATGTGTTTTCCTTCTTTCTGATTACTATGTTGGAATGAAGCATTTGACTCTATTGTTCAATAACATGGCTTTTCGATTTTCGTAATGTTAAGAGTAAAATACTTGCTATTTCTTTTGATTTCTTTTTTCTTTACTTTATATGGCAAGTTGATCATTTGTCCCTGCCTTCTTGGTTTACTGAAGCTGCAGCTTGCTTTGTTCTGGCAATTCGATAAATAATTTTCTGTAACGATTCACTATTACTTTAGTTAGGAACAAATCGATGTAGTGGCTGAAAGGAAGCCTATTTCGATGCACATTATTTCTCCTTGATAATTGTTCCATTCACACTAGATGCAAGGTTGACATAGCTGTATCTATGCATCCCCTTCCACCTTGATAACTCTTATTTAGCTCTTATGTTCAAATGACACATCGCTTCATAATAATATTTGTCCAATATCATTACATTCTGCTATGATACCATAATTTATTCGGTAAAAGTATACCAAGAAAATGCGATATGTTAAATATTTGGTTTTATCACATAAGTATGCAACTGTGTCACGTAGTCTGCATAAAGAATAAAACTGATTCGAATGAGGATGTGCACCACATCAACCGGATTTTTATTTAAAAAAATACATTCATCTTTTCTCTATAGGTTTTGCCCAACTCAGTGAGTTGTATGTGTTTTCCTTCTTTCTGATTACTATGTTGGAATGAAGCATTTGACTATATTGTTCAATAACATGGCTTTTCGTAATGTTAAGAGTAAAATACTTGCTATTTCTTTTGATTTCTTTTTTTCTTTGCTTTATATGGCAAGTTGATCATTTGTCCCTGCCTTCTTGGTTTACTGCAGCTGCAGCTTGCTTTGTTCTGTCAATTTGGTAAATAATTTTCTGTAACGATTCACTATTACTTTAGTTAGGAACAAATCGATGTAGTGGATGAAAGGAAGCCTATTTCGGATGCACATTTTTTCTCCTTGATAACTGTTCCATTTACACTAGATGCAAGGTTGACATAGCTGTATATATACATCCCTGCACCTTGATAACTCTTATTTAGCTCTTATGTTGACATAAGTATTCCTGCTTCAAATGATACATCGCTTCATAATAATATTTGTCCAATATTATTACATTATACTATTATACCATAAATTTTTTGGTAAAAGTATACCATGAAAATGCGATATGTTAAATATTTGGTTTTATCACATAAGTATGCATCTGTGTCATGTAGTCTGCAAAAAGAATAAAACTGATTCGAATGAGGATGTGCACCAGACCTGATATTTTCAATAAAATAGGCATACAAGAAAACCATACTTATGTGAATACTAGCAATTTGCCCGTGCATTGCAACGGGCAGCTATAATTTTGAACAAAATACTGAACATGCACTATTTTGTATCTAATATTTAGTAAGACAAATTTGATTGATGTACTAAATAAAGGAGGATAAACGTTCTGTTTTTATTAACTATACAGAAATCTACAGATAGTGTATGCTCCCGGCTGCTTGTAAATCTTTTCCTTTTTTTTTTTGAGAATCTTGTAAATATTTTCCTTGAGACCTAACCTTTGTACATCTTTTTACTTTTTAATATATATACCTATGACAACATGGCTTTCCCTAACTATTTTCAAAACTATTTAGAGCAATCTCTGACCGATCATGGGCTGGAAAGTAGGGCACAACAGAGAAGAAAAATCACACAACATATGCCCGATCAACTCACCTGGCATGGATCTAAGTCTAATGATTTGATCACCCAACACTTTAAACTACACAAATAGTTAACTTATATTTAGAGCAAGGCTAAGAAGAAAACTCAAAATACCACATTAACAGCAGCATAGGCTGGAACCTCAAAGTTTGAGAATTCTGAAAAAGCCTTTTTTACGATATCTGAAATTAATTCTATGGAATATAATAAAACAACTATTTTCTCACATCATAGTGGAATGATGAAATAATCAAATAAATGCTTCCAACGCACAGTTCTAGCGAACATGACAGCAGGGTAAAAATGCAAGGATCTGTAAAGTAAACGGCTAGAAAAGTAGAAACCC
Source organism: Eragrostis curvula (assembly GCA_007726485.1). Taxonomy (NCBI): domain Eukaryota; kingdom Viridiplantae; phylum Streptophyta; class Magnoliopsida; order Poales; family Poaceae; genus Eragrostis; species Eragrostis curvula. The sequence continues at coordinate 10,751,817 of CM017442.1, forward strand.
ATTCACACAGGTGCATGCAAGCAGTGAAACGTAGTCACTGAGGCCCTTCAAACATTTATCATCAAAGCATCGCAACCATACATGTAAGTAACAAAACTTGAGTCTGTTAGCTCAGTGTTCATTGAACTAAAGGATATAAGGCATTTTATCACTCCAAGAAACCTTTTTCTATTTTCAGATTGAGAATTTAAATTGCTCAGCAACAATCCAACAGTGTATATATACCTCCGCACTGAAATCAGTAAGCAGACATACCAATTCCGACGTGTGCAATATGTAGCCTTTTAAAAGTATATTATGTAGGACTCTTATACAAATAAATTTCATATAAGAAGAACCACCGATTGGTCATGTACAATGTGTAAATTTTACCTGTCCTGTAAAGAGCCAGACATGAGCCTAGTGGCTTGGCCGTTCAGTTGATTACTGCAAAAGCGGCCATCCTTGTTGCGACGATGACGGTGGTAGCCATGCCCAAGATCAACTTGTTGTGCGTGCTCGATGACGCCGGTGATGCGGAGCGACCAACCGCTGATGTCGTGCAGATTCGTAGCGAACACCGTTCTCGAGGAGCATCTCAATGATGTAGTTGACATTATTTGTGATGAAGAGAGCTTCCATTGAGCCTCCGAATCGGCCGCATTTGATGGAATAGTCCTGGCGCTGAAGCCAGGCAATTTGTAGAACATCTTGCGGATGAGTCCGAGCTTGCGGGTGGCATCGAAGGGCACGATCACCATATGGATGTCCGTGCAGCCAAACCTAGGCACGAGCTTGACTTGGATGATGGCAACGACCTTGTCACAGGCGCCCTCGATCACCTTCTCTTGGAGGAGCGATCCTTGTAGCCCTTGATGAGGAAGAGGATCGGATCAACCTCATCGACGCCGTCAATGCAGAGATGAATCCTGGCGGCGGCGGCAAGAAGAATCTCAACGTGGGATGCATGGTCGTGTGCTGATTTCCTTTGGCCTGGATCATGACAAAACGACCGCTGGCTCGGCTTTCTCTTTGTCCAGCTCTTCCCCTACATCGTCGCCCTCCTCACGATGAGGGCAGCCGCCACCTGCGCCCTTCTCTCCCCGTTTATATTAGGCTTTGTCCTCCTAGCGCCCTCTCTTCTAATTGGAGTCGAACTCGTTCGGTAGAGGCTGAATCAGACTTGGCAGGCAGAGGGACGAAGATTGAGGACTGACGATCCTGGTTAACGAGCGAACGAAGGGTGGACGACCGTGTGATTCCAAATCGTGCGTTCCATAGCAATTTCGTCCTGCCGGGCTGACGAAGCATGCAAGTTAGACTTATTAGGTATAGAATTCAACTGAACTTAGTAGGACCACGCTAGGAATTATGTGCTCATAATTTTATTCTAGATGCATATGCAGACAATGATTTTATTCTGAACAAGCCAATCAGCTAAATTCAGTAGTTGAATGGACAATGTCTCCTTTGCATAAAGAACAAAAGAAAAGACCATAGGAAAAAACAATAATTATACTAAACAAAACTTAACGTCAATAAGTAAGAAAATGAATGATGACTAAAGCTGTCTATCATTACAAATTTACAACAGAGAATTAAAGAGTATATCGTGTGAGTTATTTTATTACCCTTCAAGTGGCACCAAAATTGTAACATGCCATCCGTTACCAATGGTATAACTTTTTGTGCCACTCAAAGTTTGGCCCTGCTTTAAGGCCTATTGCAAAAAATAGAATCTGAGTAACACTGCTCAAGCATACTAATATGTTTAAAATGCTAGCCCGTGCACGGGTTGATGGGCTAGTTACAAAAACTACTCCAGGAGTGTTAGATGGTCCTTCAGTTCATAGTATGCTGCTTTACATACTCCAGTTGGAGTTGGACGATGAAGTTCGTTACGAGAGGAACGAAGAAGAGGAGGTTGTGAACGCCTCGAGCCCTGGAGGTTTTACTACTACAACCAACCCAAACTTCTCGCTTGTCCCAGACAATTTGCAAGGTAGGCGAGCGACCATGCCTTACGCGCAAAGGACACGCCACTCCCGAATTCATGTTTTCCCATTGCGCGCGGTGCCTGGGAGCGCGTGACGCGCACACTTCACACGAGCAACAACACCAAACATATTCCTCCTCAGCTCCTCCACTCTCACGGAGTCACACTGTTCGAACGCATACGACCTGAGCCCAATGCGTCCACGGCGCCATGGTCCCGCCCGCCCTCGAGAAGTCAAGCACCGCCGGGGAGGTTACGTGCAATCGCCCCGTGTTCCTCCCCCAAGATGCACAGGTCTGGGAGACCAATCAAACACTGCACTCCCGGTTCGCTTGCTTCACCTGGCAATGGCGCTGCCCTGGTCCCGTGTACTGTCGTCCTCTGTGGATTTCCAGCCCGTGGCTGGCGCTGGGCGCGGACACGCTGTTTCCGGGCTCGCGAGGCAAATGGGCAAGTGATCAGTGAGCAACGGCATACACGATCCGCTTCGCATCAATGCAACGCGAATTACGGGTTTTTCGTACAAGTACCAGCGCCCGGCGCGGCAAGGCGTCGTCATCAACACAACACATCAACAGTATATACATGGCGTGGCCGCTTTTCTTGTTGACGATCTCGGCGGCCCACGGCTGTGGCCGGCCATGACCAGCTCGACGCTGCCCGTGCAAGCCGCGCACTGGGATCCGATTATCACTGGACGCGTGCTAGCTCCCTGCCCGTGCTCGCTGCTGCACAGAAGCCCTTCCTCTTCCCCTGAGTACTGACGTGTAGGGCAGTTCGTGCAACAACCGCCAAATTAACTCGCCGTTCAAGGGAGGTGGGTCGAGTGGCGTGGAGTCGACGAAACCCGGATTTGGTACCGAACGGTACCAGGGTTCCATCGGAAGCTTCCATTTTTAACCTGCAGAGCCTGCCTGCCCCATGCGCGCCAGGCTACAGTACCTCGTCTCTGACTCTCAGGGTTGGTTGGCGTACTTACTGCTAGTACAATCTCGAAGTACGCCTCAATTGAAGTGATGCGAACCATCCGTTTTGCATCGACGCTCCAATCCTGCTCATTGTTTGTTCTGACCTTCGTGGTAGATGCAGTAGGAGTAGGTTGGATTGAGCGGCAAGCAGAACAGCAGCAACTGCCAAGCTGCGGGTGGAGCGGCACGAAGGGACCCCACAAGGTCAATCCAGTTGCCAGTACTACTACTGCAACTTGCCCAAACCGCAAAGTTTAGTCTTCATTTAGAAGGCATGAAAATTCATAGGATATGTACATGAATTTCACACTAAAGAGTTCAATTTCACAACATGATTCGGAAATTCCCGCAATCCGCAGGGGAGGGGGAGGCTTATTAATCGGCCACGCTTGAAAACATACCAATGTTGTTGGTGGTAGTAGCAAAATGCACTGTCTGACTGTCTGTAAGAGACCTGAACAATCGCGTCGTTAAGTCGTCAATCAGAACTATTATACTATGATAAGGACCACGGGAAGGTGATTACTGAGTAAGCCTGTCATCGTGATGATTGATGAATGCACGGTTCGATCATCATTTCGGCTGACTACCAAGCCCCCAAAGTTAGTTGGAGCTTGCGAACTGGACGTACGTATGTACTACTCCAGCGAAAGTGTCAAACAGCGTATAGCACCCTTTCGAAGCCAGCAAGTGCAATACATTCGGCACAGTACAGTACGCTGCTCACACCTTACTTCCGAACACGGAACTGATCAGCGGACGTCTCCATTTCGAGACAGTGTGCCTAGTAGACGGCGATCGATCGATCCAGTGTCAGTATCGGACGCGGATCGGACCAATCAACGTGCTACCGAGAATGAGAGGAACCTGGGCACTGTGCCGAAATAACTCGCCACCCGACGATCGCCGCACCATAAAGCGCAGCGCGGAGTAGGTGGAACCTCGGCCGAGTGGCTACCGCATCAATCAATGGCTAAGCATACAGGCGCCGGCAGCTCGGGAGCCGATCGATCGGTGCGTGACTGGCCTACGACGACGACCCAAGCCAAGTCACGCACGCACGCGGGCGCACGCCCCCGGCACGCTGGTCGACCCGTCGTTTCTCGCGTTTCTTTTCAGTCCCGCGCACGCCATCACGCGGCCCCGCCGCGCTGGTAACAAACGCCGCATCTCGCTGCTGGCCCGGGAGGAGTCGTGTGCCAACACTGCCAAGTATCCGCGAATTAAACGCACCGCCTTTTCGCGCCCCCGGGCCGCTCCGCGCCACGCCGTGTGGAGCGCTCGCGCCCTATATAACCCCGCCGCGGCGTCAGCGTTAGTCACACGACGAAAGCTACAGCAACCTACGATTAGACCAGCGCGTCGCGATCAAGTAGCGAGCCACTACATCTCCATCGACCAACCGATCGGCATGGCCAAGAGCTCGTCATCAGCTCTGCTCCTCCTGGCCGTCCTGACCGCCGCGGCGTGCCTCGCCCAGCTGGGCGAGGCGGCGCGCCCGGGCCCCGTCCAGGCTGCGACCGTGGCGCAGGCGCAGCAGCAGGCGGCGGCGGAGGACGTGAAGCGGCCGGACACGTTCCAGGAGGGGACGGTGCTGATCCCGGGGATCGGGCGGTACGAGATCGGCAGCAACTACATCCCCGACATCGGCGGGCTGGACCACAGCATCCCGGCCGCCGTGAACGGTCAGTACCTCCCCGGCGCCGACGACACCTGGGTGCCCAACCCCGGCTTCGAGGTCCCCAACCCCTTCCGCCCCGGCTCCGCCACTCCCTGAGCAGCTACGAGCCGCCGGCCGGCATGCGAGACGGCGGTACTCGTCCGATCCGTCGTCGCCGTCTTCTCCAGAATAAGTATAGCTAGCTAGCCATGCGTGCGTGCGTGCATGTCTTCGTGTGGTAATTCGTCCGTCCGTCCATGCAACGGCGTCGTTACCTCTCTGTCTTGTGGTTGGTTCAAGTGTGCGCTGGTGCCGTGCGTGTAGGAAGCATTGCATCTTTGTGGAGTTGGTCGTGTTATTAGCCAGCTTGTTGCTTCCGTCACAGTTCCAATAATTTGAAGTTCCATATGAATGGTGAAGGTTGTTTGATATAGTTTGAATTACCACAATCACCCAGTGCATCACGTCATGGTCGACTTCATGAGGAATGACCATGCCCACGCGTATAGTGCGGAACACGCCACAGTAGGCGGCATTCAAAATTAATTTTGGTGGTGCTGCCCAACCATGGGGTGGAATGTTATTGGTGGGAAGTTCGAGCAAACTTCACTGTGCTCCTTTGGGGCCCGAGTACATGACCATGTTGTACTTTATCACCGTCCCCTGATGGGGGGACCCTTCCCTTCCCTCACCTCTCGTGTTGTGAACACCGGCGACGAGTAAAGATGGAGGCCCGCCCCATGATCGCAGGGAAATATTGAAATATATTTCCGTTTCTAAAAAAAATGATCGCAGGGAATCGGATACGCCGGTTCAGAAAGGGGTAGATGGGGTTTCCGATCCACCTGGCCGGCGATCAAAAACAAGAAAGGGTGTGCCCACCTGGCGGTCCTAGATCGTCCGGGCAAACTGGCATCAATGCCAAAACCGTATGACGATCGTAGAAGCTGGTCCTCGTATATTTTTAGTTTTACTTTTATCTTGCGCTAACTTTTTGTGCGTTTTTTTCCTTTTTTGAGAGAGTTTTGTGCATTTTTGAAAGAGGAAACTGATAGAGTGCGAGATCTCAGGCCCAAGTACCCAGTGTTCAGCCTTTGAGCCACCCAGGCCGAATGAGCCACTGCCAAATGGGCTTCCATTTACAGCCCCATTACTTTCTGCAGATTCTTTTTTGATTTTCGTCCACGCTCAATCTTACGGAAACACCCAATATCTTTCATTGTTCTCGTTCACAATCAAAGATAGCGATGCCCTGTTTTATACGTCTTCAGTTTCTTGGGATTTAGGAAGCTGTTTTCAGTTTATTGAAACTAAGACTTTTTTTTGTTTCTCGTTAAAACAAATGAGAAGTGTGCACTAAAAAAACTGTTACCTAAAGAATCCCACCCAATTGCACCACGAGTTTCACGAGATCTAATATGGTTGGCACAGAAGGGTTATCATGGCCTCTAATGTCGCTACAGAGTTTATGTTCCACTACGTGACAACTCGGAGTAGTAAACGAGCATATCGCGTGCATGTTGATTTGCACCGGTGCAGGGACGAGCTGGTGGACCGGCAGCACGAACAGTTCCACGTACCCCGGCCAATCGCGAGTCTACACCCAATCGAGTCGCGTCCCGCAACCAAACGCAGCAGCCGCCCCTGCCGCTACGCAACTGGCAGCAACGAACTCTCCACACTAGCCGGCCACCGGATCCCCATCCACGCCGCACCCCTCTCCCCAACCCAAGTCTGATCCCCCGGTCCTCACCATGCCGGCGGGCGAGCAGCAGCAGCCGGAGGGGGACGCGCCGGCGCCGCCGGTCAACTTCTGGGGCGAGCACCCGGCCACGGAGGCGGAGTTCTACGCGGCGCACGGCGTGGAGGGCGAGTCCTCCTACTTCGCCGCCGCGCCCGGCGGCGACGGGGACGGGGACCGGCGGTTGTTCACGCGGTCGTGGCGGCCGAGCGCGCCGGCGCGGCCGAAGGCGCTCGTCTTCATGGTCCACGGCTACGGCAACGACATCAGCTGGACGTTCCAGTCCACGGCCGTCTTCCTCGCGCGGTCCGGGTTCGCCTGCTTTGCCGCCGACCTCCCGGGCCACGGGCGGTCGCACGGCCTCCGCGCCTTCGTGCCCGACCTCGACGCCGCCGTCGCCGACCTCCTCGCCTTCTTCCGCGCCGTCAGGGCGCGGGACGAGCACGCGGGCCTGCCCTGCTTCCTCTTCGGGGAGTCCATGGGCGGCGCCATCTGCCTGCTCATCCACCTCCGCGCGCGGGAGGAGTGGGCCGGCGCCGTGCTCGTCGCGCCCATGTGCAGGATCTCCGACCGGATCCGCCCGCCGTGGCCGCTCCCCGAGATCCTCACGTTCGTCGCGCGGTTCGCGCCCACCGCCCCCATCGTGCCCACCGCCGATCTCATCGAGAAGTCCGTCAAGGTCGCCGCCAAGCGCGTCGTCGCCGCGCGCAACCCCGTGCGCTACAACGGCCGGCCCAGGCTCGGCACCGTCATCGAGCTGCTGCGCGCCACCGATGAGCTGGGCGCGCGCCTCGGCGAGGTCACCGTCCCGTTCCTCGTCGTGCACGGCAGCGCCGACGAGGTGACCGACCCCGACGTCAGCCGCGCCCTGTACGACGCCGCTGCCAGCAAGGACAAGACTATCAAGATATACGACGGGATGCTCCACTCCTTGCTTTTCGGGGAGCCGGAGGAGAACATCGAGCGTGTCCGTGGCGACATCATTGCCTGGCTCAACGAGAGATGCACGCCGGCGGCAACGCCCTGACACCAGAAGACATATAAATTGAAGAAGCGATTCTACTCTGTTCGGATTGTGAATTGATCAACACAACAAAAATGGTATCATGTACAATGATTCTCTCTCTATATATTTGATAGACTTGTTGGTCAGGTTTACTGTCTTTGATATACAAAATGTCGGTTGCCTGATCAGTAAAAGAATGTTGCAATGTTTGGGGTCGATGACTTGATGATATCAGCTTTCTCCTGGCGATGCTGGTGGTGGTGGCAGCACAAGGCGTTCTCTGCCTTGTACAAGCTTGGCAGAACGAATTTTATCTCCGGTCTTAATTTGCGACAGAACATCTCGTCCTTCTGTGGTATAGCTGCAGGTGTTTTGATGCACATAAACAGTTATTCTTGATCACTAGAATACCACACCCGAAATATCAATGAGTGACACTCACCCGAAAACTGAAAATTGTCCTTCATCAAACGATATTCCTCCTAAACCAGACTACAGAAAGAAAGGAATCATGTCAAATCACATATCCAAATGTATATATCCATGCTTTATGATACTGTACAGCCTACAACAAGGACTAGGACTAGGAGTAGTAGATTGAGCATTAAAACATTGTTCAAAAAAAAAAAGATTGAGCATTAAAACCTTTGTGTTTCCTTACAGAGTCTGGTCAGTTATTTTGCATATATAATTCTAACTAGCATAGTATTCAGAACCTTGTTCCCATGTAAAGAAAAGCACGAAAGGGCCATTTAACGATAGCAAATATGGTTCACAACTGGAGAGAAAATGGGTACTGTACTACTGTTTAGCCACACACACTCAAGTAATTTGATCTTTGAAAAATGAAAAGCATACAAAACATTGTAGTTAGATTCACATAAATATAATGATGAATTTAGGCTCTCTTTTTTTCACTCACGTTTCTCTTATCATAAAGATAGAAGAAGAACTGGGTTGGTGATGAGTATTCATCTGAATCCACACTATGTGACATGGCAACAGCACCATATACGGACATAGGCAGGACTGGCAGCTCTCCATCCTATGTTCGATTAAACCAACAACAACAAAAAAAAGAGTGAGTAATGACAAAGAGACCATCACCTAAAAACTTTCGTCACCATTTGGAGTTTGACTGACCTGAATACTTAGCGGAGTTCTGTATAATGGTTCAAACTGTCCAGCAGGCTTGACCTCTAGAGGAACGGTGTACCCCTGTTTTCCGGTCTCATTATCTGCGATAATCGACTGACTTGCACATTTAAGTGTCACCCCATCATATGCCCCATCCAAGACCTGAAGGAATGTTGTTCCATTGAGTTAGAGTTGACAGAGTCACGGAAGCATTGTGAATGAAAAAAATTTCAAGTATTGTGGCATATGGTGAAGTAGTGTTCTGCACTCTTTTAATAAAGAAGCTTTGTTCCATATCTACCAGGAGGAAATAGGGGTAAGAGTTAAGGTACCTTACCATTTTTGCAAAGTTTCCAGCAGTCAGTGGGGCAGAGTACCCATCAACGACGACCTACATTTATAAAATAAGTAACTGACATAATTCTGCAGAATTTCAGATGGTTATTTTTTTATAGTAGCAATAGGATTATATTATTGCGCATGATGACAAGAATAAAGGGACACAAACCGAGCCTATGGTTATTAGTTATTACCTATTGTCAACTACCAAGGTCAATGTGCAGTTTATAGCCCAAAAATATCAGAGAGCCACTAAAACACTTTACAACATGATTATTGAGTTATTCTCATAACAGAAATCCTGGGGGGAAACGCCGGGAGAATGTTCAGTTAAGATTTCGACTGACACAAGATAAAAATTTATAGAACATAATGTTTAGTTGTTTACGCTACCGTTATGTCTACCTGAATTGTAGCAACACTTTTGGGTTCACCACCGCCAGCTGGAAAGAATGTTGAACCATCACCCTTTTCAAGTGTGAATTCAACAACTCCTCTTCCTGTTAGCCTATTAATATCAAGCTGTTTAAACTAAACTTCATAAAAAACTTTGTTAGAGATTAAAGGAAGAAGCAGAGCTTAATTAGGCAAGTCCTTCAAGAAATGAAACATTTAAACTAAAAGTAGACTTCCATGATCAGTCATTCATATGCTGCACATGTTGTGAAGTTTATTCTTTACATCATCAGAATGACAAATGATATGAAACTTCTGCTGTTCCAGATAATTTAAAAATAGGAATTGTTGCCACTCTTACTAACAAGCACCAACCTGGACATAAATCATTTCATTATGCGATACGACGGCAACAGAATATTTTTGTAAATCAAATAATAGAAATCAGTGGACATCACAGACTCAACTACTGACAAACAATCAGTGCATAAATAATGGCAAACTGATTATCATGCTAAACTCTTACTGTTTTCCTAAGCAAGATCAAGTTCCATAACAGTTTCATTACTCTTTGCACTTAAGATATCTCTCTCTTCCAAGCAAGGTTATGATCCAAGATTGTTGAGGTGAAAAAAAAAAGATATGAAAAAAAACATGCGTCGCAGGAATAACCTCTAGAGCTTAGAGAAAGTCAAGAAAATGTCACCTTGGGTAATCTAAATACTGTCGAGGCAGGAGAAAAGACAATCCAGGAGCCTGCTCAAAGAGAAAAAGAAAGGTTTCAAGAAACCATAATGATTGGTGGAACTGAATTAATTGCTCTAAGCATTACTCTGGGTACCTGCAAAAGCTCTAATTCAGCAACAGTATCGAGAGACGAAGCAAGTGCTATGGAAAGTTTGTCAGGGTTATTATCCTTTATATATTGCAGTAGAGATGGGAAACCGCCCTGCAGATGACGCCATAATATCTCAGCTATCATGCAAATGTAACAATGATTCATGGCCAAGACAGTACAGGTGAAAACTGGGCTTCTGTTTTTGTGTGGTTCCATGAACCACATTATGCCCTGTTACGCTCACCTTCTCTTCGAGCAAGGCAGTATAGAGCTTGGCGCCCTCCTCCTTGTGCTCTGCAGGTATGCTTCCTAAGATCGCCTCCTTGTTGTCCGTTGCAATCTGCACCATGGCCACAGGAGTTTGATATGCACGCAGGGAGTGCAAGACTAGCAAGTGCAACGCAAAGGCCACAATGGCCAGAAAAGCATGCGCCATTTCTTGATATTTTCACAGATTTAGTGACTCTGAACTCTGACAGTATACACAGCAAAACAAAATTCCAAGAGACGATTTACTTTCATGGCCTTCTTCACATCGCCCTCCATGGTCCCATACGGCTTCCTCTGCGGTATCCTCAGCAAGTAGGAGATGTCCTCCAGCGATTCCTGGCAAATGCAGCAGGCCAGATCAAGCCAGAGGCGATTGAAGCAAACAGACACGCCGATTCCAAGGAAGCAATAGGCAAACCTGTATGGCCTTCATGTTTGGGTTCGCGGGGATCGCCCTCCTCAGCGCCAGCTCGCCCGTCCTAGGCAACGACGTGTCCGGCGAGTAGAGCACCGCGTCCGCCGGCAGCGACACGGAGATCTGCGCGGCGATGGCCAGCGCCGCGGCCGCGCTCCTCAGCCACCGCACAACCCCTTCCTACACCAAACCAACCAAACCGAGCACACGAATAAGCGCCGGGAGCTTGGAAGCTGTGCCGAGAAAGGACTTCGCCAGCGGCCGCGCCCACCTCAGCGGCGCAGGAGGGATGCTGCGACTGGCGGTTTGTTGCGCGGGCGATCAGAACGCAAGCGCCGCCGCGGCGGTGGAGGCCGAGCTGCGTCCTCCTCCGCGCGCGACATTTGGTGACGTCTGCCTCGTGGAGCGTGGGGCGGGCGCCGACGAGTGCCATCGCCGCCGCGCGCGACGCCATGGCGTAGCGGAGATTGGAGGCGGACGGGAGGCGAAGGGGAGGGGGAGAAGGACCGGGAGGGAGGGAGCGCGGTGCCCGTCGGCCGTCGTTGCCGTTGCCCACGTCGTGGCCGGGGGCGCCGTCTATTCCCAGCCAGTAAGCTGCAATCCGGTTTCGAACAGTCTCGCTGCTCCTGTTGGGCCGCGTACAGGCCGACATCGGCGCGTGACTGGGGTAGCGAGTTCCGGCCCAACATCACTTAGATATGGCTCGGCGCCCATCTGCCAAAACGTGACGACGACGTGCTGAGGCGGCCCATCTCCTGCGCCTTTTCTCCCGCCTCCCCGGCCGGCTGGGGCCCAGCTGCCCCGGCAGGGACGGAGCAGAGGCGCGTGCACGCACGGCAGAATCGATCGCGTCGAGCGGAGAGACACGCCCACGCCGGCGCGGGGCGCGCCAACTGTGAAGCCAAACTGGCAACCGCCGAACCGAAGCCTGCGCTCCCCTGCCCGCCGAACCACCGGCACGGGCGCAGGACGGCAACGAGCGCGGCGTTCGTTTCGCCCGACACCTCGCTCCGCGGCAGGCACGATTGCATCGCCTCCTCCCGCGATTGTCCGTTCGGTTCCCGATCTGGACCGGCGCACCGGCGCTGGATTGGCTCACGTCGCATCAGTCGCTCACTCTCGCGCACGTCCAACCAGGAATCGGATCGACCGGCGCGCACCTGACTGCACTCAGCACTCGGCGGGAACTCAAACCACTGGACATCCAATCACTATACGCTGCGATAGCCGATAGCCCATTGGTTGCGGTACTCGAGTACCGGCCGCGGCGGTGATTCCGGCTGTCACGTACTCGATGGTCCCGGCCGTGCACACACGTTCGCACCATGCAAGCATCATTGAGGGCCTGCGTGATTCACACACAGTACACGCGTCGTATTTCCGCCATACTACTCTACTGCTGGCACTTCTACGAGTAAGCGATCTGGCAATGCCAGTTGGCGATGCGTGTACCGGGTGCCCGTGAATTATGGAGCTGCCGCTGATCGGCACGAGGGGTGCTCCCCGTTCGGCACGCCGCCTCGCTTAAACTACTGCTCACGCGCCAACAATTTCTTCTTCCCACAGAGGACGGCAGAAAGACTCCCCGGCGGTGTGAGCTGATGACTTCAGTATTCCGGTGAAAGATAAGTAACCGGCCTGCTTCTCGATGATCTCCTGCGATTCGCCGTTCGACGAACGAAGACAAGGAAAGCCCGCACGCGGTACGTCGTCTTGACGGCGGACGGTGGCGCGATGCTCGTCACTTTGTTGACTTCCATCGTCCGAAATCACGGTGTGCGGCCTGTGACCGAGAATAATTTACGGCTCGGCGTATGTTGCGATGCACAGGATAAGAACAGACAGAAGCTGACAAAATTCGCTTGCAGCCTGAGATTCCAGTGACATCCTCGAGCCCTCCACCGGTGCTTCTCAGTTCTCCTAGTAGGAGACAAAAACACGTGTAGCTTGGTACAAATGTCGAATTAGAAACACATGCACATGCAACGAGTAGTACCAAATTAATTAAAGCCAAGCGCGCGTGGACGTCGTGGTTTTGCAGTTCTTTTTTGACAATTCTTTTACTTGCCGTTGGAAACAAATTTGATCCCTTATTTATCAGAGCAAAATTGCAAGATAGATAAGAAATTATTTCTCTGCAAGAAGAAACGATGGATCATCGTAGGAGACTACCTGCTACCAATCAGCAATTACAAATACTTTCGGTCGATACGAAATCCCATGTCACAAAGCTTAGCGGGTCCGTGTGACGAAAGCGAAAGCAGCAGTTCAGCTAGTAGTGGCTAATTAAGCTATTGGATGATGAGTCACTGAATGCACGATCGACACGTCGACTAGCAATACGAGTCTTTAGAACGTCACCTCTAAAAGTTAGCATATACTCCGTATTGTTTTTTATCAGGAAAAAGAAAAAGAGAAAATGTTGCTAGCTTTTGTTTAAAAGTAATTTTTAACATAATTAAGACGTTGTCACGTATAGTGTTTACATAGAAAAAATCTCTAAGAATTAAGCCTCTAACGACGCTCTTATCTATCTCCAGCATCGATCGCAGGGCCGCCCTTCGTCACGGAGAGAGAGCTTCCCGTTTTGTCTCACTCGTTGACGTAGCAAGCTCGAATCTTTTTACCCATGCGTGCATCGTGCCAACAACGAAGTGAAGGGTTCAGTCCAGGAAGTTGCTAAGCGCGAAAGGTATCGGAAGGAGAAGCTTCAGCCTATTCGTTTGCTGCAAGCTGTTTTGCAGCAGCTACAGTGTTCGCAGTTATTTCTTCAGCAGCAGCTACAGTGTTCGTAGTTATTTTTCTGCAGCTGCAACCGCAGCTGCAGCGAAACGAACAGGCTATCGCCACTCCGATTCGACTTTTTTTCTTTTTATTTAGATATTGGTACGATACAGCAGTTTGTTCCTGCATGCTTCCTTCTAAGAAGCGTCCATTGTTTAGAACTCTGTTTACTAGGACAGGGTTGATTACTTGATTAGTGATCATCGAAGGCAGTCTGTCTGCGAGTTGGGCTGCAGATCCGAGCTCGTGCGGTCCCCGCTTTTAGCTCGTTGACTGCTTGAAGTGCATTCCGATAAGTTGCGTGCAAGACACAGTTCACGTTTCTTTTCGAGTCCTCTAGACCCTTCTTTTATCCGCAAAACAGATGTTATGATTATCAGGGCTTCACACAAAACCTTCAAGTTTAAACTTAAAATATCGTTCATGATAAATTAAAAATGAAAAATATCAGCTATATTTGTCAGAAGTTTTGTCCTTTCCATTTATGTAGTTTGTTCGTTTTGTGCATATTGGTATGAAATTTACGATTTCTATTTTATTTCTCTGAATGGGCGGAAGAATTGCGCACCACTTCATCAAGAATCATGTTATTTTCGTATATTTCTGAATGAATTTTGACATTATACTTGAAATTTTGTATCCATTCATAACATACACCCACATATCACAATATTGTTCGTAACTTTTTAAAATTGTGTGGTTTCTAATAAAAGTATTTGCCTTTTTTTTCTTTAGATTGCATTTGGAACCAATGCTATTATTGTTCATAGCTTATTAATCTCCGTGGACATATCATATCGCTTTGGCCCGTCTTCGGGGTGTTCGTTTTGTTTAGGACTAAAGTTTACTCTACAGATTTTATTATTTAAGGGTATTAAATAAAATGTAATTATAAAACTTTTTGCAGAACCATGTGCTACTTTGCGAGACGAATCTAATGAGGGTAATTAAGCCGTGATTAGACGATGGTTACTGTAGCATCACTGTAATAAAACATAGCTTAATTAGGCTCGTTAGATTCGTCTCGTAAATTAACACCCATCTGTAAAAAGGTTTTGTAATTAGACTTTATTTAATACCTTTAAATAGAAAGATTCTCTGAACTAAACTTTAGGACTAAAGGAAACGAACACGCCACTCGTCTTGTCTTTGTGAAATGACATTCTAATTCGTCAGTGCTTTTTCAGGCTTTCTACAGTATTGGGTTGCTCGAAGCCGGAATCAGGGCAAAAAGGTACTCCCTCCGTTCAGAAATAGATGTCACTGTTGACTTTTAGACATCACGTTTGACTGTTCGTCTTATTCAAATTTTTACATAAATTTTATTTATTTTTTTACAAATTGGTTTATCATTAGATATATTTTAATTATGAATATTTGTTTTTATATTTAAGCAATTTTTGAATAAGATGAATGGTAAATGTGATATCTGAAAGTCAACGGTGACATCTATTCTGAACGGCAGGGAGTAACCAAGAAAACAAAACACTTCGAGCGAGAACCGCCCAGAGGCCCCAGACGAGCCGCGGACGCATCACCGTAACGACGAAATGCCCCCGTCGTGTACTTCCTCGGAAACGGAAAGGGCCTCGCTTTCCTGCGCAGCGGAAAAGGATCGCGTCGAATCCCGTAGACCGTGCCCGATCCGTTGACTCCTCTCAGTTTTACTCCCGTCCTCGTCTCCTTCCCCCGTCACTCGCCTGAGTCGCATCCCTTCTCACTCACTCCCCGCGCGCGACGCGATTCCGGAAGCCGGCAACTCGTCTCTCGCAGTCGCAGGGGGAAGCTGTAGAGGGCAGGCGGGCGGCCAAGAAGCCGTGAAATGGCGCCACGCCGGCGCGGGCCGTGACCGGGAGGTGGGAAGAAGTGTGCGGTGTGCCATGGTGCGCGGTCCGGCTATGGCCCCAGCAGCGGGTCCAGGCGCGGTGGCGGGGTCGGGGGCTACAGCCGCCGCTGTCGCTGCGGCTGCCGCGGCGGAGGAGATGCGGTGGCGGCAGCTGGACAGCGGC